>JAQISU010000152.1:675000-780000 GCA_029339505.1 Unio delphinus | reverse complement strand
ATAGAGTTTGGTAGCGCTGCATGATGCTTAACTGGTTCTCTTGTTTTAGTCGCTGAAAATCAATTATATTCATATCTCTATACATAAAGTATGGATCTATATTGTGTGACGTGTAAAACGCGTACTAACACAAATGATGTGATGACGATTACAACTAAAAATAACAGATCAGCACTTACTGGCAGATGTACAACATGTGGTATAAAAATGTTTAGATTTGTTTCTATGAAATCCGGAGATGTTTTAAAAAAAAACGAGGAGGTGATATCGCAGCCAAATTGACAAAGTTCCCTGGAACCCCATGGGCAAAGTACCCTGGAGAAAGCACCTTCCAGGATATAGCTACTGTGGCCCCGGAACACGATTAGATATCAGACTTGATGGTCAAAATCAGCCCCGACCCGGCGAGTATCCGATAAACGCGATTGATAAGGCGTGTCATGCTCATGATATTGCATACAAAAGCAGCAATCTGCAAAACAAGCATCTCGCGGATGTGAAATTAATTAATGCGTTAAATGCTATTCCTGATAAATCTTTCAAAGAAAAAATGACTTTGTGGTTGGTAAAATCAGCTATGAAAGGCAAATTGATGATGGGCGCTGGTAATTAATAATATGGAATCTATTTATTATTATCCGAGGGTTACTGGACGGGTAACGCTGCAATCTATAAACTCGCCAACGCCGCAAAAGTGAAAAAGGCCACTGCGGCTAATTGGTTATCCAAACAGATTATATTGCAAATTTATCTACCGCGTCCTAAACAAATCAATTTCTCGCATTTTGATGTTACCGGACCCAATGAAGTTCATCAAGCTGATTTATTGTTTTTACCACATGACAACGGTTAAAAATACGCGCTAACCGTAGTTGACATTGCGAGTCGATACAAACAAGCAGAACCGCTAAAAACAAAATCATCACCTGAAGTTGCTTCTGCATTTGAAAGGATTTATCTACGAGGCCCACTACACTATCCAAATCTATTACACGTCGATCCTGGCAAGGAATTTCAGGGTGTGGTTGCATCTACATCGAAACATCACAATGTCACCATCAGACGCGGGCATACTGCGTTACATCGCGATCAGGCAATTGTAGAAGGATTTAATCGGACTCTTGCTGAGCGGTTATTTGGATATCAATACGCAAAAGAATTCATCCAAGAATAGCGATCCAGTGAATGGGTCAAAAGGTTACCAGGGGTAGTTGCAGCGCTAAATAACGAGATTACCAGAGCAATCAATATGAAACCTAACAACGCAATAAAAAAGTATATACCACAACAACAGCGGGATAGCGTTTCTCAGCCAATTCTCGGCAATGTCACCGTGAGATATTTATATGAACCAGGAGAACTCGAAGGTGGTAAAAAGGGCTACTGATCCTATTTGGAGTGTCACTACGCATAGCATATCTACTATAACACGATCAAGTGGTAGACCTCCAATCTATAAATTGCATTCAACTGCCCCTCAGCGGGGTTTTACACGCGAACAATTACAAGTGATTCCTGATGATACTCAATTGCCGCCGCATGGTCTTAACTAGCGCCGTTGCGTCTGTTGCACTCAAGACAAGTCAACATCACATAGTTTCTGACATGACCGAGACTGTTATTTATTTCTATCTACGGTAAATTGGCAAGGATTTTTATCCGAATACTGCCAACGCATTATACAATTCAACTCGCGCAGTGATTATTCTGTTGTTTCTTCAACGCGATTATTAATTCAGCATCAATGTCAAATTCTCGTTGTTTTTTTTTTTTGTCTTGTTGTTTGTAACCGGAGAGTTTTTTATTAATGATGCTAACATCAATATCATCCTTTCTGATGTCATCATCAAAAACAATTCTTCGGAGTTGATTTATTCGCCGTACTCCAGACACTGCAAGATAGACTAAATTTGACCACTCAGTGCGATTATCGACTATCCAAACAATTGTATCCGCGATGGTTAATCCTTGCGATGAATGTATCGTCGTTACATAACCCAGTGTCCACGGCGATGATTTAGCGTTCAATGCGCGTTCAACATATTGTATATCAACGCATACAATATCATTTAGCACAAGTATTTGTTTGCCTCTGCCGGGTATTTCCACCTCGATGTTTTGCTTGCGGGTGTCAGCTGGTCTGTAACACAATGGAACCTGTAACATCGGATATTTTTGTTTGTGTAGCTCAAATAATTGCCGCTGAATTGTATCTCTGACTATCTTTCTACTTGCCACTACAAAATTCCTCCATGGAAGTTTCAGGAATTATTCCTCTGATTATTTCACATTGGATTCTATCCGGCTGTAATCTAATTAATTTTTTAACCTCACTTAATTGTTCATCAAGTGCCATATAATCGCTGTCAATTTCTTCATAATAGTCCACGAATTCTTTCAGCCACTTATGTGGACCCGCGCCGACAAATGGTGGTGGCTGTCCATGATCTCCGCACATTATGACGGTCGTGCATTTTGTCAGCAGCCAATCCAAGAACATCTTTAATATTTCTGTTAATACTATGCATACTTCATCCCAAATTATAACCTCGGGGATGAATTTCTCTCCCATTCGTTCAGGTGTCCATTTGTCGCCACTGTATCTGAAAAAACTATGATACGTACACGCAGTAACGCCTCGTTTTATCTCTCTGGCTAATCTATGTGTTGGCGTCAGCACAATCAATTGGATCTGATATCGGTGGTGCATTAGAACGTTCTGATAAATTATCACCGCGTAAATAATTACTTTTAATTTCAACACCTGCTGATTCAGAATAATCACGCAGCATTTCTTTTTTAATTCTCCATGATCCCCAACTTTCATCCGAATTAGTGAATTCAGTAACTGCACTGTACTTGCTGTTAATGTAAAATGAATCAACGGCAACTCTAACCGCAGTGTCAGGAATAATCACGCAGCATTTCTTTTTTAATTCTCCATGATCCCCAACTTTCATACGAATTAGTGAATTCAGTAACTGCACTGTACTTGCTGTTAGTGTAAAATGAATCAACGGCAACTCTAACCGCAGTGTCAGGAAATATATTTATCATTGAAAATAAATTAATACAAGCATTACCCAGCATCGACGACCTCAAATGTATATACGGGAATTTGTAACCGTCGCTATAAGTAACGAATGTACCCAATTTTGTTCCATCGGACAAGAAAGCGTCTTTACGATCCACATATATGTTTTTGGATACTGCATCCGCGATTACGAAGTCGTATTCGGTGTTATCCATAATCAGCCGTGAACAATATCTTTTATAGTCACATGTTTTCCCTCCCTGAGTGAATTTTCCGATTGTTCGTCTACCGAGACCTTATGCTTCGATGTTTCGTTGATTAAATACCCGTTTGGACCACTCAATGACATATTCTTCGTTGGCATCAATATGTTTTCTGGATTCCTCAATTATACTATCAAGACGTTCCGGTGTTGGTAACCAGAAATTGGTTTGTTTCCGATATGATATAATTTCTTCACTGACCGTCAGCGAAATTAACATTTTTGTATCAATCATGAATCTTAATAGCGCTATTGGCAGCCACTTCTTTTCAGACATGTGTCTACCAATCAAAATATAACAACAGCGATTAAGTCCTGCTGCGAACTCGAATGATACTACACGAACGAATCCAGTTAAATCAAAATCAGGCAGTGGCCCATTAATTGCAACACCAGTCATTTCATGTACGGGGTGTCCAAATCGTTTAAAATACTCAGTACACTCTCCATAACCAAGAAAACTCGCTGGATAACAAGCAACCATATCAACTGAAATGATATTATCATGGTCGTATTTGTTATTCCATTAACCGCCATGATTAAATTCTAAACAACTAGCCTCAATGTCTGGCAAGAATTCTACGCGCTTTGGTTTCCATGCGTTTTTGATTCTTGCAAAATGAGCTGCAACCGACGGGATTGTAAAACAGTTTGTCAATAATTGTTCGTCGTTGATAATTTCACCGTTGATGATTTCATCATTGTTGTTGCCTTCTCCACACGCCGTTGAAAATCCGCTAGCTGTTTTTTTCATTTTGTTGTGAAATGCTTCAGTGCGGTATAATTCACCGTTTGGTCTTACAAACTAATCAAACGTATTCGTGTCGTTTTCAGTGCTGCGAGGTACTTACTCAAATGCTCAATAGCATCGAATAGTTTCTCTTCAACGAGAAAACCATCCCTGGAGAATTCTTCTCGTAAGATTTTTGTTATATTTTGATTCGTATAAAACTTCTCCGGTTATCGTCATAACTGTTATTGGTGATGTTTCTAATTTCGCTATATCGTTAATAGTTGCTCCGCAGTCTTTCACCGTTAACTGCCATTGAGCTATTTTGCAACGCCGTAGATCGGTAAGTTTGTTCCCTCGGGATGCATTTGTAAAATGTCCTGTTATTCGTGCTCCTACACAATTGAGTGGCAAAGCCAATGACGACGAAGTCGCCGGCGACGACTGTTTCATTGGTTTAAGTTTTCTTATATCAGGTTTTTCATTTAACGGATATATCCCATACACAACTGCTGTTTCAGGATATGCTCGTTTATAGCATGGTTTGTCAATTCCAGTTAACAAACCCGGCTTAGAATCACAGCTAACAACGACTGTTTTCTTGTCTTTGAGAATCGGTTCAAATTTGTCTCGCATAATCCAACCGCCTGATTCTACACGGATGATGAATTTCACTCTAAAAAAGTACATTTTGTTGCCAAGTTGTGATAACATCAACGCTGCGTTGCTGTCGTTCATGGTGGTATCAACAACGAACTCAATTCGAAATGTTGACCAGCTATGAGATGCACCGTCATGCTTGAATTCATTAATACAATCGCGTATTTTATGTATCAGGTCTCTATCAGTTATTACCCGTTTTGGCACATCTTTGTGGGTTCTATCGAGATCAAATTTAACGTTTTTGAAAGGCTTAATTGCTGATATCTCTCGAACTCCTCCATGGTATAATTAAAACAATTATTTAAATAGAAAAATATAATATAATGAATCACTGCAAGTGGCTAATGATTTGATCAACAACTCCATGTAACAAAACATCCAGAAGCGAATTATGTGGGTATCATTTACAAAGCGTTTGCAACGGTTCCTTTGGCCCCCTTCCGTGCCTCCAAAGCGGGGTGGGGGTAAGGGGAAAATCGCAGTTGTGTCTTAGTTGTGGCGGCAAATGTTACAGGGAACTAAAATGCTTTTTAATGACAAACGAATAAAAAATGCCCGTCATTGATACGACTGATGACTCCTTCAGCGACAAAATCATAAAAACCCCTCGACCTCACGACTACATTGATAGACTTATAATTAAAGCAAATAAAAAATTAGAAAAATAGTATTATTATACAAATGAGCCAAGATTTCAGACCTCACCCAGTTCTTGTTAATTATGAAGCATCCCGTGATGGTGTTGTCAGGCATCGCAGACTACAAAAACCGGTTGGACAGGTAAATAATATGGGATAATTTATGTTTACAGCTGGGAGGAATACATATCTCTGTCACAGAGCCATCTATGAGACACTTTACGGATTAATCGAAGACGGATTTATGATTGATCACGTTGATGGATTTCCTCAAAATAACAAATTGGATAACTTACGAGTTGTTACTCAAAGTGAGAATGCAAAATTAGGTGGAACCGGCAAACACTCAAAAAGGGCAAAACAAGTCAAAGCATTTTGATACAGAAACCAGCGAAGAAAAAATATTTCAATCAATAAATGTAGCCAGTACATAATTTGATATTTGTAGGTCTTCAATACGATTTGTTGCAGAAAATATAACTAAATTAACTCTGTCGAAGAAAAATGGACATAAAATAAAGTTTGTATACATCTGAAACGATTCAAGGGAGATAACTCCTTTATGGATAAGTCCACCGCCACTCATAACACTCTACTCACTAAGTTCCCTTGTATTATGACCGTCAAAGGTGTTTTGTGTCGTCTGCTTCACCTGTAGAGAGAGTTATAATTGGCATAGGCGCGCGCACACGTGACTGTAATGGAGTATAATACATGAGTTTCGGTAGAGTTGTATTTATCAACTTTTAACATTTTTTTAAAACTTTTTATTGTCGCTTGGCTAAAACTGCATCATTTAAACAGTTGTATTTATTTAGACCATCTACATTCCGCTATTAAGACACTTTTAGTACAGACGTTCTTTATAATCCAGCGCGTTACCTATGTTCGCTCAGCCGGAACGAGAATGAAACACTAGTGTTTCCCATTCATTGAAGTAGGTGGGCGTGGTTAAAATTCCTCTGTATACAGCTCTTTGTGACCTAATCGATAACGCATTTTGTCTAGACGATTAGAACGGAGAAAATACACGCTGTTATCTAACAACTGTATTATTTTGTTTAGTGTTTTATTTAAATATTTGGTCTCATTTAAATGTTGTGAAACAGCATTAATAAGTAATTCAAGGAAATAAAATAACACACCCGTGAATCAACGCTGCTGTATTAGTCACCTTATATATGTTATGACTCGTAATAAGCTTGGGGCTTTTTAAAGCCAAATCCGACCGATTAAAACTAACCAACGCCATTAACCCGGGCGTGTGGATGTCTTTTGTCAATCATGCAACCGGGTTAATTTAAGTTGGTTGCTTTTGATTGGTTGGATTGGCCGTAGCATGTTTGTGCTGTCTTGTGCCGTCCCACATCATTACATCACAAATTCCATCATCGTTTCATTGAATATACCATCCTTAACTAAGTATATATGGAATTGTGCCGCCTACTTCAATCGTTTCGTTGAATATATACCATCCTTAATTAAGTATATGTTATGCCTAAAATCTGCCACAACACTCGAGTGGAGATATATATATGGAATTGTGCCGTCCCACTTCATCGTTTCATTGTAAATATCCATCCTTAATTAAGTATATGTTATGCCCAAAATCTGCCACAACACTCGAGTGGAGATATATATGGCATTGTGCCGTCTCACATCATTGTTTCATTGTAAATATCCATCCTTAATTAACTTAATTAAGTACATGTAGTGCTGTCCCCCAAGCATATCCTCTGGGCGGTCTAAGTTGGCGTTTGCCACGTTAGGCCTCCCGCCGGAGATGTATGTTTCGGGTTCCTTTGGGCTTACTTGGATGTGAAGGCAACCAAGGAGTTCCAAAGATGTGTTGTCGTATTTGTCCACCAAGCATATCTTCTGGGCTGTCTAAGATGGCGTTTGCCACGTTAGGCCTCCCGTCGATGATGTATGTTTCGGGTTCCTTTGGGCTTACTTGGATGTGAAGGCAACCAAGGAGTTCCAAAGATGCGTGTTGTGCTGTCCTTAATTAAGTTAATAAAGTAACCTCTGGGTCTCTCTGACGTCATAGGGCGCCAGCGAGATTGCCAAATGAGTGTTATTTTTTTTAATAATTAGAGGTAAAATGGATTATATAAATAATGGATATCAAAGATATAAATTCTATAATTGTTGAAATTTCAAATTTGAAGAATCGAGGGATAGTATTATCTGAAGATCTCGACTGCGACAGGATTGCCTCGGAATATGAAGACATTGAGCATCAGTTTAGTAAGGGTCGTTATGTTTTACCTAAGATGTACAGGCTTGTGAAAGGAATTCAAAAGTCCATCAATGCTTGTTTGTACGGTAACGACATTAATGTATTTATAACGCTATTTAGCACCGTTGAAGCAATACGTCAAAAGCACGGCCAAGAGTATCAAAAATGAGCTGAAATTAGTTCTAAGGTTCGTGATCTTAGAAAAATATTAAACGAGGAAAAACCAGTATCCTAACCACGTGAGCGTTTCTATGAAAAATAAGCTTTCGGTAAATTTTCAGTAAAAAAAATATTTTTTTTAGCGTTTTTTGTTACACTTGTCACATAGGATTTTCTCCTGAAAGAATACTCAGCAGTTTGGGCTTGTTCATGCAGTTATGTGCGTAATGGATGATCTGGTTGTGGTAGCAAGTAATCACCGCGACGCCTCCATTTTCACGTAGTTGTTGTTGTTGCCGCGTCGTTAACAAAAAAGGTTCATCGCCGTTCTCAGATATTACGATTTTGAAACCCCCAGCGATGTTATTTCTGAAACATTCGCGGATAGCGTCGTACAGTTTAACCCTGTCAGATATGGATACGTTAGCTTGATGGTACATTATTTAATAAGTCAGCTTTTAATTGTGATAGTTTCACATTTGAAAACTCAGTTCGCAAACAATATATGGTAGGTTAATCGCTTACAACTAAATTAGCCCGAGAGCGGCTAGCAGCAATTAAAAAGTTTATACTGGTTCGAGATAGACTTCGCAAGAAACTTCAACAACGATAACAAGCGCAGACTGGCTTTTCTGTGTCAAGTGAACAACTGTTTACTCCGATAACAAGTGCGACCAAAGATGTGAAAAAGTTAACTGAAGCAGCGATATATGGAGATATTCCTGAACGAGAACGAGCAAAGAAGGCGCCGCTGCTTGATAAAATTGAAAAGATAGCAGCAGAGACCGAACAAACGCGCGCAGGGATACAACAGCTATCCAGTGATATAAAAACTCAACGCCAAATTGAAGAACGCGAAGAACAACAGCAAGATGCAGCTGAAGGAAGAGTCTATTCACCTGAAAATATATTTACAGTCGCAGCATTAAATTAAATTAGAGGAAACCATACGGATTCCGAATTAGCTGATTTTGCTAGAGAAAATTTTCCAAAGGGTAAAAGAGAGAATTTTTTAAAAGACTAGTTTAAAAATTTTATAAAAGACAAAGACACTTGGGCATCAAAAATATATCTAGTGAAACGCGGCGGGAATAAAATCTCGGCGTTGCAGCACCATGGTTCTAATGACTTTCTAGCTGCGGTTAAAGGCTGTCCGCAACCACCACGTTATACGGAGGATCCAATCCAGGAACAAATATACATAAGAGCAGAAGCCGGTTCTAAGAAAAGAAGCGGAAAAGGATATTCGTTTAAAAATCCAAAGGATTTCAACGCAACCGTGACATGCCCTGGTAATATTCTCAGTGATATATTACGGTTAGAGGTTCTCATCGGAGGGAAACGAGCCAGAAACAACTTCGTCGAGATAATTAATGAAGCAGCTGATATCTGTAGACGATTATTTTCCGGTGGTATCATGGACATTGATGTAAATCGAGAACTCATTGCTGAATTAGTTGAAAATCACAGAGACGCCCATGGTTATTACAGCGATTGATCACTCATTGAAAATCTACTAGTTTTATAACAAGATGATCATACACTACAACCATGATAAACCCGTAAGCGTCTACGTGGTGAACTCACGATTGCCTGTTTATAGAGCATATTACGGAGATGGTTTCGGCAGTACCATTGCGGGGCTATTTACAAGAATGGCCACAAAAGTGGCGCCGTTAGCTAAACAATTATCAATGTATGCCATTGATGTTATTCGTGATAAGGGAATCAGCGCTGTTGGAAATCTTGCCGGAAAGGCATTTTCTGCCGCGAAAGATAAAATAGCATCATTGGTGCGAAAGAAACCAACAGCGACGAAGTCGGTGGTGAAACCAACAGTGCTGCCATCAACTACAGTGATGTCTGCAAAAATCAGCAAAGCAATAAATAGCGCAGTGGAACAAAAACAAGCGTCGTTAGCTGCTTCGGTGACTCCGTCACCATTGACAGATTCTCCGGTAACAAATAGCGTTATCATGAACGCGATAGCAGGAAGTGGTTTGAAACGAAAACAAAAACGACGATGATTACAAAGAGTTTCACAATTGAAAACACTAGTATGTTAATATAATGTTTAAACGACAAGCTGATCCGGCCTTTGATATAGAAGCCCCAGTACCCATGGACAATTCCGTCCGCGATTATCAATACTATTCCTATCATGCAATACAACCCGACCTACGATCGCGAATTAAACTTCAAGTTCAAGATACCAGTAAATACTTTCTGCCATGTGAAACATTTATTGAAATCGAGGGAAAACTCGTAACAAATGTTGCAGCTGTTACCCCATATGCAGATAACGCAAATATCCGGGTTGGTTTTGTTAATAATGGCATAATAGCGTTATTTGAAAGCACAAGATATCTCATTGATGGAAAATAAATTGAATCAATAGACCGTGAAGTTGATGTTGCAACAACAATAATCGGGCTAGCAAGATATTCTGATGATTATACAAGGTCGGCTGGTCCATCTATGATGTTTGCAAAGGATACCTCTGATAACGCTGACCACCTCCAATACATTAAAGTGTTAACAGCACAAGATACTGCAGAAGCAAATCAACAAGAAACAGTTAATCCAGAACGTCGAGCTAGACCAGCAGCTGCGTTTGATATTCTCGGAGGCGTTAATGGTAATTTCAATTTAGGATTTGCAACACGAAAAGGAGTATTGGAAGAACAGCAGCGATATTTTTCATGTCCGATTCCACTCCATCACATATTTGGATTCTGCAGAAATGTCAGAAAAGTCATCTATGGAGCCAAACACACAATCGCGTTAGTGCGAAAAGGCAATGACAATGATGCAATTTGGCGAACTGGTGCCGCTGATGGTAAAGATGTTTTGAGTAAAATAGTATTGTGGATGCCAGTAATGACCCCATAAATTACCACGGAAGAGCGGCTACTTTCATTTATGGACACAGGTGGCAAGTCATTGATAAGTTGGCTAACAACAACAACTGATGCCAAAGAGGATTATGTTGCTGATACATTTACATGGCACCTGGCATCAAAACAAGGCGTTTCAGCTCCACGTCATATATTTATAGCGCTGCAGAATCGAAATCGTTTAGGCTCCCAGGAACGCAGTCATATGATATTTGATCGATTAGAAGTCAAGGAGGTTTCACTGAGAATAAACGGACAACAAGAACCATCTGAGTATATATAGCTTGATTACAACACTAACCACATAGCACGTGTGTATCATAGAATGCTGTCATATATGGGCCTTGATCAAAATGTTGATACTGGTTTACAAACATCGCAACTTGATTTTAAAAACCTATATCCGTTTTATTACTTTTTGGCTGGAGCATCTTGATTTCACAAGGCAATCCGTCGTTGACATACATTTTAGGTCTCGTATAGATCCAGGTGGTGTTAATTATAGAGCGGTTGCTGTCATTCTCAGCGACAAATCAATGCTGTTAGAAGGGGCTGGCGGACGAATGAGAATTGTTGATGCACCAGTGGCAAATATATAAACGATTCACAATTAGATTAGTTGAAAGCATACATGTGTTTTACAATAAAATGACATATAGTGTTGTTAGTGTCAAGCTGACTGATGGCCAGGTCAAGAAATTACGATCAAAATCCGCTAAAGAATGTGGAACAACAATAACGTTAAAACCAGCGCAGAAGTCCGGCGGTACACATAAAATATCATTGACGGATCGTCAAATAAAACATTTCAATGATACGTTAAAGAATAAGAGAGGGGTTCAAATTGTATTTTCATAGGCTGCAGTCGCCAAGATGATACAATCAGGTGGTATATTTCCATTGTTAGCTGCAATACCAGCATTGATTGCAGCGGCTGCCCCAGCGGTGGTGAAAGCGGCGGCGTTGGGAGCCGTTGGGACCGCAGCAGGGATGGCGTTGAAAAAGGCAGCTGGGAAAGGATATAAAAAAGGGAAAGGGTGTAAGACTACCAGGAACCCCGTATTCATGGTACAGCGGAAAGGGTCTAATAATACCAGGAACGGTGTATTACTTGAAAACCCAATTGTTCCCATGTCCAATTTTGATTTAATTGATGTTGCTAAAAAAACTAGCGATATAAAACTTCAGAGGGGTTTTTATGAGAGATCAATTACCGAGAAAACCTAAACGCGTTGAAACCGGTATCATCAATCTTGGTAACAGTAACGGATCGGGAACTCACTGGGTTGCATACGCGATCGATCCGCGTGCGATTGTCTATTTTGATTCATATGGGTTAGCTCCGCCAAGCGAGTTTATGCGGTATATAAATTCTTCGAAGAAACTCAAAGAGTTTCCGATTTTTTATTCCACGCTGCCAACACAACAATTAAATGATCCACCGATATGCGGCCGTGAAGTATTAAATGTCCTTACAGAAACCACCTCATCTGGTTGTAAATAAATATACCAGTGGGAAATTACAACGTAATTTTAGAGAATCAATAAATTGAAATACAAGTTGCGCTAACAATAATGATTGATATTTGGGGACCATCTCTGTCAATGTCGAAACCAACCACGAAAACTTTTGCGGGTTCTATCGAGGATGTAATAAAAAATAATTGAAGATGAAATCGCTGAGCCGTTAAATTTAGCAAGTGTTGACCCGAACGAAATAGTTATATTTTAAGATCGCCAGGGTAAATTGAAAAGCAGTAATATATCTGCGGATGACATTTTGATACGGCAGAGCGATGCCACTGAAAACTCTATTGCGCTGTATTTCAGCGGTGGACGACTTAACCCAGGCGCACTTGTGTCTACGATCACCGACACGATTGCCGCCCACGGTCGTGAGCTGGATGATTATATACGAGGTTATAATAGTTTTCGCAAAAATGTCGTACATAAATTCTTTGGAACCCCGCTTGTGGTTGGCATGACTCTCGCTGAAATTAAAAACTTTCTATCTTTATTCTTTTTTTAACAAGGAGGCGAGGAGGATGAAGAATGAAAATGAAATCAAGGCAAATTATCTCGATATTTACACGGATATTTCTAAAATAATAGAACATCTTGGAAAGGTACAAAAACCCACCAACGACGTCGTTAGTAAGTTTTTGTGGTCCCCACATGTGGCAAACTCGACTCTCGCTGAAATTCTCGAGTTTATTATCAGGCATACCCACAATGCCTACGTCGCTAATAATTTCTTCGGAGTCCCGGCTACATCTACGACGACTCTCAAAGATATTAATGCGTTTATGGTGAGACAAGCAACACTTAATACCATCGTGGATAATTTTTTGGGGAGAACACGTGAATCTGAAACCACATCTCTGACAGGCCCGACCCTCGCTGAAATTAGCGAGTTTATTAGCAAGAATACTCACAATGCCTACGTCGCTAATAATTTCTTCGGTGCCCCGACTACATCTACGATGACTACACTCAAAGATATTAATATGTTTATGGTGAGACAAGCAACACTTAATACCATCGTGGATAATTTTTTGGGGAAAGCACGTGAATCTGAAACCACATCTATGACAGGACCGACCCTCGCTGAAATTAAAAAAACTTTTGACGAACAAAAGCTCACCAGCGAAATTGTTAATAAGTTCTTTGAGGGCAGTAACCCCCAGTATATCACGACAAAATTTTCTAACATCGACCGGTATTTTAAAGACAAAACACAGCTTGAAATCAGAAGGGCTCTCATTCCATTCTTTTTGAACACGGAGGATGGGGGATAATGACGGCTGCCGAAATCAAGGCAAATTATCTCGATATTTACAATGATATTCTTAAACTAAAAGAAAATTTTGAAAGGGTACAAAAACCCACTAACGACGTCGTTGGTAAGTTTTTTGGAACCTCACTTTTGGATGTCATGACTCTCGCTGAAATTAAAGCGGCTATCGATGAAAGTAAAAAAGCTATTGACGAATAAAAGCCCAACAGAGAAATTGTTAATAAGTTATTTGAGGGCAGTAAACCTCAAGATATCACGACAACATTTTCTAACATCGACTGGTATATTAAAAACCAATCACGGCCTAGATTCGAAACCCTTCTGAATTTATTCTTTTTTAACAAGGAGGAGAGGAGGACAATTAATTCTAACGAAATTAAGGCAAATTATCTCGATATTTACACGGATATTCTTAAACGAAAAGCAGCCTTTGAAAAGGTAAAGATTCCGCACAAAGGCATTAAAAATATCGTATATACGATCAATCATGGAATCGTGGATTTAACAAGAGACGACAATTATCATAGAATTACCGTCAATCTCTTGTGGGGGGAGGAAGCGAAGGTCGATGGTATCTACAGGTTAACGTGGGCCTCTATTCATCAATTTAATATGATCATGGACGATAATAGAACCTACTCTGGTGGCGTCGCGACGTTAATTATCGAGACTGGCAAAACACAAAGCTTTCACTTCGTCGCGGTTGATAGATCCACCATTAGATCAAAAATAGCCTGGTGTGTAGAACTTGTAGATAATTTTTCCGGCTGAAGCTACCATACCTATAGGACAGCAATTCCCCTTAATTGAAAACACCAGCGGGTTTAAAATAACAATGACATCGATGAAACCAATTGAACCGATAATAATCTCAGAGGTATCACAATCGCATCGATATCGATATGATACCGTGAAAAAATTTTGCGAAAATGAAAAAATACCGACGCAGCGTAGCAATCATCGATATCACCGTGTACTCGGTGTCCGGTGTGATGGCCAGCGCCGGGGTTATTTTGTCGACGGTGACCATGATGGCTCCGATTGCAGTTCCAATCGCTATCTCCGCGGCAGCAACAATCTCAGCAGTCGCCACCGCAATAACTAAAAAGTTATCATCGTGTTCTCAGAAAAAACTCAGCGATTATACAGCTCGGTACCGGGTAGTATTTGACACGTACTCGAAATTATCCGAGTTGATCTCGCTGTCGATAGATAATTCGTTCATATCCGATGCTGAATTTTCCACGATGACCCAGTTGTATAACTCCGCGATGTTGAAATTTAAAATTGATGACAGCGTTAACAATAATGTCACTCGAACTGCTTCAACGAATCGCGGAGAATACCACTCCGATACGAACAAGCATGATATCAACAACATCAACAAACTCACAATTTTTTAGTGTGAACTTCCCTTCTCAGATTCCAGTGTGCGAGATCGCGCTGGCAAAATTACGAGTATATCATAGCTGGGCTAATATCAGATCGGTTGCATTTGGCGGTCAGCAACCCAATAACGCACTGGTGTTCTCGTATAAGAATAAACCCGATGGTACTCCAGCGTGGGAAACTGTTTCGTTACCAACTGGGTCGTACTAAATTGAGCAAATCGATGCTGAAATTCAGTGTAGAATAAAATCAATCACTGGAAAAGAATCAAAAATAGCTATTAAAGTTCATGAACCGACGCTCTCGTCGTCGATCGAAATAAGCTCAGAGGGATACGCTGTAGATAGGTATAACAGCTCGTTAAGAACAGTGATAGGATGGCCTGAAAAACCACCCAGAGCCACCGACGACTTAACCACAGACGTACAATCATATCACGAAATCAATCTCATGTATCGAGATAATTTATCTGATATAAAATAGGAAAAATCGCCGATAGATTTATATTTACCGACAAAAACACATTGCAATGGGATTTTATCATTAAAAAGAACAGCCGACTCATATGTTACTATTTCATCTACGCTAATTGACATCACTGGTTATTTTAATGAAATTAATCAGTTACATAAAACACAACTAGAACAACTACGGCAAACAAAATCGCAAAAACACGTTGAAATATTAAATCAGCTTATATCTGACATGGAATATATCAATGAACTAATTATTCAAACAATAACCAATGACAACAGCGACAGCAAACAACAATTCCTAACCGGTTACAATATCACAAAAGCCGATCTGCGTAATTTCAAGTTTCCCGGATACAACGCTGAGGAACTAAAAAAACTGTTAGAAACAATATCAAGGTATTACAAGCACTAGATTCAACTGTCCTCCTCAAATATAATAATGATCCAGAAGGTGGCGGTAGGCATATTGCCCCGCACAATGTCAATATTTCAACGGTGATTGCGCTCAATTTAAATGTGATGCAATTGAAGGAAGCTATCAAATTAATCTAGACCCAAAAATCAAGCACAGCAAGGATATATTCTTCATTATTTTGCACCAACAGCTCCTTAAGGATTCCTAATTATTGAAAACCCAATTAATCATGTCTACATGCGATGCCATAATAATTCGCTAACGAGAATTAATTTCCGACTCACCGACCAGTCAAATAATTTGATTGATATACAAGACGAGGGGTTAGCGATTAGTTTGTTTGTAAAGTCCTAAAGACTTGATCAAATATTCGGTTGAAATCGTAAAAACCCATAGCAGCAGGGGGGTCGATGACATCACGACGAGACCGTATTTTGACTAAACGATGAAAACGGTCTTGGAGTATGATTTGCGATAAACTTATGTTTCTAGAAAGTAATCCTTTTTTTTTGCTTGAAAAAGAAGGATTCGAATTAATTCTCACGAGATGTTTGCTAGATTTAGAGCAAATGATGTCTCGGGCAAATGTAGGGTTCGCCCCCCCCCCCTGCTGCTGCTAGCTAGCTAGCTAGCTAGATAGATAGATAGATGGAAGGATGGATGGATGGATGGATGGATGGATGGATGGATGGATCGATAGATAGATAGATAGATAGATAGATAGATAGATAGATAGATAGATAGATAGATAGATAGATAGATAGATAGATAGATAGATAGATAGACAGACAGACAGACAGACAGACAGACAGACAGATATAGATTGATAAATACATAGATAGATACATAGATAGATAGATAGATAGATAGATAGATAGATAGATAGATAGATAGATAGATAGATAGATAGATAGATAGATAGATAGATAAATAGATAGATAGATAGATAGATAGATAGATAGATAGATAGATAGATAGATATATAGATAGATAGATAGATAGATAGATAGATAGATAGATAGATAGATAGATAGATAGATAGATAGATGGATAGATAGATAGATAGATAGATAGATAGATAGATAGATAGATAGATAGATAGATAGATATATAGATAGATAGATAGATAGATAGATAGATAGATAGATAGATAGATAGATAGATATAAACAAACAATAACATTCCGGATGAAACTCTATGGCTAATTTTTGAGAATATTATAAAAGAGTTAAGTGTTAAAACCAGTCCAAACACATACCTGTGAATGATAAACGAAAGGTGTAAAAGCAACTAGTATCATTAATAGTAACTTAAATGGTATAGCTCGGCCTGGGTTAAAACCCGCCACCTACCGCAGATGTGGCCATTGCGCAAACACGATTGGATGTTCTCTTACTGACGCTAGATGGATATATCATTTGTTGTACTCATACGTGTAGAGATAAATTGTGTGTCTCCCACATTTGTCAACCTTTGATCGATGACACTTGACGGCTGGTACTTGCATATATGTGTACGTCTAAATAGAGCTATACCTACTAAGTGCGTTCTTAATCAGGACATGTGAATTTATGTATGGAAATGATCGCTTTTATCCAGTCGTTTAATGCCGGATTCACCAGATAAGTACAAACTAAACATACTAAATGTATTGAAACTATAATGTATAACATTCGATTTTTAGAAATAAAATCTTACCTTTATTCTTTACTTGAGATTACGTTGAATGTCAATTTCCTGTTTATGGAGTACTTAATTGGACGCTTGATCGGACCTTGAAAATGTTTTACAATATTCTCTAGCCAGTATATCTCACTTGATCTTTCGTTTATTTGTATAGACATATATATATATATCAAAACACTGACGTCATAATGAAGCGAATACACATTGGGGTCAGACAAAGGTTACTATTATGAGGTCAATGTATTCATGTTTGTTTTGTCGTAAACCAGTTTCAGCTTGTTATTTGTATGTTCCTTCCATTTCATACGAAGTGACGGTAGAATATATGAGTATGCATTGGTAGAAAAATAGATGTGATCAACCATATGTACATAAGACGTTAATGTTCTCGAAAATACACCAAGAATTGCATAACATAAATATTTATTTTTGTGTGTGTGATAGCATTTGAAATGAGTAAACTAACAAAGTGTATGTATGGAAGTATGTATGTATGTATGTATGTATGTATGTATGTATGTATGTATGTATGTATGTATGTATGTATGTATGTATGTATGTATGTATGTATGTATGTATGTATGAATGAATGTATGTATGTAGGTATGTATGTATGTATGTATGTATGTATGTATGTATGTATGTATGTATGTATGTATGTATGTATGTATGTATGCATGTATGTATGTATTATACATTTTTTATACTGTTATGCATGGATATTAATGTTAGTTTCAGTTTTATTTCTGTTTTATGAAATAAAATTAAATTTCATTCTCAATTGAAACGGATATATAAATCTATATACGTAAAATACAGGTCATAATCTGCAAACTCATAAAAACATCAATGAGCATGCATAACATTAGCACAAACTTTGTCATGACACAAAATCGGTAATACATATATATTATCATGTGCATTCTAACCGTAGAGCTGATATAGGTTAGAGCGATGGGAGAGAATTACACTCTGAAGCTTTTCATATAAACTAATATTATCCAATCTAACATTGATGACTTTTCAGGATTTTAACATGAGATGACTATTTGAATTAAATCAAGTAAATAAACGGCTGCTTTCAGATAGGACGAAATAAAAAAGGCACTCGAAATTCCAACATACAAAGGTATCATGTGTAAATGTTTATGCATCCTTCGGGCTTGAATCACAAGCTGTAAGAGGAGATAGAATTAGTACAAAATATATATTGTAACATATATTAATACAAAATTCTAATAAAGTTGACGTACTGTTTCATCGGGAATGTTTTTTGTTCTTAATATAATAATAATAATTATATGTATAAAATACTATAGAAGAAAAGTAAACTAATTCAAGTCGATGAATGGTGTTCAATGATAATTATATACAATTTAATGAAAGAAAGAAAGATTATATTGACGGAAAACTACAATCTTACTGGGCACATAGAGGTGAACTTACAATTCAATATGGTCTTTCAATGAAAAGTACACTCCCGGTAGTACCAGAATCACTTCAAAAAGAAATCCTTGAGAGAGTTCACGATGGTCAACAATGCCTAATGAAACGCCGAGTACGCTCCAAAAACAAAAAAAAACCTCAGTTTGGTGGAATGGATTAAGTACTCAGGTAGAACACGTATTGAAATCTGGCCAAAATTCTATCTGAACAAAGAGTCGCTTCAGACTTGTTTGAAGTGAATGGTCAAACATATCTTCTGGTGATTGATTATTTTTTACGATACATTAAAATATCAAAATTGCACGTCACATATTCTAAAGCAATTGTCAATCATCTCAAATAAATCTTTGTGCGACATGGTATGCCAGAATTATTAGGTTCAGGTAATGGTCTACAATACACATCCACTATACTCAAAGATATTGCGAAAAGTTATGGATTCATGCATATTACAAATAGTCCGAAATATCCACAGTGCATTGGTCTAGCCGAGAGAGCTGTTTAAACAATTAAAGTAATGCTTAAAAAAGCAAACGACCATTACATAGCTCTTTTGACATATCGAGCAACACCATTACCAAATAGATAAAGCCGTGCCGAATTATTGATGGGAAGCAAATTGCCAACAACTTTGCAAATGGACCCAAACAAATTGGAGACGAAATGGCCAGATTTAATAAAACTGAAATAATCGGAAAACTATCAAAAGAAAACTCAAAATAGAATTTATGATCGTCAACATCACGCCCGAAATATGAACAAAGCTTCCGGTAGCGAATAAAATATGGATTAAAAATCAATTTTCATCAGGGAGAATTAAATCTTAGGCATCTACACCTCGTTCATAGATTGAAGTAACTGAAGAAGGAGAGATAGAGATACGGCATAATAGGAGAAATTTAGTTTCAGTGCTTACCACATTATCAGAGCCTCGCACAGTAACTGCTTCAAAATCTGATATTGTGACTGACTCAGACGAAAGCAAAGCAATGCAAACCACTCCAAAAGGATATTTCCCCCGTGCGGGAAGATTATTAAAACCTTCTGAGAGACTGAACTTGTTGAAAACAAAATAAGCTTGTTTAGAAATAGCATCATCAGATCACGTTTCGTTTTAATGTAATATTGAAAGATGGGAAGATATAGTGTAAGCCTTAATCTTATTAATTTTGAAATATCACTTGAAAGTTTTAAGGTAAAGGTTTACGTTCCATACCAATATACATTCAAGGAGAACTTTACTCACCTTCCAAGGTGTATTGAATTCTTGTATCGATACATTCCACATTATGTCTTATGCAGTTATTCTTCAATAACAAATAACATAACAGTTAGATGGATAAATACATACATACATACATACATACATACATACATACATACATACATACATACATACATGCATGCATGCATACATACATACATACATAGACAGATAGATAGATATATCGACTGATCGGTATATCTATCTGTATGTCTGTCTTTGACTTATATGTGGAGCAGTAGCTTTTCAACAAAACACGAGGTCTTATTTGACTGTGTATGCATCATCCGGATATAAAAGGTGGGCATGCTATTAATGAAAATATATTTATGCTACGTTAAATATCCACGTTAAATACCTAAATCGCACACACACACACACAAATACATTATGAATTCAAATGGTTTACAAAGGTATTCCTTGCAAACATTAAATTAAGTTTACACATTAATATATTATTACGTTATAATAAAGACAAATCAGTAATTTGGACCATTATATTGTAATAACCACACACGAAGAGATCAAGAGTTTGATGCAATCAGCAATCAATCTCTTTCCCAATAATACAAATAATCAAGTAACGCTTTCAATCTTGTGAAATAAATTTGAGATAATCATGCATGACGTATAGCAATACATTTCAATCAATTCCAACGTTCAAGGTAATGTTGAGATCCTAACATCACAAATCTGCTCTTCAGAGGATAGGTGAATGAATTCAGATGCATGAGTTCAAAAGGAAAAATAATAAAGATAATCATGTCACGTTTGTCTTTATGGAAAGTTTTTTACCTTTGCTGATCAACATCATTGCTAGACTTATTCTTATTTTTATTCTCCGAAGTCAGTAATTAACGCATGTTGCAAGTATCTCTTTCTGGGAATTCATCCTCGTTGTCCTAATGGACGTTTATCCACGTTAGGGTAAGTCAGTTTCAACCAGGTACCATAATGATGATAATCCCATTGTAAGAAAACAAGTGTACGATGTATACATACAAATACTAGTAAAATCAATAAATTCTAACAAGTCAGATGCATTTTAAAATTAAAGGTCACATATAAACTAGCATTACAATGCTTTGCTTGGATGAAAACAACAATCAAAGGTAATATTGACTATGTCTTGCACTTTAAAATACAAGATAATTTCTGATTGTAAACCGAAGAGAAAACAATTTGTATTAAACTCATTTATTAAGCCATTAATTCAATTGCATTACACATATCACACAAAATATTCATATATACATGATATTTTCATCCCATAGTTCGTTTGGAAGACACGGTTCCTCCCAGTTTCCTCATCAATCTAGCTTGTATCAAATTGTATTCAAACTAATCTAAACAACCGTTCATGAATTTCCCCTTGGAAAATGTTTGCAGAACTGGTTAGCGTAACATTATCCATTATTGTACGATGAGCATGGGGTATCAACTGTCTCAATTACGGTCAACTCAATACTTTTCGGGAAGACAAAACATAATGGTTTTGTCAACTATTGTGCAATTTGGAAGGAGCCATGCTTGCAGGTAACATAGTATTTAAGTTGCATACTTAGATTTCTTTAGAAAACCATCTAAACACATTCAGCTCAGTGCTGATAAATCGTTTTGTTTTCTTCATTTGCGCCAATACCCAAGAATGTTAGATGTAAAACTCCACCTAAATAAGTATTGGTTCAGTAATACAAATTTCCGTAATAACTGACATATACTGTAAACTAACTGTACACGTCAAACTTATTTGCTACCTTCTCTTTTTCAAGGTTTAAGAAACAAATAACTCCTTGCCAATGCAGCTTGCTATTGGCAATGCCTTGTTTTCTCTGTCCCTCATTCCGGCTCTCTCTCTCTCTCTCTCTCTCTCTCTCTCTCTCTCTCTCTCTCTCTCTCTCTCTCTCTCTCTCTCTCTCTCTCTCTATCTCTCTCTCTCTCTCTCTCATAATTATAATGTTGTTATCCCAGACAACACTGTTCATGGTGAACATTTTCTAAAGAGTTATTTACATTGTTTTGGTATATATTTTGTTCAGGATCTGAAACATTTTTTTTTTTATTATAGTGGATGTGTACTAGCACTGTGCCCAAACGTGTGCCCATGACGCCACAAACGTTTGTGGTTTTGGTAAGTATTGTTTATAAAACAAATAATTCGTTACCATGGACAGATGTACTGAAGATATTTTAATGGGACAAAGGGGTATTCTACAAAATGGTCTCGGCCACATTACCACTACCACATTGGCAAGGGATGATACAATCTTCTGTATATTGCTAAGATAAATGATTGCTTGTTTTACTTGGTGACAAAGCTTCAAGTTCAGTATATAATTACTATTTAAGTAAAATTCAAGACAAGCGTAACTACTATAATAAGTTATTTCAATCGAAAATATGTTTCATATTCCCACTTCTTGAAATATCGTCTGGTTTTTTAAGTAAACCATTTGAAAAATACAAACACCAGACATTTGTTGCATGAAATAGCTAATATGCTTCTAGTTGAGATTCAAAAGACTAGGTTTGATTGTTGTAGGTAAGGAACGTTCTATATGGGCTATTTTTGCCTAGTAAATAAATGTATTGTTTCTAAAATTTTAATTACTCAACACAATAAAGTCACCATTATTGATAACATACTGGATACTGTATCAAGTTCTAGTCCTACAATCCTTTACATATTCGTTTTCAGTACAAATCTAACATTTTATTTTCCGTTTTTTGTTTTGGCTCAACATTTAAAATGTATTACTCCAAATATAATATAAATATTGTTTATTTAACTATCATTTGATTTTGCATTCCGTTAACATAACCATGAGATATAAGTATAAATATATTATAGTCCTGTAAGTTGTGCATTTTTGTATAACGGACGTTTACAAAATGTGACTTATAGACGTGAGGTATATATTAAAGTTATTCGCTTTTGGTGACGTTAATGCTAACAATTTATTGAAATCAACGCATGTTGATATAATTTATTTGTATTTTCCCAGAATAGTGAATATCATGATAATCGATTATTATAAGCAACATATGTTTCCAGTATAGACGCCACACAAACAATACATCATTATGTGATACTTTCATCGGACTTCAATTGTTACGATTCTCTAAATATAATGATTATAATCCAATATGCGTATCAAAAGTTCAACGTAATGAACGTATTGACTATATAAGATACTAATATGACTATTAATGATTGAAAAAATAAAGATATTGACACTGTTTAATCTTAAACAATCGTTTTCTTTGCAATCTTTAGTTTCCAAATTATAAACACAGCACCAAATCAAACATGGACACAAAAAAGAAAGAAACAAACGAACAAACAAAATACTAAATTAAAAGGTTCGATCAATTGATTAGACTATTCAGTGGAAAGATAGTGTTCAGTATATGGACTGATAGTGTTTTGGAAATTGGTGAAAGGTGAAATTACAACTAGAATTAAAAGTATGTCAAATCTACAACCAAGCATGTATACTCTTGTATCGCTCTCGAGTGCACTGATATGTGGGGATTGCAAACAGGTTAGAAATATATAGAAGTTATGTTGCAGCATATTCACCAGAAGTAAATGCCATCTTATCAGATATGTTGCCGGTTCACAATTACGTTATGGAGAATTATTTAATATATTATACAGATGATCAACTAACATGCCTAATTTAAATAAAATACATCTCATTAATTATTTATCCTGAGTGATGCAATACTCTTTCAAAATGGTATGAGTAAGAAGTCTTGCCGAGTTATCCAACGGTAAAGTGAACGTAAAAAAAAATGTCATCATCAACACGTTGGAGTACTACTGTGAAGGTTTTTCATATCAGATCCCATATTATTTAGGCAAATACACAGTCATTGTTAAGTTGTTATATGCTTGGATTTCAAAAGAAAACAACTGGGTTAACAAATTGACATAGAATGTTTTGTATGAAATGATTAATCTGTAATATATTATTATATATATTTATAGTTTTTCCGCTCACTGTTCAGTCGGTACCATTAGCATCATCGTATTAGAGTGCCGCTAACCATTATGCAAACATACTTACGTAGACGCATTGAGTGAACTTCATTATTGCATTGTGTCCTGCTTTTTAACAGTTTCAGCGGTTGATCTATATATAAAATACTATGCCTTATATGGAATTTTAACGCATACAAACTCAACGCGTTTGGCTTATTTTATGCTGTAGACATGTAAATAATACACACACGAGAAAGTATTAATATATTTAGAAAGAACAAGCTGAACAACAGCTGAATTTCAAACTGTATAATCTTGACAAGACCGAATTGATGATAAACAATATTCAAACATCATACATGTCGTTGCTATTAAAAGTGAACATATATTTCTTAAAAGTTGAAAAGGTTCAGACAGTATAATAAAAAAAAACTTTCCACATAGGAATTATCCGTTGGATACCAATGGTCACGTATGTCTTAATATGACTAATTTAGTCCACATGGCTCGTTTCATAATTCTGGGCAATAGTCAATAGATAAATGTGAAATGTGTTGGTTTGGACTGGTGTTCTGAAATCGACCCCACCTATGACTGAGTTTTAATGATAACATATTCGGTAAATAACCTCATCGCTTTATAAAAAGTGGACATAATATGATGTCGCAAATGACAACGTAATGCTACAATAGCATTTTAAATTCGACAAAACGATCAATTGATCGTCTACAAACTAACGTCTCTCGTGATGCTAATTCTGATTCAAGAAAATGTTACTTGTCAATTTAACTGTTTCAATCAAAAAATGCGGGTGTGTGATTACTACAAAATTACACACAATTTGTAAATTCTGCATCCCCTATCCCCGGCCTATAAATATCCAGGAATACCCCCTAATATTAATTGCATTGATGTACAATTGATCAAGATTGTGTGTAAAGACTGTACACATTATAATAGGAATCGAAGTATTTGAAATGACTAACGTGCACCAGACCAAATATATAACATATTATTGAATTGTCATGAAGCGTGTGTCAAACCTTGAATTGGTATTAACAGACGGTTGCTCTTTAAATTTGCAGAACAAAATATAATTCTAAATTGTAATCATTACAGATCACACGTTTATGTAATTTAATATGTCCAGTGAATATGGTTTTAAATTCAAATCATGAAAAATTTAAAGTCTAAGCCAGTATGACATGACTATTTTTGTTTATTTTCTTCCAATATATTTCTAGTAAACTTAAACCTAATTGAGCATGTCTCAAATTCAAAGCGATCAAACATTGAATGTATGAAACTAGGTGAATAGTGTATATATTGCGCTCGCCAAGGCTCTCAAAACTGGACATTAAACAATAACCAAACAAATCTATTTTCATCGATATTGATGTATTTATAAACACAAAATCATTTATTACAAATCTTAAATAAATTGTCCCGTTGTTGTATCTGGAAAAAAACATGAGAAAAAGAATCATACATCACTCGCCTATAACGCGTTTACTAGTAAAGGTCATAAAACTACTGCATCTGATGTCGCTGATGGGAAATTTCTTGTACAAAATATACAAGCGGCAAATAAATTGCAAGGTCTGAGAAATGAACACAAAACATTGAATCTAAGTTTTGATGAAGGCAATTCAAACGACAAAAAGACGTGTGCCAGATTAATAAATATAAAATAAAATATACAAGTAAAAACTATTTATGTACAACAATTTATCATAACATTGCGTAACTGAAAATAAATAGTCCTTCTTAAGAATTGTTCGAAATAAAGGAAGATGTTATGCTTTCATCATTTGGAAAAAACTGTAATCAATGAGTTACCAATATCAGGAATTTTTCATATCGTCTGTGACCTTGGATTTTAGGATTCTTCAAACTTTGCTTTTTATGCAACCCACTATTAGTTTATAAAAATGATGCTCAAGTTAGAACGTTTAGCATGCAAATCGGAATGCATTATAATTGTATTCTAAGGATGCCCCTTTTAATGTAGTTAAACTTTGAACAAGAACAAGAAATACGTAGCCACAAAGTGACAAAATGGAATAATTATTGTTTATTGTCCTTCTATCCGTATCAGCATGGTTTTCTCCCGTTAGAAGGCCATTCTGGTGGCCATTCTCGAACACAAGCACTTAAATTCCAATGGTATTGTAATTGTAACTGCAACACCAAAGGCATCAGTGCAACACACGGATGTCAGTACGTATTACAGTAATATAATTGTATAATCTAAGAAAGTAATAACCTACGTTATTTTGTATAAATCATGATTATGCTTGTGTGCAGCGCAGACCATAAATGCAAACCTTATTTGAAATTGTACAACCACTGTCAAGAGAAGACATCCAG
This sequence comes from Unio delphinus, assembly GCA_029339505.1. NCBI lineage: Eukaryota > Metazoa > Mollusca > Bivalvia > Unionida > Unionidae > Unio > Unio delphinus. Next base: position 753,544 of record JAQISU010000152.1, on the reverse strand, counting down.
TTGATGATAAAGTCATCACAATTACGTAATCTACAATCAATACTGGATTGGTCTTCTTTAGAAACCGACTTATCTAACAATTTTAACACATTCTTAAGTTTTCGTAGAAACATTAATGCAAATTTTAATAATTTTTTGGGAAATTCAGCTGTCGTTGAAATTGAAATCGTTCAGATAAAATAGATCACCAATAGCCTATTGGATACAGTATAGTCCGGACAAGTAATGTATTCACAACCTAATAAATTGATCAAACATCGCCCTGAGGTTACTGGGTCAATTAAGTTGTCAGTAATCTGTGTTTCAAAATGTACAATATAAACCACTATAATACGGGATTATCCGATAATAAATATTAGTATGTTTATATGTCAGTACTACTAGATCAAAACGAAGAATAGCATTTAATGTTGAACCTGAGCATTAAAGACCTGGCTTGAGTTATAATTGGTGTTTCGAATTAATTGCAGAACTCGATCGTGAGAAACACACATATTTAAGCACATATACTTATTTGGCTGTTGACAATGATTGGAAAATACTTTGTTTAATGAACTTTAGAAATCTGTATTATGATGGTAGTGTATATATATATCTTCAAATGTTTGTTGTTGAATAATTCAAAATCATTAATACATTTGTTCAGGATTAGCTTCTTAGATTTTCACTTGCGTCATACTCTAATATTTAACTTGCAGAAATAATAACATTTTAGAAATTCATTATATAATGAATTCTGTTTAATATATAAACATTATATATCTGAATCTGAATAAGTTATTTTTAAATCATAATCAGTATAACTTAAAGACCTAATTAATAAATGAAATAATATAATTAAAAAATGAACAGTAAATATGGGCTTTTATCGTATAATGATCTAGTTTCCTTTGCAAGTATATCCGATTCAATCAGAGTAGCTCATTCAATGCATTTCTTATGGAAAAGATTTTTTTATGAAGGAAACTTTCATTGACAGTATTTTTTTAAAGGTCCCTGTATATTAGGTATTATTTTAGCCTAAGAAACTGATAATATTATTTACGACACTTTGTACCGAAATTGCATTCATTGATTCTGTAATAGTCTGTAGTTTTAGTTGCATCTGATCGTTAGCTATTTGAATATTATTTACCAAGATAATCCTATATAAAATTGAGTGTAACAGCTTGTAAATTATCGAAGTTATTTTCCAGTTTATTGCATTCCGAATGAACGATCACAATACCGTCTTCAATTAAGCCTCGAAAACACTCGATTTATTTTTCTGAGTGTGGAACCTTTCTTCCCAACAGTAACCAATATTACTAACAGTGCCATTGTTTTTGTTAGCCACCAGTTTCTGCTTACACTATTATGAGATTTAAATAATGGGATGTTTCAAAATCTACTTTTGCTTAATTTATATAACAATATAATAAATTAAATGATTACTTATCTAAATCATTACTTTTAAAATCTTGCTAGATAGTCTAACATACTTTTTTACTCGGTCACTGTCATTACTATGTATTCAGAGTATCTATACACCTCTCTGTATTTTTCATAAATAGCAAATCCAACCGCGTTTCTCCTCAAACACCATATCGTAAACACGGTTTTGTTCCTAGACTTCCTTTACGCATATTTGATATATGATACACGCAGAATTTGTTTAAACAAACGTTCTTACTGTTTGTTGTAGAGCTTATCGTTAACAACTTGCAGTTGTCCAATGGGTGAATTATGTTATATATTTCAATTTAAATATTTGTTATAGATTAAAAATGGATGAATTTGAAAGATTATCAAAAAACATGCCTTCAACATAAACATATAATCTTAACATAATGTCCCTTGAATTACCGGTACGAATTCTGTTTGATCCGAAGAATACTACTTTGATCAATGATCTTTAAGCATTAAGAAAACTGAACACGTACATTTGATAACAATAGTATACAATAACTACATTCTAAAATCTCCGTAGCGCGGTGAAATTTGTCTGCTGTATCAATGGAAATATGTGGATTGATCCACATGACGAATTGTTAGATTCCATGTCAGTTGCATAACGTTATATTTGGACTTTTGATCAATTACATATGAAATATATTATCAAACCAGTTCGTGTTAATCACACCAATTTCTCTGGATTGCTGATATTACAAGCCTTACATTTTGTCAGCGAAGGAATGTGGTTGGGATGGTCATGGATATAGGTTATCCTTGCATGTCCACATAAGGTTATTTAATACGTCCTGTGTATTTAATGATGTCAATGATACATCATATTCTAAGCATAATTATGTTTCATTCTATACTGTGCAACTGAAGTTTCGTTTCGCATGCAACTTACGGTCACCATACACCTTGATACGTTATTTCCAGGTGCGTAATTTGGGTAGACATCATCCCAACGTACAAGGATACGTTCCTATAAATTTCGTTTCTTAAAGATGAAGAATAGTTTAATCTGCAGTAAGTGACAGCAAATAAACTGTAACTTTCTTGTATTTGCTTTTCACTTCATCGGTTGACTAAAGAGAAGGCCATGTCGATAGGCTACGTTATAGAATCAAGTCAAATCAAATTTATTGTCGTGCAATGTGTCTGCTCAGGTAACAGCAACGTATTTTTCAGAGGTCAATGTTTACATTTAAATGTTATTCTGAACTTTCGCTCTCGTAAAAATAAATACAGGCTGCTATTTTTGTCCTGCCTTAACGCGCTATAGCGCTTAGCTATACATGATATTCGTGGGATGTTTGACTTAAAGACATATTTACAGTATATTTAACCGAACCGATATATCGAAGAATATTTGAAATAAATAAAGTAAATAACCGGCAGAATACCAATCGGACAATATACAAAGGGCACTTGGAGTTTAAATATACAAAGGTATCAAATGTGAATGTGTATTCATGCCCAGGGCTTAATCCAGAGTACAATGAATTTGTACTAATATCTATTGTAGCTTACAATAATACAAAATTCTAAGAAAGTAGTCGTACTGTTTCATCGAAAACGTTTTTGTTCGTGATATAATAATAGTAGTGAAATCTTATAAATACTATAGAAGGAAAAATATTTCATGATGTTGAGAGTTTTCCTATGATAATGATATTCAATCTAAAGAAAATTAAGAATACTAATTCATACAAATGAAAGGTGTTTGATAAGTATAAATTCCCTATATATCTCTATATCTATTTATCTATCTATCTATCTATCTATCTATCTATCTATCTATCTATCTATCTATCTATCTATCTATCTATCTATCTATCTATCTATCTATCTTAGGCTAGCTATTAGTACGACTTTCCAGTGACCCTTTCCACCCCATTTTTTGATAATTGGACATTCATGTTGGGGTGTAGGGTCAGAGCGCATTCTCTATCAAAAAGTTGGAATTCGCCGACACCGTCTGGTGTCGGCATGGGCTAGCCGTTTAATTGCCGACCCAGCAAACTTAAACGATCTTTCATCAAGATATACCTGAATGAAATCGATAGGAATATGATTTTATTTTCTAAAAAATCGCGAACATAGTAATCGTTATGTCTTTAGTCTGCTGAGAGACGAGACGAAAGTACATCGTTGCTGAAATTTGACCTGGATCTGGCCATTTGTATTTGTGTCACTTGACTGCAAAAATCTCGCAACCTACATGTCCATTACAGCAGTGGTCATATCAATAAATGGGGTGGAAAGGGTCAGAGGAAACTCGGATTAGCTAGCTAGCTATCTTATATATATAGTGTGTTTGTATGTCTGTCTATTTGCATAACTATATATCATGGATATTTATGAATCCACTGGATTTGAATAGTGGACAGTATGAGCAGACTGACATGATATATAGAAGACTTTGACGTGAGCATCTTTTTAAATGAAATTATGTAGATAAACGGCTGTCCACAGTTCGCTACGCTAGGGGCAGTAGCTTTTCAACAAATAACGAAAACTTATATGACTGTATATGCATCCTCCGGACGTGAATCATGGGTTTTGTACAACAGTGCAATCGATGTGAAGTATATATTGTACACCGATATTTTTTTTCCAATGTCTAATTCGACATAAAGGGTTCTGTTCTGATCATAATACATTGTTGAGACGTCAATAAGGCGCATCAGGTTTATTGATGATATATTGGATTCTTCGGCACAATAAATATATGTCTCAAATATTTACATTATCATAATCGACAAATATGATAAACATTATACCAAATAATACAAATGAATTAGATTATGACGATAAAGGAAGAGTGCGCCTTTGGTTTTGAAAGAATAACATTTCTATCAGTGAGTCACGTTGTCTGCAGTGTTGCATTTTATAGTGTTTTCTAATCTGGAATATTATCACGTCCCGACCTGTCAAATTATTATTACACCAGTCCTGTCACTAAAGTCATAAAATACTGAGCACCTATACCATTTATATAAATCTTTGGTGTCAATCACCCAGGGTTCAAACTCGCAACCTCTGGCATCCAGGGTGGACTATCTGACCACTAGGCCAAATAAGCGGTCGATACATGATGTATTATAATTGTATTATGTAGTCGTGTCATGTAACGAACGCAGATAACCTTCCCAAAATCACAAAGGCTAGAAGATTATAAAGTATATATGGACATATATCGACACATTAAGCTGAACACAGTGCTAGTAATCAGCATATTTGTAAAGCTTAAAATAAACTATTTAATATGGGCTGTCTAAAATATGTCCTTTGCAATACAACGACTGAATGATGATGATGATGATATATATATATATATATATATATATATATATATATATATATATATATATATATATATATATATATATATAAGAATGTCAATAAAATGTCTTTTAAACGTACTAGAGGGGTCATTATCGTTGTTGTTTTTACCTTAACGTATGTGGGATACACTGTTTTACAACTGTTGTTCTCAAACCAGTTACCAAGTTGAATAATGGGCTCTATGTTCAGGATCATCTTCATTGAGAATCGCATATCTTATGACTTGGATTTGTTTTGAGGTCTGACGATATGATGCTGATACAACCTATTACAAAGTAAAGAACTGAATGTGGTGACTTTTACCAATTTCTTTGCATTGTGCACAAAAGTTATAAAAATTATATCTGATGTAATTATGACATTCAAAATCTAATGCCGTTATTATAATTTTTCTTAAAATTAATCGAAACATATCTCCTCATTTACAAGTAAATATCATGGCTGTTTCGACAAAACATTAGAAATATAAACTTACAAACTTCACATGATCTGTACTTAACATTAGCTAACTGGATTAGACACAAAGAAGTGTTTTGGGTTTAACATGATAATATACATATTATATTAATATAAATGAGTTCGAAGATGAAACAACGATATGCATATATATATATATATATATATATATATATATATATATATATATATATATATATATATATATATATATATATATGCATGACAATGTGTATACATACCTACAATGACGCAATTTACATGAGTACAAACATGTAAATGTAGGTATATAAAATACAAACATGCAAATGGTTGTATATAAATGTGAACACATATGCACATTGGACATTAGACTATGTCATAATACATATATATGTGTAAATAAATGTGTACAGGGATGTACGTATATGTATCGAAATGTGTACACATATGCATACGTATGTATTAAAATATCAATGCAGACATATGTATGTATATAATGGTATATACATATGTATATGGATGTATATAAAGTTGTACACATATGATATATGTTTGCATTGAACGTGACACAAATATGATAATAGTAGCTGAATATCTTTGATTCAACATATAAATCGTTTGCGTAGTGAATAATTAGAGGCTTATATTGATCGCATTAATTAGAAATAGCTTCCGAAACCATTTAGAACTTTATTGCATTTTCTTATCTCAAATATAATGAGAATTTATATACAATATATAACGTGTTCACAAGCATTTAAACACCACCAATGCAACAGAGGATATAGGTATATCATTTCTGATATCAGCATGCAAATAGATTTATTCTTGAACTTATTTAAACGCTAGATGCAACTATTTATATTACTGTACTTATTTGTATCTTCCAGACAAACATCAATGATGTTATACTTATTTATATGATCCATACAAAATTTGTTTGATTATATTTTATTAAAAACGGTCTTTTGCAAATGCAATGAATGATTCAAATTATTTGTTATGGTGTACATTCTTTCATATTTTGAAGAAAAAGAACATAATGATAATTATCAAGAATATAACAAAATAGTTTGTCCTTGGAAAAAATTTGTCTAAATATTTACTATACTAATACATGTGAATTGTGGCAAACATGTATACCATTCAAAAGACATGCATTGCTACACTGAATACTTATTTGAAATTTTGTCAATATCTATTTTTGATATCCATACGTATATGTATTGATTGAGTTCCGTTTAAAGCGATACATTTCATATATATCGGGGAAAAGGAAGGTTTTGGAAATCTACAATCGAAAACAAATTAAGATATAAATTAAGAAAGTTTTATGATACAAAACTTGGTTAATATAAATCAAGTGATATCACATTTTAATCGAATGGTTTTCAATCGTTTTCCTGAAACGGTTGTAAACAAGGATATAAAATGTAAAAATTTATATCTTAACAAGTTGTAATAAAACGAATTAGTAATTTCGACCCCAATCTTGTAATAACCTCATAAATCAAAAATAACAAGAATTTAATAAATCAACAAGCGTTTTATTTCCATCAATGTTAAATAAAAAGTCACGATACGTTGTCAGTATCGTGAAATACATTAGAGATTCCCGTGACCTATACAAGGTCTTCAAATATTGAAATGTCCTAATGAACTGAAAGAATCTGTAATAACATGCTGGTAAACAATGATGCATGCAACAATGTATTTGCAAAAGTTCAAAAGTCCAAAGTAATGTGGTGATCCAAACATTAATTATTTACACAGCAACGTATCATCAGTTCATTGGGTAAACTGGTGGCCAAATCATCTAAAAAAAAAGTGGGAACATATACAAAATATATGTCCACATTCAGCTTTGGCATCTACATTTCTACACATTTAAAGCATGTTAAAATGTATCTTTGATGTCGACTTTAATTTGATAGGTATTTATAATTATTGTTGGTAACATGCATGGTAAATGATAGAAAGGGAATTTAGGAAAATATGTTAGATGACTGCCAATAATTTAACTGCAACAAGGCATATACATACCTGTCAATATAATCATATTGAACGATGGATTGTAAGTGGATTAGAACAATAATTGACACTAAGCGATATAAACCCTATATGCATATATTGTACTATATATAGAGAACAAAGGAGCAGATTTCAGATGAAAGGAAAGACGTGAGTTTAAAAATATATACAGTCGTGTTGTGTTGTTATTTTTTGGTCTTCCACGATAGCAATGTTCCAATGAAATGTTATAATTCGTCATCACCAGAGACACACACGGTCCTAGTATGCATCATACACATATGTAAATACCTGAAACAATCGTTTAATATATATATTAATTAATCTCGTGTGAACACACATGCAATTGAATTTCGTTTCTTCTGAGGGTTCATTTTTGCGGTTGTTAAACATACATACATACATACATACATACATACATACATACATACATACATACATACATACATACATACATACATACTTACATCCATCCATCCATCCATCCATCCATCGATGCATACACACACACGCATATATATATATATATATATATATATATATATATATATATATATATATATATTGAGAGAGAGAGAGAGAGAGAGAGAGAGAGAGAGAGAGAGAGCAGCATAGAAGGTGAACTGACCTTTTTGCTAAAGCTTAAGGTTTCAAAACTAAAGCTTTCTATGTTACTGAAACATATGCTAATCCGAAGCCGCTAAGTAGATGAAAGTTTCTATAATTGTCTTTAGTGACATCTACTTAGTCGTATACATTCGGATGAGAGCGACTGGATTCAATTGACACACATATTTCCGTCCGTGATTGTGTGATACAAAACATGCAAGAACGTAAAAATGTCAGATTGAGTGTGCAGAGGGTTCAGAAGAATTATTTAAACCTGTTACTAAAGTTACTTGAAAGACATACAGATGCTATGAAATATCTTCTTCCTACGTTAAACCAAACAGTCAATAACGACTGATAAAATAACATATATATATAGATAAATAAATAGATAAACGACAGGAATCCCAACAACTATTACCATTAGAAGATTAACACTTAAAAATTAATTGATGAAAATGGTTAACGAAAAGGAGAAAACGAATATTTAGAACAAATCTACAAATGTGGTAAAAATGTTCTTCACAAAGTAAGAAAGAAGGAGCAACGATAATTGGTAATACAACTCAAGTACGTGGTTTTATTACTAACTGTCCGAGTGTTCTTTCTGATGTTGATCGTTTAGAAAATCCTGATTGGTGGAAAACGTGCTGGCAATAATTCACCAGAACTATTAATGAAGCAGGTGGTATTTGTCAATGATTATTTTCAGATGGCATCATGTATTTTTACGTATACCGGTCTCCTATCAAAGAAATTGTTGATGATTAAAATACAAAATAACAAATAAGATGATAATCAAAGTGAACAATTTATAATTATATGATTATAACACAACAAATTTATCAAGAAAACATTACAAATTTACTTACCAGTGAAGACTTTTGCTGGATTCTCGATAACTAATTTTATAAATAAATCTCTACGTAAAATCTCAACGATTTGTTTTCATAAAGATTTTTGTGTTGTTGGCGTTTTATCAAATATACAAAGGGATATGATATAACGTACCAGCACGTGGATGATTGTTATACACAGCCACGATATACTTGAATATGCCGTCAGAAAAATGTTTACACTGCCCTCTGTTGGGATATAACAATTAAAAAATTATTTTGTGTTGACAGAGGAACAGATGCATGAACTGCAGATAGAACATGGTATCGTGATTATGTGTGATAAAGAGATCATATTCTAAATTATGCCCATTTCTGCAATATATTGAATATGCTTGAAAAATATTATCATACTCAGATTATCAAAACAATTTCTTCAGATTGCTGTGTATATTACCAATATTTTTCTCAGATTATCAAACAACTGAATTAAATTGATGGGACAAATATTTGCCAAATAACCAAACCACCATCCATTACAATTGCATACTTACAAATGGATATATAATTACAGAATGCATTTTTCCACTGTTTCACGTCTAGGTTTCAGACAATTAAAGCTAAAATCAGAAATATAGGATTGATTTTATAATCTGAAAGTGTTAATATAATTAACAATACTAGTTATAGACTGATTTCAATTATTTGCTAGAGAAAATGGTACTCAAAATATAATAATAATGAAAGTCAGTCAGCTTTATAATTCGATTGGATATATATATATATATATATATATATATATATATATATATATATATATATATATATATATATATATATATATATATATATATATATATTGACTTCCAGAAAGATGACCGTAATTGCTCGAGATAGGCTCTTTCGAATTTGTGCCATATTTATGATATGTGTGCTTGTTCTCCATCATCGTCTTCATTATTGTGTTTCATCAAGCATTGGCTGTTCCGTTCTTATGTGTCTCCTTGTTTTGGAAACGAGAACAATTAGAATTTTTCTCAGATGTTTTGTTCCAATGTAAAGACGTCATTTGTTTTTGAATTTGTTTTTGAATAAACCGTCGTCACTCGACCTAATACAATACGATGGACCCTCATTAATTGGATTAAATGACCACACCATGGTTCTAGATACTACATTGTTCTCAAGACTAAACGAACTGGGAATATATTCATCATTTCTTAAATGTAAACGGAAACGAAAATATAAACGTTCTTTCATAGCTGGCCGGCGTAGAACAGGAAGAATTACAGTTATCTCCCTTTCGCAAGTAACTGATAAACAACTTTTAAAATATGCCATTAATTTTAATAACCTCGTTCAAATTCTTCTAAAATCGTCAACCGTTGTGTCAACTGTCCCAGTGTTACTACTACGTATTGCATTATTCAACGCTCAATCAGTAGGATCATTCGAAAAGCGCACAGAAATTGTTAATTTTATCAACGACCAGATATTGACGTCTTCTTCCTAACTGAAACTTGTTTACATTCCCCAGGTGATGAATCTAAGTGTGCGGACTTAACACCCAGCGATCACTCAATCAATTCGTTCCCCCGCAATTCTCGCGGAGGTGGAATTGCTGTAATTACAAATAATTCCATGATCAAATGATTTAAGTACAACACATCTTTCAATTTCTGCCACACATCGTTTGAACTAGTCCAAACAACGCTCACACTAGAACAAAGGTCAGTCCATTTTGTCTGCCTCTACCGTCGTCCTACTTGTAGAAAAAACAAGCTGACTGTATCCTAACCTAACAACTTGCTTACATCCAACAGCGGAACAACTTGATAACTGCGTTCATTGCTTGAAACACATGACCCATCTGCCAAATGCACAGTATCAATACAAAAAGTATTCTCCATGGTATAGCAGTGATTGGAACCAGCTTCGCACTGCTAAAAGACATCGCCGAAAAGCAGAGAGGTTTTTGATTTCCACCAGACTCACTATTCATGAGCAAATATACGAAGACGTCAAAAAGAACGTCTCAAACATAGTCCATTTAGTGAAATCATCCCACTATAGTACTAAGATCACGGACACTTCCAGCTGCAAAGAACTCTTCAATATAACTAACAAACTAATGTCAAGGACCAAATATACACTACTTCCAACAACCTTTTCTCCACTAGACCTACCAGACCAATTTGCAAATTTCTTCGATGACAAAGTACAAACCATTAGAGATTCGATTAACAGCACAATTTCAACTGATTTGTCATTATACAGTTATGATGCAGAATTTCAGCGACTACCGTTAGGAGCATTTGCACCTGTTTGTATTGATTTACTACGAACAATTGTAATGAAAAGTGCACCAATGTTTTGTGAACTTGATCCATTTCCGACATCACTGCTGCTTGAGTGCTTAGACCCAATATTGCCTTCACTAACTGATGTTATTAATATCTCTCTCTCATCAGGGGAATTTCCATCCTTTTTCAAAACTGCCATCGTAAAGCCTCTGCTGAAGAAACCAACACTGGACCATACCGATTTAAAGAACTACCGCCCAGTTTCTAATCTCCCATTCATATAAAAAAAATCTTAGAAAAGGTTGCTCTAAGTCAACTTGTATCTAATTTGAATTCAAACAGTATTTTAGCAATGTACAGTCTGCATATCGCCCTTGCCACAGTACGGAAACTACACTTCTGAACATATTTAATAACATTCTCTCTGATTTGGATATTGGAAAGATTACAGTACTTACTCTCCTGGATTTATCTGCAGCTTTTGACGCAATAGACCACGATATATTACTTTGACATTCAGAATATAGCCTTACAGTAGTTCAAGTCATACTTAGTGAACAGGACACAAATTATATCTTGAAATGGAATACACTCCAGCCCTGTTGACGTATGTTGTGGTGTTCCACAGGGATCTATTCTAGGACCCTTTTTCTTCATTATGTATACTCAGCCGCTCTGAAGTGTCATAAAGCATCACCCAGTGTCGCACCAATTGTATGCTGATGACACCCAAATATACAAGTCTAGCCACCCAACTGAAGTTGATGATACCATCTATGGAGTAGAGATGTGCATTTCTGATGTAAACTCATGGATCAAAAAAACAAGCTGCAGATGAATGATGATAAAACTGAGGCTATTCTGATAACAACACAAAGCCTTTCTCATTCACATCCTTTACCTCAGACAATAAATATCAGCAACACCAACATTTAATTCTCAGTAAGTACGGAACCTAGGCGTTAATCTAGACAGTACTCTCACATTGCACCAACATGTCATGAACATATGCATGGCTGTATATCTTGAATTGAGGCGCATCAGTTACATTCGTAAATATCTTTAGGTTGATGCCACTAAAACACTCGTGTGTCCCTTAGTACTTTCAAGACTGGATTATTGTAACTCACTTATGTGCATTTATCTCGTTATATAAATTCCCAATATTTGCAAGTTACCTTCTTTAATATATCATTTTGAACAATGGTCACAATGACCCAATGGGAATATGGCGTGATGAAATGACAATCTACAATAAGCTCTACGTCGATAGCGTTTGTATTTCCAATACGAAATGAAACACTGCATTGATACAACCACAGACGTTAAGACTGTTATCAACAGGCAACTGTATGTCCTCAAAAGAAAGATTCCTCACTAATGTACATATACAAAGATGCATTGAAGAGCCATTACAAAGAACTTTAAACACCAGCAAGAAAAGAGGCAGTGTTTCAAATGTGTTATATGTAAGTTCAGTCTAAAAATGATAAAAGCCAAGGATGGTCTCTAACATTTTACGCTGTTAGTGTATACCGTCTGTCAATATTTTTTTTGTTACTTACAAAGGAACGCATATCATCGGCAACAAAATGTAACATAATAATATAGTGCCATAATGCGAAGAATTTTTGATTATACAACGCCTTTCTTGCTAGATATAATTATGTTCTCTAGCTAACCTTAACTGTACGGGGTTACTTGAATAAGAGGGATTCATGTAAGTCTATTCACTAAGATCTGTATAGTATTTCACATATCCAAAACAGGTAAGGCGATATGCGCATAGCAGTAAGGACTACAAATACTAATAATGTGATCTTTCGGGTTTTTTATGTTTCCACGGATCAAGTGTTCACCTTCTCGAAATGAGTACTAGAACTTGTGATTTAATAAGACAGTTTTGTAGACGTAAAGAGCGTTTTAAATTATTGTGTTACAAAATATATTCATTTGATTTCAGTCTCGAGTATTTACTTTCTTAACTGCATTCAGCATACATAGACTTTGTGACTAAGCGGTGTTTCCCTTCTCCGAGATAACACACTGTGTATGTATTGACTGCAGCTGACAGAGTTACATTCTGATGCATGAAATTACTTTCACGTAAATAAAGTGAATATAGTTATCTCGAAGTGTGTCAGTCAAGGATGGGATGCTGCCGAAATGTGTGCGAATGGCGTAGCGTTACTTTTTTCAGCGTTCCGCTACTTTTGCGCATGGAATTTTCCACCTTACCCATACATTCACATTTGAGTAACATATGTTAAATCACTTCATTACTGCGTTCTCGCATTACTTTATTTAGCGCTACACCAGAGGTGCCAGTTCTTGCTGCACCTACCATAGAGTATCATATATATATTTCAACACTTAACAATTTCAGAAACTGCTCAGATGGCCTAGGAGTTAGAGCAAGGCCTTGGATGGCAGATTTTCAGATCCAGGCCAATTCATACGACAGACTTAAAACAAATGCATTAAACAATGCCTTTCTAGGCGCTCAGCAAAACCGAGTTTGTGTTAGGACTGGTGAGGCTGCTCTCAGGACAATGTGCCTAGATTGGACATGAAGCAACAAGTCTGCGGCATGACGCACCCGTTCTACACATCAATAGGAACTATCACATTGTAGACATCGTATTAAATATATAAATGTAACAAGATCAATGAAAACATTTTAAATTACTATTCTGTTTATATAAATGTTTGAACTTCACTTTACCAATTCAAATTTAGGATGGATGAAACTATTTCAACTATGAACAATGTGTGAATATTTGTGTGTGCATATGTGTGAAAAATCATTTTGTGCGATGTAAAATGGGAGCTCAGCTATTTTGTTTTATACACAAAGTGTAATTCGTGACAAGCACACTGAGTGTTTAAGAGACAATTTAACATATCATCTGTTTGTTTTGCTTACATATATATATATATATTATATATATATATATATATATATATATATATATATATATATATATATATATATATATATATATATATATATATATAATTTTAAGAGTGTATTGATCAACAGTGTATCGATTGACTACGGACTGAAGGAAGACAACACGGGTGAAGAGAACAACCTTTTTATGTTGATAGAAGGTAGCATGTTCAGTACATGATTTAAAATGACAATCGTACGCATTGTATGGTCATTAGGTTCATATTGTAAGAAAGACGACTCCTTCAAAACAAATATTCCAAATATTGATGACATTGCACTCCATTTTGAAATATAATTTTCAAAAATATTTTAAACAAGTATGAAACAATATTTGTCTGCGTGATTTCGAGGAAAATAGATTGAACAATTATCTTTTAATATATCGCGGATTTTATTTTACTTTGTGTATCATTGCTTGTACCATGATCTTAGATGCATATTCTCGATATCAACACTCCACAATAATATGCATCTTTACTATATAATGTTTTGTTTTCTCGTCTTTTATTATCTCCTTTTCATATGCCTCGCCGACTAGTTTTCGTCCATATCAACCATCCACATTTCTTAAACTCTTCTATCTCTCTTCATCTTTTATTCATATTCTCTCTTTCTTTCAGCAATATTGGAGTTTGATATGTCTGTTTCCATATGGTTCTTAATACGATTCAGCATTACATCTCCTATGATAATTCAATCTTGGCTGATAGCTTTTCTTATGCAGTAACTGGCTACAATTTAGAGGGAAATCAAGATTTCTGTCAATTCCTGCGGTAACTCACGAATGTATTTCCTCCTAGTCTGCGCCGGTGTTTTAATAGGCATCATACTTACGATATTGCAGCAGAAACGAAACGAATTACTCTGTAGTGCAATGTAATGTTGGTAAAGGACTCGCGTGATGAGTTATTAGGCAATCAGTAGCTTTGAGGTACGATGAAGGGGTATAACAAATGAGGGTGATATTCGGACGATACGGGTTTCTGGAACATTATCATGGGTTTGGGTTTTGTGTTTGGTGTGTGGATTGTGGATTTGAATAAGGGTCTAGTGTTTGGGATGGACGTGTCTTATTGTTGAGATAAAATCATGCGCATAGTAATACCATTTCCTTATAAACATCGTTATGTTTGCGTAAACAAATATATAACAGTTATGTGAAAACTGTAAGAGCCCTGGTATAGTGGATATGTTAAGTGATCCCAAATATAAATGTATATGCTACGTTTCGTGACACCAAAGGAAAACTATATATTGCTGACCGGCTAATGTACCAATAGACTATATTCACGGTAATTCACTAATTCGCAAAATGTATTTTGGTAAAACGTATGAATACCAATGAAAAGCTTTTTAAAAATCCTCTTAAATAAATAGAACATACGAGAAAGCTCAGCAAACAGGACCAAACATATGTGATGTATACGTAGCTTCAGAGTATCAGTAAGTTAAATATATGAATGAGAAGCATAAATTCCAATCCGATATACATGAACACTACTAATGTCAGTATATATATATATATATATATATATATATATATATATATATATATATATATATATATATATATATATATATATATATCTATATATATATATATATATATATATATATATATATATATATATATATATATATATATATATACCAATATTTTAATTATTATGCATAATTCGAGGCAAGAAAGAAACACGTTCATGCATATTATGATACACATATTTCTCATTATATCGGTTGCTTTCCAAAAGCGAATGGTATTTTTAAGGACTCATCATTGCTGCCAAATTAATCCATGTTCGAGGCAAACACGCGCTGGATGGGGATGAGGTGAGGTATAAAAGTGGATTTCGAGGGTGAATACAGATGGGCAATTAAATATAAGAGGCGACTAAAACACTAACATCGGAAATATTATATTAAAAGAACACTAGAAATCCATGTATGATGTACATAATGCATGTATGATGTATGTAATGCATTTTTCATGTACGGAATGTTTAATGTGTTTATCATTTGAATTTTTAGACATTTTATATTCTTGAGTAGATCAGATTTCCAAATTTACAATCTCTTAGTTAAACTGTTGTCAGATTGATGTTACAATTGGTCCCTCGGCTGATTGGGCGAAATTTATATAATTATTGTACATTTCCTGCCATAATGCCGTCCAAATAGTTCATGGACAGCACCATTTTGTGTTTGAAACAACGTTTACTCGTCTATCCGTTTGCATCTGCGTTTCAGTCTCAATTTGATTGTGACTTTGTCCGTAAATAAGCACGTTAGTTTCTAACCTCACCCATCCTTGTACTTGTATATCAGTGTACAAGTCCATCAGTTCATTCAGCCATTTATCCCATTAATATTTGAGTAGTGATGTATTTATATGCCTGTCTAAGGACAGTAACTCCAAAACGTAACAAATAAGTTAATACAAGATATTTCAAAGAGAGTTTTCACCAAAATACACAACATACAAACTCACAATTATTCTCAATATAACTGCAGATATAATTAGTATTAATCCATAATGTCCAGTCATTGATACAGTTTAAAATGATGATTATAATGAAGATGCATTAAACTACTGAAGTTCGCCAGTTTGTCTTTGCAGGCAAACAGTAAATACTGCAATTATATTATTAAAGTAAATATAAATCTACTAAATAAATATAATAGTAGAAGAGTTAAAAAGTGTTCCTTATGCCAAAAACGTTATTATGAGTAACGCAAATGTTCGCAAAGATGAATATTTTAAAAATTATTTACCAAGTAAAATACATGATTTGATACAAATTAACGGAAAATATATTATTAATGCAAAACTCTTGGAATGTTATGTATTCATTAGAGTACACAAACATAACTCGTCATTCGTTGATTTGAATGTTGATTTAATGCGTACAGCTGTGAAGGGCCATACCATCATGTTGCATTCAAATAGATTACATCCACAATTATAGTTAGTTTGAGTATGTTTGTGCGATTCCAAAATATCAAAAACTAAATTTAGTACGAAGTAGATATATGATTATACACGTAATACAACAAAGAGCTAAGTGATATTACTCGTTATTCATTTTGTTTTTAACAGGCATATAACCAACACTTAAACCATACATACATACATCCATATATTTAGTTCGTAAACAATAGTGGATACAAATACTTCAGCATAGCCTTATGTTGATACAATTGACAATCCACCATATCACGTACCACCTAAATAGCGGGGACCCCAATATTCCGAGTGGTCTAAAGCGCTCTCCGTTACGGATTACTGCCGTATCACATCTGTCACATCCACTAATAATACTGGTCGCCATGTATGGCATATCGTGTACTGAAATATTTCGTTAAAACCTACAACAACAACCTTAATAGCGTAATGGAAAAATATAATCTTTTTTCCGCGCTTTCTTCACACCATTTGAGAAATGTATTACAGTATGCTGCCACATCATATATAAAAGCTGTTTTCATAAATGGTAGTCACGTTATGGTCTGGGTGAATGTTTGTACGCAGAAGCGATCTTAGTTATTCAACACTAGATATTGCTAACATAGACAAGGTAGGAGTTTATTTTTGAAAAGAAAAGGGCATATCAATGATATTTTAGGATGTCAACTAATATTTGCTCCTATACGTACTGATGTGGCCATCATATGGTTCCTGTATGTAGATTTTCCTACCATACAAAGATTTTCATTTGCCATGATGGGGAAACACTTCATAAAACTTCTTAGGTTTCGTAAACGATTGAATAGCAAATTACCAAAACTACCAAGTATTGCATGATACTTGAAACCTATCCCGATATCTAGACTAAAGCAAACCTGATTCATTAACAAGGCAATTGTTTGCATGATGAAGTATCTGATGCAATGCCTTATTATGTGTATGTACTTCTGTAAAGAGTAATCTCGGTTAGCTACACTTATAATACATGTACCTCTATACTGTTATATATTCTGAATACGGGCAAAATCAGCTGTTTTGTGTACATTACGCCCCATATAATTGTGCCTTCACAAACGTTACCAGGCTCTTGTTTTCAACAATATAAATTATCAGATGTCCTCATCCTATTTTAAAGCATGAAAAGACAGACTATCGACAAACCATTTGTATTATCTTAAATCACTGATGCAAAGTATGTGTTCTCCAGAATAGAATCCACGGCAAGGGTATACTGTTTATTGCAACTTGGATTAAAATCCATACGCATAAATAGTCCGTACAAATTAAACATGTCATGGGAACGATTTGTTAATATAGTAAACATTAACATATACATAAATCATATATTGCGACATTTTCATCAACGTCGTCGGGTTTAGAATTGATGTGCCGTTTAGCACATTTTATTCATGCAGATATCCATTTGTAATACTGTATTTAGTTGAAGGTTTTATTTCTCTCCCTCTCTCTGTCTCTGCATATATATATATATATATATATATATATATATATATATATATATATATATATATATATATGTACTATCATGCTCCTGATTAATTTTGATTTATTGCTTCTGATAGTCTTGACCCTGCAAAGTTTCACAAAATAAGGTCGCAAGTTTAATCTAAAAAAAATGACCTGAGGAGAGACTTGCCAACATTTTATAGAACAAAGAATTTAAGAGAATCCGTGACAATTTATAATATACGCATTTCTGCTCTGCTGATTATTCGTGGCTGGCAAAATCCTGTGGAAATATGTAGCTAACCTTGTGTGAGGTAGATTGTATCTAATGAGAAGCATATGTCATCTTGTGTAAGGTTATAATCATTCATGTAATGCTTCCAACAGAACCATCTGTAGGGAAAAGTGAGTTATGAATCCAAAATTGGTTATACGCATTTAACCACTTCGCACATGATAAAATGCGAATACCCACTAGAGAACATTTTTCAAATGAACCATGCACTGTTAAGGACTGAATTATTTAGTCCTCCAACATATCGGTACCACAATTTGCATGACATGAAATAACTTTGATACAAGAAACATTTATTGTATTTATCAGTTTATGAAAGAAATAAACTTTGTATCTAAGATATACGTTTCATGCAATCACCTTGATCATTTATAAGAAACGTTGATAACACTTTCATAATTTATACCATGTCATCTAAATCGTCTTTAACTTACATCATTTACTTCATATGTTTATCAGGAAGCTTTACTATCCTTAAAATCTCATCGTTTTGTTGTAGGTGGTTTTCTTTGTATTGCTGGTCGATAAGACACTATATCCCTTTAGAAGTGCTGATGTGCCCTAATATACATTAAATCAAGAAATCAATAATTTCCTTTATTTCACTTACAATAATGTTTTCAAAATAAAAACCTTAAATGGCCAGATTTTCTTTTTATCTAACAATCAATAATTTGTTTAGACCCATTAGAAGGCCAGTGCTTACTCAGTCATGTATTTACATTTAATTGTGAATATAGTTAAGTGATAGCTCACACAACAATTATTGCTGAGTACAACTATCGTTTGAAATAAAATTGAATTGCGTTTCAGCTTTTTTATAACATTAATAGCATGGCTGGGTTAATAATTTGGACCCGTACTATGGGCTGCAGTATAGAATATAATTAGTTTTAAATAAGCTAGATTTGAACAAACAGTCTATTAATTCAATTCTACTAACTAACTCTATTTGATTAAACTGATAAAGGGGACGAGCTATATTGAAAATAACTTTACTGTTTAACTACATAAAGAATATATACATATATGAAAAGGATGCCGTTCAAAACAAAATACTGCAAACACACATGATACAGGCTCTCTCGTCTTTTGTCCCATTTGGTTCAACATTGAAGAACAAAAATAATGGATATAAAAGTTATCCATATACGCGGTGTATGACATTCATCACAGTTGAGACGACGATTAACTGCACGTTGGCGCTAATAGTTGTCACTCTTTCATACAACCAGAAATAAGTGCTAACGCATTGATCACTAATACAATCAGCCTTCCATCCAAAATGTTTAGTGAAATTAAATAATACCGTTTCTAAACTTTTGAATCTACACAAATACAGATTATTTCGGTAATATCTTCGAGATGTAAAATACTTATATAAAAACGTAATGCAGTTTGTGTGCTAGAAATGCCTTTCCGAAAATGGGATATTCTGTATTCTAGGATCTGCTATGCAATGTACGACTAGATCTATCACATGCTTTAAACGAGATTCGAAAGAAAATATAACTTGATGCTTTCGCAACTTAACAGTTAATCAATGTTTAGAAAATACTTGAGGTGGTCTGAATTTCAACAAATGCAGTTCTCGGCATACCTTATGGGTATGATATTTTGGAATTACTAAGTAGTCCTACCGGTACAGCATCAGCAAATAGGAAGCAACTCCCTAAGAGATGATGGTGACAATATAATATATGTTAACGACAAAGTATATCTGAACCTCAATATACAATGAAGACAGACATACACACATATATACATATACTCTTTTATGTAACTGTAAATACATATTAATATTACCAAATAGTTTCCAGTAATAAAGAAAGGTTTTAGAGTTAGTGCTGTGAGTGATCATATTATCATTGAGCATCAGTATATAGTTCACTTGTGTGTATGTGTATATGTTGTGTGGGATGTTTGGGGAGGGTTGAGTACGTGTGTGATACGGAAATGACAAAATTGTACGATGAATGTTGTACGTAATTAAATATTTACTGACAATTATAAAGTTGAGAATCTTACTCGTAATTCACATTAATATTAAAGGGAACTATATATGAGCATCTTAACATTCTGATATTTTAGTTTGATCAGTACGATTGATATGAGAGACTACAATTAAAAACATTAAATTAAACTAGTAATGCAGAGTCAAGTACTGTCATTACGGTTACTTCTTTACATAGCATGACATTTAAAAAATAAAATCAATAATAATAAAAATAATAATAATAATAATGAGTACTTTGCATAGCGAATACTCTTTCGAAGCTCTAAGCGCTTTACACCATCAATAATGATATGACTACACAACAGAACAACAAATGACAAAAACAATGAAATTGCAAAACTTAAAAACATGAAGAAAACATATAAGATACAAAACATGATTATGTCGCTAAATTTGTCCCAGCAGTCGAAACAGGTGAGATATAAAAGCAATCTTAAAACGGACCACTGTGTCTTTGTTTCTCATTTCAATGGGCTCTTCGTTCTACGTCGCCGGGTCATTGTGTGTAAACGAACATTGTCCATATGACTTTGTTTTCGCCGTGGGAAAACTGAGTATACTTTTATCAGAAGAAGCGCGTACGTATCTAGCTGGTGTATACATATGGATAGGCATGTTGGACTGGAGTCTGTCATTGAAACATACCAAAGAGAGCAAATGTTGTGTTTGATTCTGTATTGAATCAATAGCAAGTTTATTGTACAGATGAGTAGTGACGTGCGCTCTGATCGAGTTACTCTACAGATAATCCATGCAGCTTTGTTTTGAACTTTTTGAAGTTTCTGGAGTAAATATTGAGACGAACCAGACTGAACTGAGTTACAGTAATCCAGTGTTGAAAGTACTATTGAACACACAAGATTTTTAGTGGCATCAACTGAAATATATTTACGAATGGAACTGATACGTCTCAATTTAAGACATGCAGCCTTGCATATGTTCATGACATGTTGGTGCAATGTGAGAGTACTCTCTAGAGTTACACCTAGATTCCGTACTGACTGTGAGAATTTAATCTTGGTGTTGCTGATATTTATTGTCTGAGGTAAGATGTGAAAGAGAAAGTCTTTGTGTTGTTATCAGAATAGCCTGAGTTTTATTATCATTCATCTGCAGCTTGTTCCATGTCATCCATAATTTCACATCAGAAATGCACCTCTCTATCCCATGGATGGTAGCATCAACTTCAGTTGGGTGGCTAGATGTGTATATTTGGGTGTCATTAGCATACAATTGGTGCGGCACTGGGTGATGATATATGACACTTGAGAGCGGCTGAGTGTACAGAATGAAGATATCTGGTCCAATAACTGTTCCCTGTGCAACATCACAACATACATCAACTGGGATGGAATGTATTCAGTTTGCAGATATAATTTGTGTCCTGTTGACTAAGTAGGACTTGAACCATTGTAAGGCTATATTCGGAATGCCAAATACATTATGGAGACGGTGAAGTAATATATCATGATCTGTTATGTCAAATGATGCAGATAAATCAAGGAGAGTGAGAGCTGTAATCTTTCTACTATCCAAAGCAGAGAGAATGTCACTAAATACTTTCAGAAGAGTAATTTTTGTAATGTGGCAAGTGCGATATGCAGACTGTACACTGCAGAAAGTTGAGTTAGAACAACTTTTTCTAAGATTTTTTTATATGAATTGGAGATTAGAAACTGGGCGGTAGTTCTTTACATCGTTATGGTCAAGCGTTGGTTTCTTCAGCAGTGGCTATACGATGGCAGCTTGGAAAATGATGGAAATTTCCCCGATGAGAGCGGTATGATAATAATATCAATTAGTGAAGGCAATATTGGGTCTAAGCACTCAAACAGCAGAGATGTCGTAATTGGATCAAGTTCACAAGTCTTTGGTGCACTTTTCATCACGATTGTCCGTACTAAATCAATAGAAACAGTGAATCTCTAATGGTTCGTACTTTGTCATCGGAAGAAATTTGCAAGTTGGATTGTAAGGTCTAGTGGCGAGAAGGTTGTTGGAAGTGGTGTATACTTGTTACTTGGCATTAGTTTGTTAGTTATCTCAAAGAGCTCTTTGCAGCTGGAACTCTCCGTGATCTTAGTACTGTAGTGGGATGATTTGGCTAAATGGACTAAGTTTGTGACGTTCGTCTTAGCGGCTCTGTAGATTTGTTTATGAATAGTGAGTCTGTTGGAAAGCCAAAACTACTCCTCTTTGTGATGTCTTTCGGCAGTGCTTATCTGGTCCCTAACACTACTATACCATGGAGAACACTTTTTGTCTATTGAGACTCTGCATTTGGTGGCTGGGTCATGTTTTTCAAGCAATGAACGCAGGCATTTATCAAGTTTTCCGCTGCTGGATGTAAGAAAGTTATTAGGTTTTCTTGGATGTCATGCATGTATTTCTTTCTATTTACCATACGGCGGTTTCTCTTAGAATAAAAGGTGTAGGTTTTGGGACTGATACGTCGAGATGGCATACAATACAGAGGTGATCCGATGCAAGTTTGTGTGATACAAGAGTGGATTGCAGAATATTATAATCAGTTCTATAACGAAATCAGTCTAAAATGTGACCAAGTTTATGGGCAGGTTGGTTAACTGACTGTTTAAGATTGAAACCGTGAATGGAATCTAGGAGTTTTGACTTGTATGGTTTCCCAGGACAGTCGAAGTGAAAGTTGAAGTCAGCAAGAATAATTAGGTAGCCACCTATCGAATTTTCATACCCTAGAAGATTTGGAAACTGCTCCAGAAAGAGAGATTCAGTCAACTTGTTTTTGCTACTAGGAGGAGGAAGGTAGATACAGTACAAATGGACGGACCTTTGTTCCAGTGTGAGCGTTGTTTGGACTAGTCCAAACGATGTGTGGCAGAAATTCAAGGTTGTCTTGTACTTAAGACATTTGGTCATGTAATTCTTTGTTATTACAGCAACTCCACATCCGCGAGAGTTGAGGGGGAACGACTTGATGGAGTAATCTCTGGGTGTTAATTACGGACACATAGGTTCATCATATCAAGGTTTTAAACAAGTTTATGTCTGGAAGAAGACGTCAAAATTATGGTCGTTGATAAAATTAACAATTTATGTGCGCTTTTCTGGTAATCCTACTGACTGAGCGTTGAGTAATGTAATACGTAATGGTATCCCTGGGGCAGTTCACACAACGGTTGACGATTTCAGAGAAATTTGATCCAGGTTATTAAAATTAAGGGCATAATCTTTAAATTGTTTATCAGATACAAACGAAAGGGAGATAACTGGAATTCTTCTTCCTGTTCTAAGCAGGTCAGCTTTGAAAAAACGTTTCTTTATTCGCTTTCGTTTCAGTTAAGAAATGATGAATGTACTCCTAGTTCGTTCAGACTTGAGCACAATGTAGTATCTAGAACCAAGGTGTGGTCATTTAATCCAATTAATTAGGGTCCGTCGTATTGTTGGCGGTCATGTGACGTCTTAACACCATGAAGACCAGCCCTAACACTAACTGTTTAAAGCGAAGCAATTAGCGAGGCAGCTGCTACTAACATTTGTTTAAATCTGTGGTATGCCTCAGCCTGAGTTTGACCACACGACAGCCTCCATCCCGGGCTGTTGCTCTAACCACTCTGACATCCATGAGGTATAGTTTATGTAAATCTTAATTCCATTTGTTTAAAATCTTTAACGATAAGTACTATGTCATCATTCCGTGTGAAGGTCAGGAATTGTTTAAAACGCTTAATATGGGGAGCACTATTGAAATGAAGATCACATTATAGAAGCAACAACGAAAACATCGTGACTACAGCATTGCGACTTCTCTTTTAAGATATGATTCCATAAACAATTAGTACGTCTGCTTCAGTACCTATAAATGTTATCTCAGTTTATTTTGGCCATTTTTGTATGTTCTGGCATTCTTTAGAATATGAGCATTATTGCGTTGCTGATATAATAAGAAAGCAAGGAAAGAAGAGAAAAAGTACTAATTTACATACTGTAATTAGAGAGTGAAATTTGATGCAGATACATTACTAACGCTACTATACATTAGTTCTGCTTCTTACGAAACTGCCTGCATATTGTAATCAAGGTCGTTTGGCCGTGATTTTATTTTTGTATTATGCAATATTGGTACCTTTCCATAGCTCACCTAATTACGATAACTTCTTTTACATACCGCACTGTTGTATGATAGCATTTATCATCACAAGGGGACACTATTGTTCAATTTAAATTTTCTCTGTGAGTTCGGTCTCCAAATCGATTCATGCATCTATACAGAAGCAAAGTGAGATAAGAGGTGTATATATTCTTGGAATCTCATTGTATTACCTCCCATTCTAGATAAAATGTAAAAGGTAATGACTAGATTCAACTTTACTTAAGTGAAAATGTCAGCCCATGCCAATGGCACGTTAATATTTACCTTTTTACGCTGCAAATATGATAGGCCTTCTCTAATCCACCAATTGATAAATACATACTTTGAGTAGTTGGTAGTGAACCAACCTGTTTATTAAAGCAAATTACTTCACATTTCGACAGCTTGGTTGTCACATACTACTACTACTACTACTACTACTACTACTACTACTACTACTACTACTACTACTACTACTACTACTAATAATAATAATAATAATAATAATAAGAATAATAATAATAACAATAATAATATTGATAATAATAAATTTGTATAGCGCCCAATCTTAGAAGCTATTTGTATATATGTATCTATAATGATTTGAGTAGAAACAAACAAAAAACAAAACCACCATAAATAATCCAAGCACCATGAAATTCGAAGAAAAAAAAATGCTGACAATATTTATGATAGGAAACATTTTTAGGTCCTTAGATTTATTTTTTCAGTAGACAAAGGTGACATTTAAGGGCATTCATGAATGAACAAAATGGCTGCAAGGTTGTATTAAATACTGTAATTTCTCGAACAATCAACATTAAAACTATAACGCTTTCACAAACACTATTCATGTACAACATGATTTTATGAAACAACCAGTGTTAGATAGTGCTACTGTCAGATACTTATATGAAGCGGGTGAATTTGAAGGGGACACGAACGAGCACTTGATCTGATCTGGAGTATCACATCACACCATATTTCTGGTGTAATTATATCCACGGGTAGACCTTCAATATTCAGATTAGATTCACTGCTCCTCGTGTAAATCCGAAATTTCGTTATAAATTTAATGTTGGTGTTGCTGATATGTATTGTTTGAGATAATGGATGTGAATGAGAAGGTATTTGGGTTGGAATACGAATGGCTTCAGTTTATCATCATTCGTCTCCAGCTTGTTAGATGTCATTAATGGTTTCTCATGCATTTCATTACTCCTTGGAAGGTAGCACCAGCATCAGTTGGTTGGTTAGACTTGTAAATGTGTGACGTCAACGCACACTTGATAAGACACTTCGTGACAATCTATGACACTTGAGAGCGGCTGAGTATATATATATAATAAAGAAAGCAGATCCAAGAACAGACATATGTGGAACACCACAACATATATCAACTGGAGTGTATTCAATTTGCAGATACATGGTGTGTCCTGTTGACTAAGTAGGACTTGAACCACTGTAATGTTGTGTTGTGGATGTTAAATATCAAGGTCTATTGTGTCAAATGTTGCAGACAAATAAAGGAGGGTGACTGTCAAAAGTAGAGAGAATGTCATTAAGTACTTTAAGAATAGTACGTCATTACTGTTGCAAGGGCGATATGCAGACTGTACATTGCTAAAAACACTGTTTGAAATAAAATAAGATATAAGTTGGGTTAGAACAACTACTTCTAAGATTTGTTATACGAACTGGAGATTAGAAACGTGGCAGTTATTCTTAAAATTGATATGGTCAAGTGCAGGTTTCGTCAGCAGATGCTTTACGACGGCATTTTTTAAAATGATGAGAATTGCCCGGATGAGAGAGAGATAGAGAGTTATTAACATCAGCTAGTGAAGGTAATATTGGGACTAAGCACTCAATCAGCAGCAATATTGGAATCGTACCAAGTTCAGATGATATTTTGTTGCACTCTGCTTCATGGTTGTCAATAATAAATCCATAGAGACATGATCCAATGTTCCTAATTGTTGTCGTTGGAATTATATATACTAAGTGTATGATGACGACGAGTCAATTTAAATTACGTTGTCAAGCTTATAAGTAATGGGTTGTACTTTGTCACGGAAAAACTTTGCAAATAGGTCCGGAAGGTCTACTTGAGAGGAGTTAGTTGGAGGTTGTGTACATTTGTTCCATGACATTAGGTTAGTAGTTTTCTCGAAGATCTCATTGCAACTGGAACTTTCCGTGATCTTAGTACTGTAGTGGAATAATTTGGATGAATGGATGGTTTGTTACTTTCTTCGTTGCGGTTTCATAGATTTCTTTATGAATAGTGAATCTTATCGATTGCCAATGCATCTCTTTTTTACGACAGTGTCCTGTAATACTTCTATGGTATGGAGAATACTTTTTAATTAGTACTCTACATTTGGTTTTGTTTTTCAAGCAGTGAACGCAGGCAGTTATCGAATTACTCTGATGTAGGAAGTAAGAAAGTTGTTACGTTTTATGGATGTGATACATTAGCTAGGAACTATGTATGATACATTAGGTTTATCTTAGTAGCAAGTAAAGGTTGAAGATTAGGTACTTATACGTCCAGATGGCGTATAACGCAGAAGCGATATGATGCAATTTTGTGGGATACAAAGGTGGATTGCAGAATATTATCATCAAATCTATGAAGAATCCATTCAAAATTGTGACCAAGTCTATGGGTGGGCTGGTTTACTGACTGCTTAAGGTTGAAAACATGTATTGCTTTCCAGGACAGTCAAAGTGAAAGTTGAAATCTTGTCGAATAATTAGGTTGCCACATATACAATTTGCATACTCCAGAAGATTCGGAAAAGGCTAAAAAAATAGAGATTTATTCAGCACGATTTTTTTTAGGAGGAGGTTGATAGAAATTTTAGGATGTTACTTCTGTAAGACATTTTAATCATTGAAATCTTTGTGATGACCGCAATTCCGCCTACGCGAATCTGACACGGAAACGGCTTAATGAAGTAGTAGGTTCGTGTTAAGTCCGCGCACTTTGGCTCATTGCCAGAGGTCACTTGTACTGAAATGATATGTGATAAGTACATGACATTACAACTCTCTTTTGCATTTCTCTCGCTAACTAAATTCGAATTATGTCTTAATAATTCGATCACTCTAGTTGTTTTACGGCAACCACCAGGTCAATTTAGATACAGGTTTTAATTCTGGAAACTGGATCGGATACATATGGGGCACATACTAGTTCTAATATCTGATTGTACTATAAGTGTCTTCGATATTTAGCATCTGCGGATTTCGTATAATGAAAATACTTTTATTCTTTCATTCTCCTCGAATCCAAGGTGCATCAGCTTTGTTAAGACCCGGGAATAATTATGTATATTTGATTCCAATATTAAATGTTTCCGTTGTAACTCTGACTGTTGTGTCAGGGAATCTATTTATCATACATAGCAAGTTTATAAAAACATTAGTGAGCATGGATGATCTTAGATGTGTATATTGCGGAGAGACGTCATCTATATGG
Source organism: Unio delphinus (assembly GCA_029339505.1). NCBI lineage: Eukaryota > Metazoa > Mollusca > Bivalvia > Unionida > Unionidae > Unio > Unio delphinus. Next base: position 725,244 of record JAQISU010000152.1, on the reverse strand, counting down.
CCAACAATTGTTACTAATATAGTGCCGTAAGACAAGTAAGTATACACTCGAATTAGAAATATGCTTGAAGTTGCATCTGTGCTTATAAAATCGTAATCAGCATCATCTAAATTGAATCAGGGAATAATGATACTTATAATGATGTGCTTCACCTTGAGTACATATCCCGATTATTCTTCTACCTATATCATTTGCGGTTTTATCATCATCGTTCGGTAACAAAACTTCGGTTTGATTCTAGTACGATATAGTGTTCCCTCTTGTCTCCGCATTTTTAAATTATTGTTAAATGAGTTAAGTAGTAGAGTGGGTGAGAATACCGAAACTATTTCAGAGAAACTAATATATAACATTTTCGGTTTCATTCGATGTGCCTATTTGTCAATCGGGGGGTGAACAGACCATGTTTAAAGCCTCTACACAAATAGAGATCTCGTCTATTTGGCGACTACACCGAAACATAGAGGTATTTGCTTTCGAGCCTTGGGGCTTAACCGAACATTTTACCAAGTCCAATACGATATCTGGATCTAGGTTCATGCATATTTATCGTTATAAATACTAAAGAAATTTCTAAAATGAACTATATCCATATCTCTGCTGCACCAGGTCTGGTGAATATTTATAAGTGTGTGAGTGTCAATTCCATTAAAAAAAGAAAGAACATTACAGTTGTCCCTCATCATTGTTTTGTATTTGTTCATATCTCTGAGTAAAATAAATCACATCCGTGATGTAGTTTTTATGCCTACATCTAGAAAATATCCTATCAGGGTTTGCTTGTTTATCCAACATCACATCATCATATGCGACTGAATTATTGATATTTCCATCAATAGAATCAACACTCGCTTCTTTAATATCAGTGATAAATTCAATAGTATCTTCATCGTTTAATGATTTCGCGTACTCATTAAAATCCTTGAGTACATCGCAACATCACTGATCATCTACAGAACTGGCTACCAAATACAATTTTGTTCCATTTTAACCAACTCATTATAAGATTAAGTAATAACTGCGTCTTGCCACTTCAAGATGGATCTATAGTAGTCATGCGAAGAGAATTTGGTAGCGCTGCATGACGCTTAACAAATTTTGTCGCAGAAAATCAATTACTTTCATGTCATTATAAATAATTATGGATCTATATTGTATTAAATGTAAAACGCGTACTAGCACAAACGACTTAACAACAATTAAATCAAGAAATAACATCAGCACTTGCCGGTAAGTGTGTACAATGTGGTACAAAAACATTAGATTTTTTACTGCAGCAGATTTTTTATCAAGACAAGCGACATGGAAGAATTATGTACAACAGCGTAAACAAATTCACTTCACACATATTGATGTCATCGTTCCAAATGAAGCACGGCTGATATATTTTTTCTGCCGCATGATACTGTCAATATACGAACATAAAAGTAGGCGTTAACTCTAGTTGATGTTGCGAGTAGAGACAAGAAAGCTGAACCATTGTTGACCAAGGGGGCACCAAAAAGGTAGCTTCTGCATTTGAACGAATTTATCGACGAGAACCCTTACAGTGGCCAAATATATTACAGGTTGATCCTGGCAAGGAATTTAAGATGTAGTGTTTATAATTAATGAAGCATCATTATGTCACTATCAGACGAGGACATACTGTAATACACCGCCATCAGGCAATTAATGAGTGGTTATTTGGATATTATTATTCCAGACCATTTATCGAGGATACACGACCAAGTGAATGCGTTGCAAGATTACAAGGTGTTATAACTGCACTAATTAACATAAGTACTCGAAGAATCAATTTGAAACTTATTACCACGATCCAATCAAAAAGCATATACCCGAACAAAATATACACAATGATTTTTCAAAACAGCAAATACTCGGTAATGTCACTGTAATATATTTAATTGAACCAGGTGAACTTAAAGGTGTTATAAAAGAGCTACTGGTCTTATTTGGAGTGTCACGTTGCATAAAATATCTAACATAACAAGATCCACTTGTAGACCCGCAATCTACATATTATATTCAACTGCTCCTCACCATGGATTTACACGTAAACAGTTGCAAGTGATACCCGAGGATACACAATTACCGACACGATCACTTAACTAGCACGTCTGCGTCTGTTTCACTCTAGACATGTCAGCATAACAATTTCTCGTGTATCACCAAGATTCCGGTAAATTGGCGATAATTTGTTTCCGAATACTTGTCGTTGGATCAACACCATGGCATTATACAAATACAGCTTCCACATTGATCATTATGTTGTTCTTTCAGCATCATTATACATTTATTAATGCAAAATCAATTTCAAATTCTCTATTACTTTTCTTGTCGCATTGTTTATAACCAACGAGTTTTTTTCTTCTTGTTTTATTATCGCTGACAATATCGCTGATTGTGGTTTCATTAGATTCTAAAACAACTCTCCGAAGTTGATTTATTCTTCTAACTCGTGACACTTCGAGAGAAACTAACTTCTTACCACTCGATGCGATTATCTACGATCCAAACAAATCTATCAGAGATGTTTATGCCTTGAGATGAGTGTATCGTCATTGCGTATCCTAGCATCCAGGGAGATTTGTCAGCGCCTAATGCATCTTCGACGACATTGACATTGTCCAAAACAATATCATTTAACACGAGAGTTTGTTTTTGTCAGACACAGGAATATCAACTTCAATAGTCTGACTTCGTGAATCAGCTGGTCTATAATACAATGGCACTGGCAGTGTTACGAGTTTTTCTTTATGTAATTGACACAATCGCCTTTGAAGTGTGTCTCTGACTATCTTTCTACTAGCTTTTATCAAATCGTTTGGTCTCCATGTTTCCCAAAAATCATTTAATGGGGTTTATGAAATTCAAATCACACTGGATTTGACCCGGTTGTAATTTGATCAATTTCTGGAACTAACTTAATTCTGGATCAAGTGCTCTTTAATCAGTACTAAGTATGAGGAGAAAAACTGACAATTGATGATGGTTGTTCATGAGAGCCACACATTATTACATCAATATTTTCAGTAACAACCAATCAAGAAACATATTTAATAAATCTAACGACACTGTGCATATCGCATCACAAATAATGATTTTGGGAATATATTTCTCACCCATTCGATCAGGAGTCAATGCGTCGCTCTTATATGAAATAAACTGTGACAACTGCAATAATTAATTCTTCGTTATTTCATCTCTCTGGCAAGAATGTGTATGGGTGTTAGCAGAATCATGTCTGATTTCCCTCGAAATAATTCGATAATACGTGTCGACATCCCAAATGATAGAATAACGAATGCGCATTTGATAGTTCTGTTATTTGATTAGTTTTTCTCTTCATGTAATCATCTTCAATAGTAATTTAGAATAATCGTGCAATATTAATATTTCTTGTTGTATTCTCCATGACCCGTTGCACACATCCAATTTTGTAAAACGAGTCCCTGATTCTTTATGTTCGATATCTATATAAACTGATTATGTGGCGACTCTTACTGCGGTGTTAGGAAATCGATTTATCGTCGATAGCAAATTGATAAAAACATAAGCCAGAATAGATGACCTAAGAAAGGGTACATAATGCGGAGAGTCGCCATCGATAGAGATAACAAATGTACCAAAATTCGTTCCATCCGACAAGTAAGCATTTATTCTTCGCTGTTGCATCCGCGATTATAAAATCGTATTCAACAACCTCTCGAATTAATTGTGAACAATGTCGATTGTGATCATATGCTCCGCTCTGTGAGAATTTACCGATTAATTTTCTACCGAGATCATTTGCATTTTTATTATTGACTTGAACGTTCTCAACATCGTCTTCGTCGAAATCTGGAAATTTTCCATGCAATCGTCAATAATACTATTAAGACTATCGGGTTGTGGTAACCAAATCTCAGTCTACGTTCGATATGGTATAACAGAATCACCGACAATCAATGATATCACTATTCTACAATCTAACATATACCGTAATAATACTATTGGTACCCAGATTTTTTTAATATATGTATACCAAACCACACATAACAGCACAAATGAAATTCTTTAGCGAATTCGAATGACTCAACCCCGGATAGATCGAATTCGAGTAGTGGTCCATTAATTGCAACACGTGTTATCTGGTGAGTGCAATGTCCAAAGCGTTTAAAATATCTAGCACTTTCTCCATATCCGAGGAAACGTCCTGGATAAGACGCAACCATATTAACCGGAAAAAAATGGTTTTGGAATCACGTGTGTTATTCCATAATCCACCGTGATAGTAGTCTACACAACTAGCTTGAACATCTGAGACACGTTCAAATCGTGTTGGTTTCTAGACTTCTCTCTGTATCTGACGGGACTGACGAAATGAGCTGCAACTGACGGGACTGCAAAACAGTTTGATGACAATTGAACGTTATCCTTTGAATAATTGTCAGCTAGTTTTTTCATAGCGCTGTGAAGAGATCCCGTACGGTATATTTCACTGTTAGTTCGTTTTTCATTTATCGGATAAATCCCATAAACAAAAGCAGTCACAGGACACACATGCTCGTAATACGGTTTGTCAATTCCGGTCTATATTCCTGGTTTGGACTCCTGACTCACAATGACATTTTATTAGGATAGAGTCGTTTTTATCACGAGTAATCTAGTTTCCTGTTTTTGATAGTATCATAAATTTCACTAGGTAAATATACTTTCAATGTTCAAGATGCGCTATTATACGCAATGCTTGTTTGTTTTCATGGTAGCATCAACAATACCAGCAATTCGAAATCTTGACCAACAGTAAGATTCACCATCGCTCTTAAATTCATTAAATGTTTCATGAATTTTACCGATTATGATTCTATCAATTTTTAGACTTATTTTGTCGATCGACAGATATTTTTTCAAAATTGAATTTAACATTTTTCCATGGTTCGATTTTGGATAATCTCTTGAACTCTTTCATATTATAATTAAAAGAAGTATTTAGATAAAAGTATTTTATTTCATGAATCAGTGTCAATGGCTCACGATATGATCCGTAACCGTTTTAACAAATCATGCAGAAACAAATTTTGTGGAAATCATTCACTGAGTGTGAGACGAGGAAGCTTAGGTCCGAAACCCTATATACGATGCGTAGATGGAGTACGAGAAAAAACCGTTCTGTCTCAGCTGTGGTGGTAAATGACACAGACAGCTTAAGCGTTATTATGATGAAAGAAATAATGATGGTGACAACATCTCTGATAAAGTCGTAAGAACTCCAAGACTACATTACCAGATTATCAACATATATTAATTAAAACAAATAATCAATTAGACAAATAAATACTTATGTATTTAAATCAGCAAACAGTTTCAACCACATCGAACAATCAGCAGCTTTGAAGTATCACGCGATGGTTTAGACAGAAACCGCGTGCTGTAAAAGCCAGTCGGGTCTGTTGATAATCATGAGTATCTTAGATTTACTGTTAGAAGGAAAAGTCGTTATTTGTCTAGATTCGTGTTCGAATATTTCAACGGATTGATCAAAGATGGAAGTGTGAATGATCACATTGATTTAGATTTCGGAAAAAAAAGCTTGGATGACCTTCAAGCTGTCACTCAGAGTGAGAATAAGAAACGTTATCGCACAGGAATGTATCAACAAATTGCGAAACGTGTAAAATATATAAAGGTTGAGACTGTTAAAGAATTAATTTTTCAATCTTTGAATGAAGCTAGCAAGGTTTGACGTGCTGCAGAGAAAATATAATAATCAGCTTTTTCCAAGAAATTTTTGCATAACGTTCGGTTTTTATATTATATAGAATGTAAATCATTGCCAGAAGTGGTTAATTTTAGCGTGTTGATAGAGTTACTGTCCTTGATATTTGGTTTTAACCGTATATTTATTAATAGACATACTTAAAGTTTGACTAATTTATTTTTAATATGTAATATAATATATAATCAATATATTATGTTGTTGTAAGTATGTGCATGTAATGTGCAAATATTGTATAACAGGGATCAGATAAAATGTTTTCACTTACTTGTGTTCACTCCTGGAATGCAGACAGTTGTAAATTTGCACTACTTTTTATAGTTATGAGAACAGAATTTTCCAGATAAAATTCCCCATGATTCATTTATTGATTCATAAAATAGCGCATGATTCATTGATTGACAAAACTCCCATGATACATTCATTGATTGATAAAATCTCTCATTATTCATTGATTGATTGTTAAAATTACTCATGTGATTCATTGATTGATTGATAAAATCCCAAGTGATTCATTGATTGATAAAATCCCCTATGATTGATTGATAAAACTAACGAATTATTGATTGATTAACAAAACTCAAATGAAAAATTCTGTTATCGTAACTACAAAGGGCAGTGTAAATTTACAAATGTGTGTATTCCAGGAGTGAACATACGTAAGTGAAATAAACTATTATCACTGTACCGTTTTTGTTCATGATAAGTCAGACATTCTAAATATAAATACCTTCCTGCTAACAGTACAAGGGGAGTAACCTGTACTACCACCTGGCTGCTGTTTATTTTGTTGTAAAAAGTTTTTTTAATGAGTATTTATTATATAATAGTTTATAAAAATATCAGTGATATGATTTCTGCTATTACATATTTGAAAACTCAAGAAGCACACTTATCAGATAAATTAGATTGTGATAAAATCCTTTATGACGTTCAATATATAGAAGACTTCAAGCGATAACAGACGTCTGTTACCGCATCAACACTAATTTATTAGGAAAATACAAGCCGTTAACGCACCATTAGCGAATAACAGCTACATAGATAAGATCGTACCTTTGTTTACCGCAGTATAAAATAATAAGAACTGATGTAACAAAACAATATGAAATTAAAAAGACGATTAACTTCCGTGTCAGAGAATTGAAACAATTTATTAAAAATGAATGTATGAACACACTTTTGGGAAACGCTGACGGTTTCTATGTTCGAAGTAAAAGTAGGTCAGTACTAATGCTTTTGCACCGCCGAGGATATTTACCAGTAAAAGCCATACACAATAATTATATTGTTATATATCAACACTGACTAATTTACTTGTAAACCGTCCGATTTCGTAACTTTCATGGTATTTAGCCTACAAAGATTTCACCAAATGCGACTGAGACATGCACTTGATTTACACGAGATCTTAAAACGAAAATCTTACGATGGAAGGAAATCTTAAGATCGAGATATTACGACTTCAAATAGAGACTTATTTGTAATAACTTTCACCACAAGCCAATTAAGATATAGGATTGGTCAGTGAGTTTAAAATGTATCCTCACATGTAATCGGGATTTATAAATTCTTGAATTATAAAAAAATCCTGGTGGAACCAGTGGTGCAAATTAATAAAAAAAATGTATCCTTGCTGTGTCTTATTTGATTTGTAGAGATTTATTTGGTAATTTCCGTCAATAACATCACATACTAGATTTAATGCGATCATGAGGATACATTTACTTTTTCAGGCGCTATATGTCTACCCATTCAGTTATGGTCATTATTATGTTTGAGTATAGTTGGCACTGCTGAAAGTGTTGTTTGCCATGCATCGAGTATTTTAGGAAACTTTTCAGCGATGATATCATCAACTGATTTTTTATGTTCGTTGGGGTGGGGGATTATACCCAGGAAATTTAGAATTGAAATGTCGGTTACGCGTATATTTAATCTCTTTGCAAATTCTACTCTACTAGAACCAACTTCGGCATATCATGCTCCTTGAATAAGTCGTAAGTTAAGTATTTCCATATCATATGCGATTTTATTTAGCATTTCCGTACATTTGATTTCTGATTTTTTCTGGTGTAATTTATTTAAATGCTCCTAATATATATCATAGTAAAATTTTAACGATTTTAGGAAATCCTTCTTCCTTAATGTAAACAAAATAATCCCAATCGTCTTTAAATTCCTAAAATCCCAACCAAGAATATTTAATAAGATTTGGAAATAATACTTGCGTATATATAGTATGGTATTCAATACGAGGAGTATCATGATACTCTTTATTGTATATGACATAATCAGTCTTCACTGGTTCAGGTATTTGTGAAGGTACCTGAGGAGGTATTTCAGGCCATCCTAGCACTATTATGTTCGAACTCTGGTAGATATCTAATATAAACAGGCACGTTTATCTCAATCACGACTGATAATGTTGTTCGTGAAGTGTTATACGAATTTTTATATTCTTTTCCTGTAATGGATTTTATTCTACGCTGGAATTTCATTGATATATTTGATTTGATAAATGCCAGATAGTATAGAAACAATAATCCAATCTTGAGTTCCATCTGGCTTTTTTTTTACTCGTAAGTACCGGGGAATTATGTATGCATGTATGTATGTATGTATGTATGTATGTATGTATGTATGTATGTATGTATGTATGTATGTATGTATGTATGTATGTATGTATGTATGTATGTATGTATGTATGTATGTATGTATATATGTATGTATGTATGGATGTACATACATAAAAGGATGGATGAATGGATGCATGGATGGAAGAACAACATTAGAAAGTCAATGCATCTCGTGTGTTAATTGTCTAACATATAGAAACAAATCCAATATACATATCTATATCCTTATTCAAAGCAGCTGTGTTTCGCACGTAAACCAGTAATCTTGTTCTCATTGTCTTCCCAACGAACTGGACAAATCAGGTAGATAATCATTTCGAATCTAAGGTCAGTTGAAGGCCTTCAAAGCTCAAAACAGTTTGCGCCAGGTTAGAATAATTGAATATAAAGAATAAGAAGTAAACAATGTTTAAACAGTGATACGAAAACTTGAATCTTAGTTTGGTCTTTATTCTCAACAATCATTATAGCATCCCTGATTTTGATCATTCATTGTCCTCCTTCCGAAATGTTGAAAAACATTTCAAATAAAGGAAGCTGTTGCGCTTTCTTAATATGGTCACAACTACAGTGAATAACTAAAACTAAAACTTGTCTATCCCTGCCAGACTGAAAGAAAATTAGACAATAAGACCTTGAATTCCTAGCTAGTTTCGTTAAACAAAATAAAAAACATTTTAAAATAAAGTGCACATTGGCGAAAACCGTGGGATTTGAAATTGTTGCACGATTTGAAACCTTGATAATATGAATTATTGATAGACCGTAAAACGACACCTTTCATGCAAACCATAATCACAATTTACTAAAGCTTTTAATGATTGAATATGTGTTATTCAAATGCAAACTGTGGTCAAAGGTTAATATAACGTGTTAAAATTCATTATCTGTTCATGATTTACATGCTTTCAGATAATGAATCTTGAGCTTAACCTGATCAAAGTATAAAAATGGATTGAATTTAATGTTTGACAATTAAATTTCTTCACCTTGTCTAACTGAAACAATTGCCAACAATGGCCTTGAAACTTTAAAACAAATTAACTAATGAATAACTTAGAATTCATAATAATCACTGGAGACGAAAACAATTAATAAACTTACATTGTATTCTGTTCATATCGCCTCAAGAACGAGATATTTTCTGCTGTTTTGTTCAAATATATTCTGTGTAGTGTATTCAATGATATTTTCAAAGATATTAAACCATTATATTGCTTTTCCTTTAGCTGTACTCAAGGAAATATATTTCCTTAAATTGGCATCAGGTATAATCCTTAATTAAGAATATTCGTGATCAAAATGTAGAGCGTATTGTGTCGATTCTAACAGTGACAAAAAACAAATATATAATCATTATGTTAGATCAGGTTATTCCAGTATTTAATTTCATTATTACATGGACCATTAATGAACAAGACACTTGAAGATTTTAGAATAGTAACTGAGACTCAAAACTTTTAAATAGCTATTTTACCCTTCATCTCAGTGTCACTAGACCAGCTACTACTTTCAAAGTAAAAATGTGTTTTCAAAGCAGAATTATTGTGATTCTAATAAGTATACAATTTATATTCAAACGTTTGTACTCATTACTAATGTTTTTTGATGCAAAGTGTTCTTGCAGAATGTTTCAAAAACGAAGCAATACGCATTTGTTTAACTACTATAAAAAGTCATTGTTTTGTTTCTCCCGGAGTCCTATTGCACTTATTCATATGATGAGTAAATGGGCAATTATGATTCTTCTAATTTTGCTTGTGTTTGTATCCCACTATTAGTTTAGTCAAAATAATGTTGCATGTTAAAAAAAATTAGATAGGTTTCTATAAATCATATTTTTGCGTGCGTGTTGCACATATCATGAATATAAACATTATATGGAATTGTACAACCAATGTCATCACCATAAATACAGTGCACGGACTATGACATATTGTCAATACGAGGGTACTGTAAGCGAGTGAGTAACTTTACAGCGATACATGGAAAATTGTTTAAAATTGTTTTAATGTGGTTTTGGTAACTTGTACATGATATTCAATTACATCAGAGACGTCAACCCCGTGTTATGCCGGTATTTTATAAGAAGGTGTTGATTATCAATATCTCAATATAAAACTGACACAAATGCACATTCAAATCATCAACTCTTCGAATTTGTTTCATTTGTCACTGGCCTTGGTGCATCCTACATGATATTGATATGTAAATGGATTCGAAAATTGACTGAATTGAAAGTAGATATGAATCTTGACTTGGGCACATTATTCAGCTCCCCTTTTCGATGTTGTACTGATGTATTTTTCCAACATTTCAATAACGTTTTCGAAGCCTTAATGAATTTTTTTTTGACAACTCTGGTGTATTTGTTGTTCGTGATTTTTCAGGCCATTAATTATGGAGGCTTTCATCGTCCTCAACAGGAGAAAGCACAAAATAATATCTAGACATCGATGGGAATCCTATCGCATGGAGTGTGATACAAATACCTTTGAATAACTTCACAGTATGCTACACAGCGAACAAATAATGCTCTTTCAGCAAGTTGTATATCAGACAGAGGTTGATTAAAAATGTAGATTTTTTTTGCATGATACTGAATATAACTTGGAATAATGGGTAGGGTACTATTCTGATGAAATCAGTAATCCAGCGTTTGAAAATATTATATCAGCCATTACTACTTACCCAGACGTCAATATTTAAACATGAGAAGACATATTTTGCTACGACGTTATAAATAATTATATGTTATTATGATGAAACTTGGCGGTTGATTTCTTTGATGTATTTAGGTATTGCATATACAGAATCCAGTTATTAACATGGGATTACCATATGTGCATGGCTTAATATTTACACTTTAGATGTGGAATTATAAAAGTGTCAAACTGCCACAGACATCGATCACTTTGTAAAACTGCATTTAATGCAATTTAAGTAAAGAATGCTGCTTTGTCCAGTATCCTCACTTTATTTTTGTCGACATCGTTGTCATCCTGAAAGGAGTTCAGACAATCCCGAATCTTTAATTTATACCCCCTGAGATTGTCCAGGATGATCCCGAATGTACACAATTTACACATTGAATGTCCAGCATCAGCCGTCAGGTAGCAAGTATGCTCCCTTTGTCTACTAATATCACAACTAAAGTGGCATTTATGTCAGCTTTTGTTGACCAGTACCATACTTAATTTGAAACTAACAACCTTTATGAGCACCTTGTATTGTGCTTGATTTGGAAAGTTGTCCCGATTGCCTGTATAATTAGCAACATATACCTTTTAGAATTATACTTCAAGGCTACCAGTACAGTAATTGATCAATATTCAGTTGGAGACTGGTTCAAGACAACAGTTGGATTTCGTCAAGATTGCCTCCTGTTATCCTCAATTTTCAGCAACTACTTAGAGCGCATCATGAGTGAAGCCCTACAAAATCACTTTGGGACAGTCAGCATTGAAGATCATAACATCACCAGCATACGCTTTGCATACGACATTGATGGGTTGGCAGGCCACCTTAGTGAATAACCTGCATGAAACATCTTCCTGCTTTGACATGGATATAAGCGCCGAGAACACAAAAGTTGATGACCAATAGTGTCGAACAAATCTCAACCGATAACAATGTCGAGGACAGGAACTTGAAACAATGTTCAAATTCAAATGTATTGGTTCCATACTCACCGAAGAGGGGTCAAGAGCAGATGTTGTTGTCAGGCGCAGTGCAAACAACGACATCTATTTCAAAGCTAAGATCCATCTGGAGAGACAAGATTTGTTTGTCTCAAACCTAAAGCTAGTCTATTGAGAGCACTAGTCATCTCAATATTTCTGTATTCATTTTAGGCCTGGACCCTGAAAGCAAATTTACAACGACGACTTAATCCAGGCACATCAAACGAGATGCTACAGAACCATCCTTGGCCTCTATTACATGAACCACATCGCAAATGAAGAAGTGCGTAACACAATCAGGCACAAGGTAGGAAAATATCAAGACCACCTCACAACTGCCAAAATGAGAAAGCTGAAATGGTATGGGCATGTCACAAGAACCAACATTCGATCCACAGCATTACTGCAGGGCAGTGTCCAAGGTGGCAGCAGCAGAGGTAGATAGAGTACAAGTGGACTACCATCATCACAGAATGGACAAGGAAAAGTTTTGCGGATACACAGAAATTGGTACATGATCGCAACAAGTGGAAGGAACTGTTCAGATGTTCAGAAGCACGGTGCCTTAACGACCACACTAGGTCAAGAGATTGATGACGTCGTTGACCTTTTTGAACTAGCATATGGAAAACATGAATGCGCTGTGTACACACGTCTCTCTATCTCTCTCTCTCTCTCTATATATATATATATATATACATATATATATATATATATATATATATATATATATATATATATATATATATATATATATATATATATATATATCTATATATATATATATATATTTAATGTTTTCATAAATATTTTAGTATCTGTTTCGAACGCGTTTTTTTTATTAAGGTGGCAAGTTTTTGAACGTGAAAAGTTTACTTGTCAGTGGAAAAATGCTTCAAATGCTGCACACGATAGGTGTGGGACAAGATACTAAGTCTATTAGTCGTTTGATGAAATATAATGCCCTGTTCAATTCAGCTGTTGCAAGAACAACTGAAAGCTTCCTTCATAGATGAACTTATCTTCTCCAATCAGTTGTTTGATCAAAACGAGAATTGCTATTTTAGTCATGGATGCATTCAGATACAAATATTCCATCCTTAATCAATAATGTGTTTTGGCAAATAACTACGTAATTTAATAAGCGATCGTTCCAATACATTCGGTATCATTTATAATTCATAAATATCACATAATATTTTATTACATAATGTCCTTAATGACTAATTCGTTCCATGTTAGTAAAATATCCACAGGTAAAGGTATCAGTGGTAGTAGTGGTTATGGGATAGGTAGTGAGGATAATAGTAATATAATTCGTTGTAGTAGGAGAATGACATAGCAAAATTCAGAAGTCGAAGTTTTAGGACCAGCAAAATACATAATACTGTCAATCCTTATTTCATAATAATCCTGGTTGTCCGATTTGATCTGATTAATCGAGCTCCGAAATCGAAATCAAATAGCATAGGGAAAATCCGATCGTCTTTGTTTCGGACGCATTAGCATATCAGTATGATATGGACTTTGATATCTCTATACAATCTAGCAACAAATAGGTTACATATTTAGGTTAAACACAGCAAACATTATCATGACGTAGCCACATTAGTAGTAGTTGTATACGAACATAATGAGTATCAGTATTAACAATAGTTATCACTATTCCGGGTTCTTGCTCCACCAATAATACTGGCCGCCATGTATAGCCTATATTGTGCTGAAAATTGCGTTAAACCATAAAAAGACAATTCAATTCTTCAATTTGAAAATATCCTGAGACAAATTAAAATTCACGAAATGATAAAAATCATTTTTAAAGTTGTGATATTTCAATATACAGTAAACGAAATGTCGAAGCATTCGGGTATATTTGTTAATCAAATCATGTGGTACATATATACTTGAAACAGCCACATAGAGACGCGACAGAGATCATTAGAATTATACACCAATCAGAACGGATAGTACTATACCTGGATTCGACAGCTAAATACTTGAGAATAATAAGTACAATTAATAAACAAATAAAGTGGGTTTTTTTTCGAATAATGCATTTTTGGCTGCTAAAAAAACTGTTACCTTGTAGAATTCTCCATAATTATGACAATATACCTAGGAATGACTGAATAAATAAATAAGAAATAATTAATATGAGCAGCAGAGCGGGGCGAACAGACTAATGTTTTATTGGCGTCGATTCGGTAAACCAAGGCTTCCTCGTAAATGCTTAATAGAAGCGTAGATTCGGCAAACTGAGGCTTTCTCGAAATTGCTTAATAGAAGCGTCCATTTGGCAAACAAAAGGACGCCGACGTCATCGTCACTCACCCGTCTGTTGCTATGGGTTAACAATTTGTTTGAGGGTGAAAATCATTTATGATCTCACAAACAAACTAATTTGTAAAACCTCACCTTGTAAATCAATTAGATTAGTGAGTCTGAAATTAATTCTCGTTAATGAATTATTATGACATCGCATATAGACTGGATTAGTTGGATCCTCGATTATTAGAAACCCTGGAGGAGCGGTTGGTGCAAATGAATATAAAATATATCCTTGTTGAGCTTGATTTGATCACTCTGGACTTATTTGATTTCTTCCTTCGATAGCACTACATACTAAATTCAATGCTATCACTGAGGATATATTTACGTTGAACGGAACAATATGCCTACCACCGCCGTCTTGGGAGTTATTATATTTGATAATTGTTGTTTGTGGTTGTGGCATTTTATTACATGCGCTGTGGATTCTTTTGAAACCAAAGTCAATGTCATCATTGAGTGATTTTTGTAGTTCTGAGATATTATATCCGTGTAGTTTGAATGTGGAAATATCTTCTACACGTATATTATATATTGTCGCAAACTCTGTTCTCGTTTGATGATTACTGTCACCAAATACCACTTGAATAATTTGCAAATGAAATGCTTCCCTGTCGTTGATGATTGTGCTACATGTTTCTACGACGCTGATAAATTCATCTCGGGTGAGAGCACCTGATTTAAGAGATAATAACATCAGTAAAAAATCATTATTCATCACTGTGAAATTTTCAGTAATTTTATCTTGTCGAGTTGTATAGTATCTTCTATTAGCGCGATCTTCTATCATTCCAGTGAAAAAAATCAACTTGGTGCATTCGTTATAACTTTTTTTACTGGATTATCAGGTTTCATGTTATCGGTAATATAATCAGACTTTTTAGGTTCGGGTGTATTAACAGTTTCTTTTTGTCGAGGTTGATTTTCAGGCGAACCCAGTATTGTTCTTATAGAACTCTGACAGATATCTACGACATATCCGGGCGAGTTTATTTCAATGGCAGATGATAATGTTGGCTCGTGAACCGTTATAACGAGTTTCGATTATCTTCCAGTAATGGATTTTATTCTGTAATTTATTATGGATTTGTTTGATTTAGTATGACCCTGATGGTAGCAAAACAACGTTCCAGTCTGGAGTTCCATCTGGTTTATTCTTACTCGCAAACACCATGGAATTTTTCAGTTGTTGACCGCCAAATGCTACCGACCTAATGTTAGACCGTTTGTGATACACTCATAATTTCGCTAGCGCTATTTCCTTCACGGGATTCCGAGTAGGGAAATTTACACTGAATTCAGGATTAGTTGATGTTATTGAGATCATGCTGGTTTTCATCAGTGTGGTATTTTCCGCTATTCGTTGATTCGGTTCGGTATTTTTTACTATTCGTTGAAGTAGTTCTTGCGGTGTTGTCATTGTTATTATTACTGTCCTGCTCTAATGTCGACATCGCGGAATCATAAATACGTACCATCGCCGAAAAGTCACTATCGGATATTAATGTGTTATCGAGCGACGATGATATTATTGAAGATAATTGCATGGAACTTGACTATGTAATCTTGCGGTTTACGCTGGCTGCATGATGATATTGTTTGTGTTATTATCGAGATAATTCCTGCGATTGTTGTCGCCACGGATGTGCAAATTGGAAGAGCTATTGGGCCGATCATTTTAACCGAGGAGAGTATAATACCGGCTCCGGTGATTATACCACTCACCGAGTATACGTTAACATCAACTGAGGTGATTCTTCGTCGGTATTTTTTTATTTTCATCTGGTACTCCTCGGCGAGGGTTTTGAGTTTAGTTTGAAATTCTCTGACCTGATCATAGCGGTATTGAGATACTGAAGGTATCGTCGGTGATTTTATTATATTTTCAAATCGTTTACGATTTCAATTAATATGTTAGTGGATGGTGTCCACGCAAATGACCCATGTTCAATCGTGTATACTACGTTGTTGGTTCCTCTCATGAGGGATATTTGTTTTTTCAAGTATTTGTATCATCTTCGTCATATCATCCTTGATAATATCGTTGGTTGTTTTAATATCTTCGCGAATAATTTCTATTCGCCGATTAATCGCGGGTATTTCAGTATGGATTTTTTAATATCCGGGAGTTTTATTTCGAGTTTATCAAATGTGGTTCCAAGAAATTCATCTACGAAGTTTTTACGAAAAATTGAAAACTTTTACATGTTCTTCATATTTGGACTAAACTGTTGCAGATTCTAACATAGTTGTTTTTATCTCTGTGAGATTCGGTGTGGTCACCGGTGGATTACCAAGGAAATTTAATAGAGGCTTGTCAACATTGTTAATTATATCTCTTTGTGATTTAGAAAACTGATCGAATTTAGTTATGTCGTTGTCATATTCACCGCGTAGTGTTTTAAAATAATTTTATCGTTGATGAATAATTATCACCGAATGTTGCAAATTTATTTGTGAGCGTTGAAACAAGTACGCCTGGTTTGAGTTAACCCTGATTGGAAAACAACGCAATAGTATCTACTGCGCACGTCGTTTAACTAAAATATCATCAAGGGAAATATTATTAGTTTTATATTTACCCTGACGATCTTGAAATACAACTATTTCATTGGGATCAACACTTCCTAAGTTCAACATCTCAGCTATTTCGTCTTCGATTATTTATTTATATCACGGGTTGCAGTTCCATCGGCATCGGGTTTATTAAGCGTTGATAAAGGTCTTCCCCAAATATCAATCATGTTATTCTATATAATTTCTCTCTAAAAGGCGATTACTAGTATATTCATTTACGACCCGGTGAGGTGGTTTTCCAGATGATGAAATAGCGTCAAGGACATTCAATACTTCGTTGACGGATATTGGTGGGCCATTCATTTGTTGTGTTGGTAGGGTTGAGTGCCAACGAGGGGTGTTTAAGTGGTTCATATAACGCCTAAATTCTTTAGTTGGCGTTAGCCCGTATAAATCGAAATAAACAATCACACGCGGATCAATCGCGTATGCAACCCGTTGAGTACCAGGTCCGGTGCTGTTATCGAGATTAATGATACCGGTTTCAACGCCGTTTGGTTGTGCCGGCAACTGATCTTTCGTATAGACACCTCTGAAGTTTTCTTGTTATCGCTAGTGCTTTAGCGGCATCGAGTAAATTAACATTTGACAATGGAACCGAAGATCCCGAGAAAGTAAACTGTTCCTGGGATTCTCAGGCCTTTTCCGCTGTACCATGAATACGGGCTTCCTGGTAGGCTTATACCCTTTCCCTTTTATATCCTCGTCCGGTAGCTTTCTTTACTGCCATCCCTGCCGCGGTACCAACGGCTCCTAACGCTGCCGCTTTAACCACCGCTGGGGCCGCCTCCGCAATCAACGCTGAAAACGCAGCTAACAATGGGAATATACCACCGGTTTTAATCATGTTTTTGATCGCACCCGCAGAGAGAGAGAGAGAGAGAGAGAGAGAGAGAGAGAGAGAGAGAGAGAGAGAGAGAGAGAGAGAGAGAGTGATCTGAACACCCATTTTATCTTTAAAGGCATCATTAAAGTGTTGTATCTCACGAGTTGTCAGTGACAATTTATTCTGACCACCATACATCTGATTGTGTTTCAGCGTTATTGTGGTTCCACATTTTGTAGCTGATTTTTATTGCAATTTTCTAATTTGAACGTGGGTCAACGTAGCACTAACATTATTATATGACATTATACAATACAGATTGATCTAGTTGTTACATATTTTCCACTGGCGCATCGATTACTCTCATTCGTCCAACAACACCTTCGAGTAGCATTGATTTATCACTGAGAATGACAGCAACTGCTCTATAATTAACAATAGCACCAGGACGGGCTACACGAGCTCTAAAGTGTATATCAACGACGGATTGTCTTGTTAAATTAATATGTTCCAGCGAAAAGTAATAAATCGGATATAAACTTTTGAAATCCAACTGTTTTATGTGCAGACCAGTATCGACATTTTGATCGCGTCCCAGGTATGACAACAGACGATAATACGCACGTGCAATATGGTTAGTGGTGTAATCAAGTTGTATATTCTCGGATGGTTTCTGTTGTCCGTTTATTCTCAGCGATACTTCATTAACACCTATCTGATCAAATATCATATGACTTCGTTCTTGATTGCTTAATCGCGGAGTATTCTGTAGCGCAACAAATATATGACGCGAAGCTGAAACGGGACTTATTTATTTTGTTATTTTAGTTTTACCGCGGCTTGCTAAAAATACTTTATTTGCCCAAGTGGCTTCTTCTTTTATAAAATCTCTATATAACTGTCGTCTTTTAAATAATTGTCTCTTATATTTTTTTAAAAAGCTATTTTTAGTAAAATTAACTAATTCAGAGTCTCTTTTGATTTTTCTGATTATATTTATCGCGTCAGCCGTAAATATATTTTCAGGTGAAAAGTATTCTTTTACAACAGCGACTTGTTTTTCAAGTGGTTCGGGTGGTGCGCTAACATCAATGTCACCTAGTCGTTCAACTTCTTCTTGAAGTTGTCGTTCTTGTCGTTCTTGTTCAAGTTGTCGCTCTTGTTGTTCTTGTTCTTGTTGTCTTGCAGCAGTTATTATATCACCAGGAAGTGATTTTTAAAAAAAATTGTTTGTTTGGATCTTTTTGCTATTTTTTCAAGTTCAGGAAGAAGAGGAGCTTCTTTCCTTGTCCCCTCCTTGGGAACATCTCCCCATATAGCTTGCTCAGTGGCTGATAATACTCCCTTGGTTGCCGTGGTTCCCGATATAAACAGGTCTTCAGTTCCTGCAGAAAAGTCAGTCTGTAAACTCTGCCTGGTTTGTAGTTTATTTCTGACAGAATCGCGTACCGGGATGAATTTTTGAATCGCGGCCAGTCTCTCACGTTAATGCTTCGTTTACCATTATTAAAACATCAAAGCAATTTCCAATAAGTGTACGATGCAGTAATTTTCCCATCATAAAATGATTTCTAATGAGAAATCGACCATTTGACCCACCTCAGGCAGGCAAAAATGAACAAAAAAAAAAACAAATCGGTGAAATATTTTTAATACGAAAATTTCCATCCTTGTAGTACGCGCTCATTGATAAACTCCAGTATAGGTTTTCAACCGCTATTGACTAAAGCCGCCTTTACAATTTTTGTTCTAGTTGAGCCCGCATACCTGTCCATTGTACTCGCATCATCTGCCCATGGAGTATATTGTAAACAAAACACTGAAGTATTTATAGTTTACCTAACACAGTCAACTTATACAGCGGGGGTAACCGAAGGGGATTTTTATTCTGTTGAATTAACATTCTTATATTCTTAATTTTTGAATTAACTGGTCGTTTCAATTCGTATTCCTGCCCCAATTGTTTTTTATTCTTTCCACGATAGTAAATAACGGAGTGAACTTGCTTATATAATTTTCATATTTAAAAGTCTCATATATTGAATGTTGAATCTTTTTAATAAATGAGTACGACCTAGGTAGCATGTACTTATTTATTTGGGTGTCATATTCAATCTCTTCGAACTCCGAAAAAAATAAATCACAGTTTAATCGATCTGATAATTGTATTCCTTGGGTCTTCAAATTTGAAATTTCGGTTATGATCTTATTGATATTTTCAGAATTCATATTATATGATAATTATATACTTCTAATACAAAAAAATATATATTTTTTCAAAAATGAACTCTAGACATGTCAAGGTGTTTATTCATCTTGGCACGTCTAGAGATATTACGCAATTATATATGATGATGTATCATGCAATTCTATATGATGATGTATGGACTCTGTTCGTGCTAAGGTGTAAATATACATCTTACCAACGTATAGAGATATATATGAAAACCCCATTTGGAAACTCCTCAGGTGAATTTATTTACATCAGAGGCGCCCAGAGGTTACATATATAAAAGCGGGTTAGAAAACTAAGAAGCTATGCTTATCGAATGACGTCACAGCAATACAACATATAACAATGGATTATAGAATGATTAACAATGGTATGTACAATGAATGGATATATACAATGAATGAATGAATGGATATATACAATGAATGAATGAATGGATGATAGGACAGCACAGGACATACAACATATAACAATGAATGATAGAATGAATGAGAATG
This sequence comes from Unio delphinus, assembly GCA_029339505.1. NCBI lineage: Eukaryota > Metazoa > Mollusca > Bivalvia > Unionida > Unionidae > Unio > Unio delphinus. The sequence continues at coordinate 704,700 of JAQISU010000152.1, read as the reverse complement.
ACACTCTACATTCAAACTGAACCACCATACCCCCACAAAATCACCCCGGGTTGAATGAAAATGGTCATTCACACCGTGTTACGCGGTGTGGTTGGTATGATGGTTTCACAATTTGAATTTCGGGTGCTCAACCCCCCAATTAAAACCATCTGTCGGTACCGTCGACAATATTGCAGATTACGGGGTTTGAACCATGGGCTTCGCGACGAAACCGCAACTCGTTACGAATACACTAACTGTTCTTGTCTACATGCATAAACTTTTGAATATAATATATATGTAAATTAATACAAATAGGCGGAAATCAGCAGTGAATTAATTACCTCAATTTCGTGGTATGAATCAATATACCTTTCGTGTACTTAATACTGATTATTGACAACATTGACGCAGAACCGAATACTTTAAGAAAACACAAAAAAGAATACAATTGTTTGTAAACACTGCGTATTTGATTCGTTTTCCTACAAAAACAGATAATTATCCAAAGTGACTATATCTCCGCTGAGAATCATTACAGCTGAATTAACCAATGAAATCCAGTGTATCAAAAAACCTTGAAATCAGGTAACACACAACCATTGAGATCCGTAACTCTTTCATAAGAAGTACACATACCCGCACGAGTTATCTCCCTTTGGTTATATACACATAGTGCAAAACATGATTCAGACATAAACGAATTGAATTGTTTGTCCTTTTTTTCTTGAAACGCTGATCGGGTTATTCCCTATGCAACATATCGTGCTGAGGGTATACAAATATCCAAATATCTACCGGCTTCATGTATTGATTGAAGTACCAATTCCTCGTTATTTTCAGTATTAAATGATCGTATAGGTCTCTCATCTTTCGAGTTTTCCCAGTCCGACCTCGTTTTGTGTTTTCACTTTCTGTAACAGCTTGTAGATTTGATAAAGAATTGTTCTTAGGATTGGAATCAATATGTTCGATAATAAAACCCATCCTTGATTAATCCATTGTGACATTTATATACTATTGTGTGATTAAGACGTATTTTCCCTCCAGCGCCAAATATCAAATACCCCTTAACATTATCAGCACCAACTGGTTCTTTCAGTATGCGGTGTCTGACAATACCATCACATGATGCCTCATAATCGCTGATCACGGGATGAGGTCAAAACTCTTGGTCCATTTATATACATAATACTATGTGTTTAATTTATTATTTGGTCTACTGATAACATTACTTGAGAATCTATCAACGTAGTCTTGAGGAGTTCTTATGACTCGGTCAGAGTCATTGATGGAATTCTTAATTCGTTTTATCATAATAACGCTTGAACTCTCTGTATCTCTTACCATTACAACCGAGACAGAACAGCGATTTTCCTCTCACCCCTACCCACACATCGTACGCAAAGAGAGTGGCCAAGACTTCCACGTCGTACACTTTGTAAATGATACCCACAGAACCCATTTCTGCACGATTTGTTTCACGGGGTTACTGATCCTATCATTAACCATTTGCAATGATTCATTATATATAAATTCTCTATTTAAGTACTTGTTTTAAGTACATTATGGAGGATTTCGAGAGATTATCGAATATTAAGCCCTGGAAAAATATTAAATTCGATCTCGATAGTCTCCGGTACCCCAAAGGGTCTAGTAAATGATAGAACCATGTTGAGTAAAATTCGTGATTGTTTTAATGAATTCAAACAAGATGGGGCATATCACCGATGGTCGACATTTCGAATTGATGGTAACTTGATGCTACCATGAACGACGAAAAAGCAGCCGAGATAATCCTACGCCTTGACAAGAAAAAGTATTTGTTTAGAGAGAAATTCATTATCCGTTCGGAAAACGGATATTGGATTATCAGAGATAAATTTGACCCCGTCTTGAAGGATAAAAATACTATCAATGTGAGTCATGATTCCAAACCAGGAACTCTGACTGGAATTGACAAACCGTATTACAAGAGATCTTATCCTGTAACAGCAGATGTTTATGGGATATATCCGTTTAATGATAAACCGAGTATTGAAAAATTAAAAGCAATGAAAGTATCATCGTTGAATTATGTAGCAGAACAAATAATAGAACATTTCACAAATGCGCTGAGTGGAAACAAATTGACTGATCTAAGACGCAAAAAAATAAATGAATGGGGACTAAGAGTAAAAGAGCGCAGAGCAACAATTCAAAATGTGGCAGAGTTAGAACGAATATTAAAATTCCCAATATCAGTAACGACGATAACAGGCGAAATATTATATAAACCAAAATATAAATCGAGAAGAGCTCCAATCAAAATTATTGACCATAACGAACACGCGTGTACACCTGCAGTAACAATATTTCCGCGAGATAGAACAATAAGGTATATACCCGCGGAGTTCTCCCCTGAATTCTCCCCAGAGGAGAAATTATTTGATTTTATTCACCAGTTAAGTAACAAAGATCCCGTGCAAGTGTGGTTACTTCACAGTTTTGCGAACGAAGAGGGCACATTCGATCAATTTGTAAGACCAAACGGCGAATTTTACCGTACTGAAGCCCTCCACAACGAGATGATAAAACTAGCTAATGGTTTTTCAACTTGACACGACGAACAATTATAAACAAACTATTTTACAATTCCTGTCGGTTGCAGCTCATTTTGCGAGAAAAAAAAAAAAACACGTGGAAACCATCACGCTCAGATTTTCTATCAGATATCAAATCAAGCTGCGTTAAATATGGTCATGCTGGATTATGGAATACAAAATACGACCCTGAAACTATTATTTATGTTGATATGGTTGCGTGTTACCCCAGGAGTTTTATCGGGTACGAAGAATGCGCTGAGTACTTCAAGCTATTTGGACATCACACACATGAAATGGCCCGTGTTGCGATTAATGGACCACTACCCGATTTTGATTTTAAAGGATTTGCTCGTGTGGTATCATTTGAATTGGCTACAGGACTTCTTCCGTGTTGTTATGTTTGGACTGGTAGACACATCTCTGAAAAACACTGGATGATAATACTGCTATTACAGTATATGATTGATTCTAAAATGATGATATCGTTGATTGTCATTGAAGCGATTATATCATATCGAGCGCAGACTGAAGTATGGTTACTACAACCTAATCTAGATAATATAGTCAGCGATCGTCGAAGAAGATATCTTGAAATGGTCCAAACAGCTATTTGAAATTGAAAATAGACAAGCAAAATAACTCGGTAGAAAAATAATTGGTAAATTCACTCAGGGTGGAAAATGCGACATTCTTCGCGGTTGAATATAGATAAAGTTGAATATGATTTTATAATCGCAGATGTAACATCTAAAGGTATATATGTAAATCGTAAATACGCTTTCTTGTACGATGGAACCAAATTGGGTACAATTGTTACTTACAACGATGGATACAGTCTTCACTATACACATTTGATGGCATCTGTGCTGGCTTATGCTTCTATCAATTTATTTTCAATGATAAATATATTTCGTGACACCGCGGTTAGAGTAGCCATTGAGTCCTTTTATATAAACGCGAAACACAGCGAAGTAGTGGATGAATTCACTAATTCCGACGAGAGTTGGGGATCATGGATAATTCTAAAGGAAATGCTGAATGATTATTCCAAATCAGCAGATGTTACGATTAAAAACAATTACTTGAAAAATAATCAGATATCAGAACTATCTAATGCACCGCAGATATCTGATCCAATATGTAGATATAAAACCGTTTACTTAAACGGCTGTGGTGGGTCAGGAAAGACGACTCGTGCGATTGAATGTTTTCGTGGAAACGCTAGCGTTTCCAAATCAAACATGATTGTCCTAACACCGACCCACAGACTTGCCAGAGAGATGAAACAACGAGGAATTAATGCAAGTAATTATCGCAGTCTCTTTCGATGGAAAGGTGACGAATGGACTCCCGATCGAATGGGCGTGAAATTTATTCCTTAAGTCCTAACGATATATGCAAAGTGTCGTTAGATGTATTACACAGATTTCTTGATTGGTTATTGCTAGCGAATAAAAAAAGTAATAATGTGTGACGACCATGGCAAACCACCACCAAAAGTCGATTTGTCTCCACATGTTTGGCTAAAGAGTTTTGTAGACTATTATAAAGAAATGAATACCGATCATAGAGCACTTGATGAACAATTACGCAAGTTCAAGAAACTAATTTGATTACAACCAGAAAGAACCCAGTGTGAAATAGCTCGTGAAATAATTTCGGAAACGCCATTAAATGATTTTTGGGAAGCGTGGAGACCAAACAATTTGATAGTAGCTAGTAGAAAATATTCAGAGACACACTTCAGATAAAAGTATTTGAATTGCATAAAGAAACATTTGCAACCCTTTTAATGCCGCTCTGTTAAAGACCAAATGATACACGAAAACTGAATATTGAAGTTGATATTCCTGGACCAAGTGAAATTTAGATTATCGTATTAAATGATATTGTGCTGGTTGATATCAAATGTCGTCGAAGATGCATTGCGCGCTGATATATCCCCATGGACGCTAGGTTGCGCAGCGAAAATACACTCCTCACAGGGATTGACTATATCCGATACAATTGTTTGGATGGTAGATAATTACATAGAGTGGTCGAATTTAGTTTATCATGCAGTGACCAGAGTAGGAAAAATAAATCAACTTCGAAGAGTTGTTTTAGATGTTAATGACACTACAATAAGTGATATTGCCAACGATGATATAATCAGAAAAAAACTCTGGTTGTAAACAACAAGATAAACAAAATAAACGAGAATTTGATATTGATGCCGAATTAATAATCACTCTGAAACAACAAGAGAATAATCACTTCGCGAGTTGAAATTATATTATGAGTTGGTGTTGGTCAGATAAAGACTCTCGACAATCTACCGTAGACAGAAACAATAGCAGCGTTGGTCATACCAGAGATAATGTGATGCTGACTTGTCTTGAATGCAAGAGGCGCAGAGGTGCTATTTAAGACCACGCGGCGATAATTGAGTATGCTCGGGTATTACTTGCAGTTGTTCACGAGTAATCCCACGCTGAGGAGCAGTGAATCAAATCTATAGACTGGCGGTCTACCTGTAGATCGTGTTATACTAGATATTTTCTGCGTGGTGACAATCCAAATAGGTTAAGCAGCTCTTTTTTGCCGCCTTCGAGCTCTCCTGGTTCAAATAAATATCTTACAGTGACATTACAGAGTATTGGTTGTTTTTAAAAATCTTTTTTGCGGTTTTACAGGTTTATTCTTCTTTTTAATCGTGTTGTTAGGTTTAATGTTGCTTGTTCGTGTAATCTCATTATTTAGCGCGGTAATTACGCCTGGTAATCTCTTGACCCATTCACGAGATCGTTTATCCTGGATGAATTCGTTCGCGTATTGATATCCAAATAACCGCTCAGCAAGCGTCCGATTAAATCGTTCAACAATTGCCTGATCGCGATGTAATGCAGTATGTCCTCGTCGTAACGCAGTATTGTGATACTTCATTATTGATAAAGCAGCACCCTGATATTCCTTGCCAGAATCAACTTGTAATAGATTTTGCCAACGCAGAGAACCCCTTCGATAAATCCTTTCAAGCGCAGAAGCCACTTCAGTAGATGATTTCGTCGCTAGCGGTCTGCTTGTTTGTATCGACTCGCAGCATCAACTACGGTTAGCGCATACTTGTAAACACCATCATGGGGTAGAAATAATATATCAGCTTGTTGAACTTCATTCGTTAAAAATGCGAGAAGTTAATTTGTTTAGGCGGTGGTTGATAAATTTACCATATCGCCTGTTAGGATAACCATCCGCTGCAGTGGTATTTTTCACCTTTGTGGCGGTAGCGAGTTTACCAATTGCCGCTTTACCCCTCCAGTATCCTTCTGGAGAACAATACATAGATTCCATGTTGTTATCAATTATCCGCACCTAAGATTAATTTACCTTTCATTGCCGATTTTACTAACCATGAAGCCAATTTTTCTTTGAAAGATTTATCAGTGATGAAATTCAACGTATGATATGTCTATGTTGCCGATTGCTACTTTTATAAGCAGCATCATGAGCATGACACGCCTTATCAATAGTATTTATTGGTTCTTCACCACATCGGGGTTGGTTTTGATCATCGAGTCTAATATCGAGTCTGGTTCCAGGTCCATAATAACAATACCTAGGAAGGTGTTTTTTCTCCTGGATACTTCGCGCAATGTGTTCCTGAGAGTTTTACTAACTTGGCTGCAATATCATCTTCTCGTTTTTTTGGAAAATATCTGCAGATTTCGTAGAAACAAATCTAATTTTTTTTGTACTACATTGTACGCATTTACCAGAAAGTGCTGATCTGTTATTGCTAGTTGTAATCGTCGTCAAGTCATCTGTCCAAGTACATTTGTTACATTTCACACAATACAGATCCATAATATATTTATCATAACATGAATGTAATTGATTTTTCGGCGACAAAAAACAAGAGAACCAGTTAAGCATCATGCAGCGCTACCAAATTCTATTCATATGACTATAATCGGACCATCTGGAAGTGGTAAGACGCAACTACTACTTAATTTAGTAACGAGAGGGATGAAATGGGATAAGTTGTATTTAATAGTCCCGAGTGTAGATGTTTAGCGATGCTACGAAGTGTTAATGGATTTTAACGAGAGCGCTTCAGAGATTGCCGGTTATAATGTTATCTAGTTTATAACCGATATCGAGGAAGCACCGATCATTAATCATATTGATGGAAGTATTAACAATTTAGTTGTATATGATGATGTGATGATAGACAATCAAAAAAAATCCGGCTAGGATATTTTCCAGAGGTAGGCATAAAAACACTGATATGATATGTATCACTCAACGATACGCTCAAATACCAAAAGTGATCAGAGATAACTGCAATATTCTTGTTGTATTCAACGGAGTTGATACACATACGCTACGAAATATTCACCAGACTTGGTGCAACGGCGATATGGATTATAAATTCTTTAGAAGTTTCTTTAGTCACGCTCAGTCAATCCCACATGGATTTGTAAGTATAAATTTGCATGACACTAGATCAAGATATCGTATCGGACTTGATCAAATATTCGGTTAACCCATAGCAGAAGAGGGGGTTGATGACAACGATTTCGGCGTCCTTTTTTGCCAAATGGACGCTTCTATTAAGCAATTTCGTGAAACCCTCAGTTTGCTGAATCGACGCTTCTATTAAGCATTTACGAGGAAGCCTTGTTTTACCGAATCGACGCCTATAACAAGTTAGTCTGTTCGCCCCCTCTGCTGTTATATGCGGTTGAGTTTGATATGCAAAATTTATTATCCCACTGAGTTAGTAGAACGATTGTTTGGAAATGTCTGCTTAATCGCTTTGGAATATGGATTTCGTCTTACAGGCAATGTAAAGAGTGCCGTTTATAAAGCTCCTTAGTTCGAACCTTAGTTGAGCACGCGTTAACAACTGTACAATAGCACTATGAGCATCATATACATATGGATACAACATAACCATAGTAGCAACAATATAAAAACTAATGGAAACCCTAAGGGATATATTTGCAGACAACGCTAACAGAAGGAAGATATTTATTTCAATACAAGATAAGAACAGATGCAGGTAAAAATAGGAAACCAGAAATTTGAAATAGTTAAAGAGACATTGTTAACCTTTTCTAAAAACACTTTCACTAATAGTGAGCATATTCTTCTAGATAAGTGGTTATCATATTTACAAATCAAAAACTTGTAAAATAATACATTTACAACTTTTTGTAAAACGAAAAGGGCACATTTTCTTAATTCTAAAAAGACTATGATTAATTAGCTATAAAATACTTTTGGATAACTAATATGCATGTCATGAGAAATTGTAATATATAACCTGATTTCTGACGAAATATGGACGATTCGTCTATAACATATATTAGTTAGTTGTTTCATTAAGGTGTACTATACATAATTATTTTTAATAAAACAGTTCCCTTTTATTTATTCATAATATTAGATAGATATATAGATTTATAGATAGATAGATAGATAGATAGATAGATAGATAGATAGATAGATAGATAGATAGATAGAAAGATAGAAAGATAGATAGATAGACATACAGACAGAGAGACAGACACAGACAGACATAGAGACAGACAGACAGACAGACAGACAGATAGATAGATAGATAGATAGATAGATAGATAGATAGATAGATAGATAGATAGATAGATATATGATCCGTGTGATTTTATGCGTCATGGATATTCAGGGTTACAGACTATCTGATCATTAATATCGGCATCACTACTGACATAACAATACGGATCCGAATTTCCATATGATGAACAATTATTCCATCCATCTGCACAGCAAAACCCGTAAGTTCCATCCAAATCTACATAGCACCAGTTTGCAAGCCGTATTCCTTCTCTCTCCCCTTCTTCATTGTGCACTCCACATCGATGTGTGTCAATACATGCTCTTCCTTGGACATCTCTCATTCTAGTTCCACCACAATATTGCCATGATGTACCAGATTCACACCACAGGTAATCTGTGATATTAGTTTCTTCACTCCCCTCAGTGCATGGTCCAGTGCAGCAATAATCCCAATGGGTGTCGTTAGTGTAGCACCAACTATATGATTTGTTTTCATGAAATCCGCATTTGTGGCCTGGCTTACACTTGGTATTCCCAGCCGTCCACTCTGATGGTGCATAAAGTTTTGAGGTATTGGAAATTTCTATTTGGATCCAATGTATCGCAATAATCAACGTCACTAGAAACGACCAGCTCATCATGTTTCAGAGTTCGACCTAAAAATGAAATAAAGACATTTAGATATTGTATCATCTTTATGTATGAAACATTCATATTTGAGTCTACTTAACCACATAACTTGCGTATCTTGTATGACTGTTAATTTTAATACCCCCTCTCTATGCATGTTACAGGTAGCATCATATTTCTTATTTCCCAGCGAGTGCACTATGGCCTACTTCTTAGAGAGTATGGATAAAATTCTCCGCTCAGATGGTTTTGTAAACATTATATTGAGTACACTATTTCAACAATTGTTGCTTTTCTAGTGAAAGGCATGGATAAATTTGTGACGCAGGTCTATTAGGCTTGTGTTATTCTTGAAAATTACATCAAGCATGTTTGCTTTACATAGTTGCTCTGCATAATGTAGATGGTGAAATACCAATAGTAGTCTAGATGTAAACACGCAGGTTTAGGCAGGTAGAGTATCTTACAAGCCGCTTGGATGACAACTATTTTCAATTGTATCAGCCTATTGGCTCTTCATCGTCTAAATGTGCAATGATAATGACAAGAAGCAGAAATTCCATATTTAATGTTATCTAGTTGTATCCATATTTGTTTTTTATTTTGTAGAGGTATAAACTTGGAACTTTTCATATATTTATATAAAAAAATCATTGTTTCGCTTGAACTAGTTTTAAAATACTTTGCGTTGATACCGATAACATTCTGTTATTTAGGAAACCGTTTTGCGTCCTCATTTGTTGGCGAAATGTGCTGCTTTTTTACTTAAAACATTAAAACATTATTGGTTTATATGATACAGGATTATCGCCCATCCCACCCATTTAGCACCATTCATCAACTCATGATATGATGTACGACACAACGAGCCTCTGTGTGAAAGCCTCTGTGTGCAAGTAAACCTTCTCAAAAAGATGTGATCAATTTTCCGAATTCTCTGTGGGCAGTTGATACGAACAGCAGCTGCAACAATTTTGGTAGGATTAAAAAAATATAATATTCCAAGAGGGCAAATACAAAATTTTAAATATGATCAAAGCGAAAACGTAAACAAAATACTGCTCAATAATCCAATAGACTTTCTTGAATAGAAAAATGTAACCAAATATAGTGATGTGTTAACATTTCATCGTAATCATCGGCGGCTCAGTCGTAGGAAACCATGCGAAATAGCACCTTTGAGGTGTCGTCTGTCACTGGTATTTCTCCATCGTCTTTATTCGGCTGTGCAGGCCAAGGCGCGAGAGACAGTCCCAAGTACAGTTGGTGCAGATATAGTAGGAGGTCTTAGTTACTGGGGTTGATGTCACGCTCTTCTTTCGCTTACGTTTCTCTGCCAAATTATGATGTCTCTAAGCGACAGCGAATGCCATGCACTTCCTTGCTTCCATTATCCATGTGCATCGGTCCTTGGCCAGCACATACTAGCCATCGGCAAAAATGTCCCTTGTCTTTATACACAGATCCTTGAAATGGATTGATTGGTGGTCGTCGCTTATGGTGCGGGTTCCCAGGTGTCCATATACGATGTCCTTTGATCACATCCCATCCTCAATACATCAGATGTTTCTCTCCCTTCGAAGGCGGCGTTTGCACTACAAATGGTACATGTGTGGGACGCGGTCTTGCTAGTTGATTTTGGAAGGAGTTGCGCCAACACTCTTGACTCATATAGCGCTGGCACATGTTTCACTTCCAAATGTAAGGAAGTATTAACTTGTAATATCAAACATATTGGCATGAATACACTATATGTAAAGTGAACAGATCATTTTGTATTTCTAATGCACTTAGGTATCATTCCAAGTATATTTGCACATATCAAAGCATGATAATTTTCTATTTCAGTACGATGTTACAAAATCATTATAAAATAAACACTATGAATCATTTAACATATTTGCAAAATACATCTTTTAATTAAATATAACCATATAAAAGCTTGTAGTTGTATGGAATATACAATTATGTGCTATACTATAAATATTTGTAAGGCACATCTCATTAAGTACAACCATTTTAATATTTGGTTATTAATATAATAACTGAGAGAGTTAAATTTGTATGGCCCGGATAATGTTTCAATGTTTGTCTCATGCTTTCAATCAAGCAACTAATGCAGGTGTGCGCATCTTATATTGTTGGAAAATTATAATTAAATTTGAGATAAAATAGCAATACATTTCTGAAATGTTTCGGAAGATACTTGAAATGAATGCTACAAATAGAAGCCTCTAATTATTCATTACGAAAACGATGTATATTTTGAATCAAAATTATATATGTATATATATATATATGTATGTATTTACTTGTTCAAACAATACATTTTAATGGTTCTATCCCACAATCGTCAAGCTTAAAGCGATATCGATACCGACCACCTTTGGACGTTAATAACGGATAATTTTCAGATATATTGTCACTTAATCTACTTGCAAGATAGAATGTATCTGTGTTTAAATAGAGGCTATTTATTTACATATGACCGAAGAGTGTATAAACAGTTCTATTGAATTACATTGTTTATTAAACAAATAGTGTCCATTTTCTTTCATCCGAATCGCACATCAAACTTTTGTACTTGATTTATTTTAAATAGTTGCTCACATCATTGTCACCCATAAGTCATTTAAGTATATATTGTGCACCTTTTAAATCCAGTCAATTCATGTATTAACTTAGGATTGTATTCCGTTGACAATATTTCGGTATTATGTGCTCTGAAAGTGAACTTTTGATTATTGGCGTTGGAGGCAAAACATGTGTATTCTATCTAGAGACATATATCAAGTGCGAGACTGATAAAGATAAGGGGATAAAGAGAAAAAAGAGCTATAGACACTGATAGACAGAAAGAGAGAGAGAAAAAAAGACAAACAGAATAAGAGAGTAAGATTACCAAGATTTTCAGGAGGGCTCCTAAATCTCACGTTTTTCGACTGCAAGAACAAACTTAGAAACCTAATAATGTTTCCTAACTTAAATATTTTCAGCATTTGCTGTGTTTTCTAATTTCATGGTGTTAGTTTTAGGTTTGTGTTGTTTGTAGTCATATCATTACATATGCTGTAAAGGGCTTCGAACATCTGAAGGTTACGCGCTATACAAAGTACTCATTTTTATTGTTATTGTAATTATTAGTAGTAGTAGCAGTAGTACTAGTAGTAGTAGTATTAGTAGTAGTAGTTGTTGTAATTATATATATTCTCGACTTAAGTTAGTATTTTAATAAGAGACAATGTATCTTTGTACAAATTCAGTCTCTAATCAAGTTCGTTACTTATACCCGGAACACTCATAAACCGTCACATATGATTTCTTTGTATATTTGAACTCCTAGTACCTTTTGTATATTGTCCGATTGGTACAGAGGCGTTTATTTACTTGATTTAATTAAAAGAATTGCTCAAATATTAGTCGTCATTGCATCGGTGCAGTCTACTCATTATGCTCACTGTTTAAATTAAATAGATTCAGTAATATTAATATAAAATTGTATAAGTTTTGTTTGTATGGACCATTTCAGGATTTTTTTTTTCATGAAGTCATTCTTTCTGAGCACTACTGTTAGAAATCGTATGATAATTTGTAGTACCGACATTGTATCATGAAAAAATTAGTAATAACGTTATGCATGGTCATTTATGTTTGTAATTTCTCGAGTGTGCACAACCCAATATACATGGTGCTTAGAATCGAGCTGTTTCTGTTTATTGGATAGAACTTAAACTTCCATCCCCAAAGCAATACTAGCCTTAAAGTGACAAATAGATAGATAGATAGATAGATAGATAGATAGATAGAAAGATAGATAGATAGATAGATAGATAGATAGATAGATAGATAGATAGAGAGAGAGAGAGAGAGAGAGAGAGAGAGAGAGAGAGAGAGAGAGAGACAGACAGAGACAGACAGACAGACAGACATACATACAGACATACAGACAGACAGACAAACAGAGAGAGAGATAGATAGATAGATAGATAGATAGATAGATAGATAGATAGATAGATAGATAGATAGATAGATAGATAGATAGATAGATAGATAAATATAACAAATGCTTATTTTAACTTAAAATAGGGTTATTATGTAAAAGAATCAATAATATTCCCGATGAAACTCTATGGCTACTTTCTGAGAATATTATAAAAGAGATAATGTGTCAAAACCAGTCCAAACACATACATGTGAATGATAAACGAAAGGTGTAATAGCAACTGGTATCATTAAGAGTAACGTAAATTGTAGAGCTCGGCTTGGGTTGAAACCCGCGACCTACCGCATATGTGGCCATTGGGCGAACCCGATTGGATATTCTAGTACTGACGCAAGATGAACATATCACTTGTTGTACTCCTACGTGTAGAGATAAATCGTGTGTCTCCCACATTTGGCAACATTTGTTCGATGACACTTGTTCGGCTGGTACTTGCATATATGTGTACGTCTAAATAGAGCCATACCGATTAAGTGCGTTCTTAATCAGGACATGTAAATTGATGTATGGAAGTGATCGCTTTTTATCCAATCGTTTAATGCCGGATTCACCAGATAAGTATAAACTAAAAAGTCATAAAACAAAATTACACAAGTGAGGTGAAAACGTTCTTTAGTTTGGATAGTTTGATTAAATATATGCACAGGAAAAGTTTCCACCTCACCAAAGAAGTCAATTGCAGTTCAAAGCAAAATAACAATTTTACAATCCAACACCAAATGTATGCCTGCATTTTTGGTTATTGTTGACATCACATAATGTTTACAGTTCTGCCACGGGCCTTCTTCTAGTTGATAATTCTGCAAACCATTTTGTACGAAATATAAGGCTGATTCCATTGGAAAGATTTTGCATCTAAGCTATTTGTATCATATCATAGTTACTATGTACCTACATGTTTTCTGATGTGTGGTTCACTCTTTTTCGTCTGAGACCATACATTAACAGAGATCAACATATAGAGAGACAGACAGACACAACGAAAGCGAGTGAGGTTGAAAGAGGGAGAGAGTGAGATTGAGATATAGAGAGAGACCGATAATGTAATAAATGTCTAATAGATTGGCATATCGACTATTGAAAATTGTACACCAATATTATTCAGCAAGGAAATATTTCTACCAATCCTTGAACTTCGGTCAAATTATTTATCAGAAAATGAAATAGTCGATGACGGAAATGTATTGAAATTATCATGTATAATATTCGATTTTTAAAAATAAAATCTTACCTTTATTATTTGCTTGATATTACGTTGAATGTCAATTCCCTGTAACTGGACGCTTGCTCGGATCTTGAAAATGTTTTACAAAGTTATATATCCAGTATATCTAACTTGATCTTTTGTTATATATATATATATATATATATATATCCAAACAATGACGTCATACTGAAGCGAATATAGATTGGGGGCAGACAAAGGTTACTATTATGAGGTCAATGAGATCATGTTTGTTTTGCCGTAAACCAGTTTCAGCTTGTTATTTGTAATTCCTTCCATTTCATACGAAGTGGCGGTAGAATATATGAGTATGCATTGGTAGAAAAATAGATGTGATCAACCATATGTACATAAGACGCTAATGTTCTCGAAAATACACCAAGAATTGCGTAAGTTAAATACTTATATTTGTGTGTGTGATAGCGTTTGAAATTAGTAAACTAACAACGTGTATGTGTGTATGCGTGTATGTATGTATGAATGTATGTAGGTATGTATGTATGTATGTATGTATGTATGTATGGATGTATGTATGTATGTATGTATGTATGTATGTATGTATGTATGTATGTATGTATGTATGTATGTATGTATGTATGTTTGTGTGTGTGTGTGTGTGTGTATGTATGTATGTATGCATGTATTATACATTTTTAATACTGTTATCCATGGCCATTAATGTTAATTTCAGTTTTATTTCTGTTTTATGAAATACAATTAAATTGCATTCTCAGTTGAAACGGATATATACATATATATATACGTAAAATACAGGTCATAATCTGCAAACTCATAAAAACATCAATGAGCATGCATAACATTAGCACAAACTATGTCATGACACAATATCGGTAATACATATATATTATCATGTGCATTCTAACCGTAGAGCTGATATAGGTTAGAGCGCTGAGAGAGAATTACACTCTGAAGCTTTTCATATAAACTAATATTATCCAATCTAACATTGATGACTTTTCAGGATTTTCAGGATTTTAACATTAGATGTCTAGTGCAGGCTGAGCCGGTGTATCGACGACTATTTGAATTAAATCAAGTAAATAAACGGCTGCTTTCAGATCGAACGAAATAAAAAGGGCACTCGAAATTCCAACATACAAAGGTATCATGTGTAAATGTCTATGCATCCTTCGGGCTTGAATCACAAGCTGTAAGAGGAGATAGAATTAGTACAAAATATTTATTGTAACATACAGTAATACAAAATGCTAAGAAAGTTGACGCACTGTTTCATCTGGAATGTTTTCTGTTCTTAATATAATGATAATAATAATAATAATAATAATAATAATGATAATAATAATAATAATAGTAATTATATGTATAAAATACTATAGAAGAAAAGTAAACTAATTCATGTCGATGAATGGTGTTCAATGATAATTATATACAATTTAATGAAAGAAAGAATAACTCTATTGACGGAAAACTACAATCGTACTGGTCACATAGAGGTGAACTTACAATTCAATATGGTCTTTTAATGAAAAGTACACTCCCGGTAGTACCAGAATCACTTCAAAAAGAAATCCTCGAGAGAGTTCACGATTTTCAGCAATGCCTAGTGAAACGCCGAGTACGCGCCAAAAACACAAAAACGTCAGTTTGGTGGAAAGGATTAAGTACTCAGGTAGAACACGTATTAAAATCTTGCCAAAATTGCATAGAAAACTCAAGAGATGAAGATGAACCAATGATACCAATGAATTTCCAAGTCTATCTTAGCAAAGAGTCGCTTCAGACTTGTTTTGAACTGAACGGTCAAACATATCTTCTGGTGATTGATTATTTTTTACGATACATTAAAATATCAAATATATGTATTAACCTACTCTATTTAAATAGTAGAAATTGTGTGCAGACTGACGTGAGATATAGAAGGCTTTGATGTAAGCAACTATTTAAAATTGAATCATGTAAATTAATGTAAATTAACGGCTGTCTACGGTTTGTATGTGGCAGTAGCTTTTCAACAGAAAAACGAAATCTTTTTTGCCTATGTATGCATCATCCGGACATAAAAGGTGGGCTTGCTATTAATGAAAATGTATTTATGCTACGTTAAATATCCACATTAAATATCTAAATCGCACACGCACGCATACAAATAAATTTTCAATTCAAATGCTTTACAAAGGTGTTCCTGGCAAACATTAAATTATCTTTGCAAATGTATATCTTAATACTTTATACTATAGAAAAATCAGTAATTTGGACTATTATATTGTCAAAACTACACACGAAGAAAACCAAGAGTTTGATAAATTCAGCAATCAATATCTTTCCCAATAATACAGATAGAGAAGTAACGCTTTCAATCTCGTGAAATAAACTTGAGATAATCATGCCTGACGCACAGCAGTGTATTTCAATCAATTCCAACGTTCAAGGTAATGTCGTGATCCTAACATCAACAATCTTCTCTTTAGAGGATATGTGATTTAATTTAGATGCATGAGGTCAAAAGGATAAATTGTGAAAACTATAATGTCATGTTCTTGTTTCTGTAAAATGTTTAACCTACGATGATCAACATTATTGGTAGCCTCACTGAAATTATCATTATAAATATATATATATATATATATATATATATATATATATATATATATATATATATATATATATATATATATATATATATATATACATATACATATATGTATTAATCTACTATATTTAAATAGTATACATTGTGCGCAGTCTGAGGTGATATATAAAAGGATTTGATATGAACAATTATTTAAATTAAATCATGTGAATTAACGGCTGTATACGGTTTGGATTGGGCAGTAGCTTTATAAAAAAACACGAAGTCTTAATTGACTGTGTCTGCATTATCCGGTTTTAAAAACTGGGCATGCCATTACTGAAAATGTATTAATGCTACTTTAAATATCCACGTTAAATAGCTAAATCGCACACACACACACACATATACATTAGGAATCCAAATGATTTACAAAGGTATTCCTTGCAAACATTAAATTAAGTTCACACATTAATATCTGAATACGTTATAATAAAGACAAATCAGTAATTTTGACCACTATATTGTAATAACCCCACACGAAGAAGATCAAGAGTTTGATGCAATCAGCAATCAATATCTTTCTGAATAATACAAATAATCAAGTAACGCTTTCAATCTTGTGAAATAAATTTGAGATAATCATGCATGATGTATAGCAATATATTTCAATCAATTCCAACGTGCAAGGTAATGTCGTGATCCTAACATAAAAAATCTGCTCTTTTGAGGACAGGTGAACGAATTCATATGCATGAGTTCAAAAGGAAAAATTATAAAAATAATCATGTCACGTTTTTGTTTATGGAAATATTTTTACCTTTGCTGATCAACATCATTGCTAGCCTTATTCTTATTCTTATTCTCCGAAGTCAGTAATTAACGAATGTTGCAAGTATCTTTCTTATTTTTGTTCTCTTTATGGTAATTCATCCTCGTTGTCCTAATGGACGTTTATCCACGTTAGGGTAAGTCAGTTTCAACCAGGTACCATAATGATGATGATCCCATTGTAAGAAAACAAGTGTTCGATGTATACATACAAATACTTGTAAAATCAATACATTCTAACAAGTCAGACGCATTTTAAAATTAAAGGTCAAATATACACTTAGACTACAATGCTTTGCTTGGATGAAAACAACAATCAAATGTAATATTGAATATGTATTGCACTTTAAAATACAAGATAATTTCTTATTGTAAACCGAAGAGAAAACGATTTGTATTAAACTCATTTATTAAGCCGTTAATTCAATTGCATTACACATATCACACAAAACATTCATATATACATGATATTTCCATCAAATAGTTGTTTGGAAGACACGGTTCCTCCCAGTTTCCTCATCAATCTAGCTTGTTTCAAATTGTTTGCAAACTAATCTAAACAACCGTTCATGAATTTTCCCTTGGAAAATGTTTGCAGAACTGGTTAGGGTAACATTATCCATTATTGTACGATGAGCATGGGGTATCAACTGTCTCAATTACGGTCAACTCAATACTTTTCTGGAAGACAAAACATAATGGTTTTGTCAACTATTGTGCAATGTGGAAGGAACCATGCTTGCAGGTAACATAGTATTTCAGTTGTATACTTCGATTTCTTTAGAAAACCATCTAAACACATTTAGCTCAGTGCTGATAAATCGTTTGTGTTTCCTCATTTGCGCCAATACCCAAGTATGTTAGATGTAAAACTCCACCTAAAGAAGTATTGGTTCAGTAATACACATTTCCGTAATAACTGACGTATACTGTAAACTAGCTGTACACGTCAAACTTATTTGCTACCTTCTCTTTTTCAAGGTTTAGGAAACAAATAACTCCTTGCCAACGCAGCTTGCTATTGGCAATGCCTTGTTTTCTCTGTCCCTCATTCCGGCTCTCTCTCTCTCTCCCTCTCTCTCTCTCTCTCTCTCTCTCTCTCTCTCTCTCTCTCTCTCTCTCTCTCTCTCTCTCTCTTTTTCTCTCTCTCTCTCACACTCTCTCTCTTTCTAACTCATAATTATAATGTTGTTATCCCAGACAACACTGTTCATGGTGAACATTTTCTTTAAAGTTATTTACATTGATTGGTATATATTATGTTCAGGATCAGAAACATTTTATTTTTTATTATAGTGGATGTGTAATAGCACTGTGCCCGAACGAGTGCACAGGACGCCACAAAAGCTTGTGGTTTTGGTAAGTATTGTTTATAAAACAAATAATTCGTTACCATGGACAGATGTACTGAAGATATTTTAATGGGACAAAGGGGTATTCTACAAAATGTTCTCGGCCACATTACCAACACCACATTGCCAAGGGATGATTCAATCTTCTATATAATGTTAAGATAAATGCTTGTTTTACTTGGTGACAAAGCTTCAAGTTCAGTATATAATTACTATTTCAGTAAAATTCAAGGCAAGCGTAACTACTGTTATGAGGTACTTCAATTGCAAATATGTTTCATATTCCCACTTCTTGAAATATCGTCTGCTTTTTAAGTAGACCGTTTAAAAATACAAACACCAGACATTTGTTGCATGAAATAGCTAATATGCTTCTACTTTGGATTCGAAAGACTAGGTTTTGATTGTTGTAGGTAAGGAAAGCTCTCTATGGGCTATTTTTGCCTAGTAAATAAATGTATTGTTTCTAAGGGTTGAATTACTCAACACAATAAGGTCACCATTATTGATAACATCCTGGATACTGTATCAAGTTCTAGTCCTACAAACCTTGATATATTCGTTTTCAGTACAAATCTAACATTTTATTTTCCGTTTCTTGTTTCGGCTCAACATTTAAAACGTATTACTCCAAATATAATATAAATATTGTTTATTTAACTATCATTTCATTTTGCATTTCGTTAACATAACTACGAGATATAAATATAAATATATTATAGTCCTGTACATTGTGCATTTTTGTATAACGGTCGTTTACAAAATGTTACTTATAGACGTGAGGTATATATTAAAGTTATTCGCTTTTGGTGACGTTAATGCTAACAATTTATTGAAATCAACGCATGTTGATATAATTTTTTTTTGGTTTTCCCAGAATAGGGAACATCATGATAATCAATTATTATAAGCTACACATGATTCCAGTATAGACGCCACACAAACAATATATCTTTATGTGATGCTTTCATCGGACTTCAATTGTTACGATTCTCTAAATATAATAATTATAATCCAATATGAGTATCAAAAGTTCAACGTAATGAGTGTATTTACAATATAAGATACTAATATGAATATTACTGATAGAAAATATAAAGATACTGACACTGTTTAATCTTAAACATTCGTCCTCTTTACAATATTTAGTTTCCAAACTATAAGCAAAGATCACCAAATCAAACATTAACACAAAAAATAAGAAAGAAACAAACAAACAAAATACTAAATTAAAAGGTTCAATCAATTGATTAGACTATTCAGTGGAAATATAGTGTTCATTATATGGACTGATAGTGTTTTGAAACTTTGTGAAAGGTGAAATTACAACTAGAATCAAAAGTATGTTAAATCTACAACCAAGCATGTATACTATGTATCGCTCTCGAGTGCACGGATATGTGGGGATTGCAAACAGGTTAGAAATATATAGAAGTTATATTGAAGCATATTCACCAGAAGTAAATGCCATCTTATCAGATATGTTGCCAGTTCACAATTACGTTATGGGTAATTATTTAATATATTATACAGATGATCAACTAACATGCTTAATTTAAATAAAATACATCACATTAATTATTTATCCTGAGCGATGCAATACTCTTTCAAAATGGTATGAGTAATAAGTCTTGCCGAGTTATTCAACGGTAAAGTGAACGTAAACAAATGTCATCATCAACACGTTGGAGTACTACTGTGAAGGTTATTCATATCAGATCCCATATTATTTAGGCAAATACACAGTCATTGTTAAGTTTGAAATGCTTGGATTTTAAAAGAAGACAACTGGGGTTACCAAATTGACATAGAGTGTTTTGTATGAGATGATTACTCTGTAATATATTATTATATATATTTATAGTTTTCTCCGCTCACTGTTCAGTCGGTGCCATAAGCAACATCGTATTAGAGTGCCGCTAACCATTATGCAAAATACGTAGACGCATTGAGTGAACTTCATTATTGCATCGTGTCCTGCTTTTTAACAGCTTCAGCGGTTGATCTACATATAAAATACTATGCCTTATATGGAATTTTAACGCATACAAACTCAACGCGTTTGGCCTATTTTATGATGTAGACATGTAAATATTACACACACGAGGAAGTATTAATATATTTAGAAAGAACAAGCTGACAAACAGCTGAATTTAAAAACTGTAGACCCTTGACACGACCGAATTGATGATAAACAATATTCGAACATCATACATGTCGTTGCTATTAAAGGTACACATGTATTTCTTAAAAGTTGAAAAGGTTCAGACAGTATAATAAAAAAAAACTTTCAACATAGGAATTATCCATTGGATACCAATGGTCACGTATGTCTTAATATGACTAATTTAGTCCACATGGCTCGTTACATAATTCTGGGCAATGGTCAATGGATAAATGTGAAATGTGTTGGTTTGGACTGGTCTTTCGAAATCGACCCCACCTATGACATGAGTTTTAATGATAACTTATTCGGTAAATAACCTCATCGCTGTATAAAAATTGGACATAATCTGGTGTCGCAAATGACAATCTAATCCTACAATACCATTTTAAATTAGACAAAACGATCAAGTGATCGTCTACAAACTAACGTCTCTCGTGATGCTAATTCTGATTCAAGAAAATGTTACTTGTCAATTTAACTGTTTCAATCAAAAAATGCGGGTGTGTGATTACTACAAAATTACACTCAATTTGTAAATTCTGCATCCCTATCCTCGGCCTATAAATATCCAGGAATACCCTCAAATACTAATTGCATTGATGTACAATTGATCAAGATTGTATGTAAAGACTGTACACATTATAATCGGAATCGAAGTATTTGCAATGACTAACGTGCACCAGACCAAATATATAACATATTAATGAGCATGAGTCTCAAATTCAAAACGATCAAACATTGAATGTATGAAACTAGGTGAATAATATATATATATATATATATATATATATATATATATATATATATATATATATATATATATATATTGCGCTCGCCAAGGCTCTCAAAACTGGACATTCAACAATAACCAAACAAATCTATTTTCATCCATATTGATGTATTTATAAACACAAGAACATTTATTACAAATCTTAAATAAATTGTCCCGTTATATCCAGAAAAAGACATGAGAAAAAGAACCATACATCACGCGCCAATAACGCGTCTTCTAGTAAAGTTCATAAAACTACTACATCTGATGTCGCTGGTGGGAAATTTCATGTACAAAATATACAAGCGGCATTTACATTACAAGGTCTGTGAAATGAACACAAAATATTGAATCTAGGTTTTGATGAAGGCAATTCAAACGACACAAAGAAGTGTGCCAGCTTAATAAATATAGAACAAAATATACAAGTAAAAACTATTTGTGTACAACAATTTATCATAACATTGCGTAATGGAAAATAAATAGTCCTTCTTAAGAATTGTTCGACATAAAGGATGATGTTATGCCTTCTTCATTTGGAAACAACTGTAATCAATGAGGTACCAGTATCAGGACTTATTCATATCGTCTGTGACCTTGGAAATTAGGATTCTTCAAACTTTGCTTTATACGCAACCAACTTTTAGTTTAGAAAAATGATGTTCAAGTTAGAACGTTTAGCATGCAACTCGGAATGCATTATAATTGTATTTTAAGGCTACTCCTTTTAATGTAGTTAAACTTTGAACAAGAACAAGAAATATGTAACCACAAAGTGACGAAATGTAATAATTATTGTTTGTTGTCCTTCTATCCTTATCAGCATGGCTTTCTCTCTGTAGATGGCCATTCTGGTGGCCATTCCCGAACACAAGCAATTAAATTCCAACGATATTGTAATTGTAATGGCAACAGGATGTCAGTACGTATTACAGTAATATAATATTATAATCTAAGAAAGTAATAACCTACGTTGTTTCTGTTTGACATTTGTATAAATCATGATTAGGCTTGTGTGCAGCGCAGACCATAAATGCAAACCTCATTTGAAATTGTACAACCACTGTCAAGAGAAAACATCTAGTTCATGATAAAGTTATCACAATTACGTAATCTACAATCAATACTGGGTTGGTCTCTTTAGAAACCGACTTATCTAACCATTTTAACACATTCTTAAGTTTTCGTAGAAACATTATCACAAATTTTTATGATTTTTAGGGAAATTCAGCTGTCGTTGATATTGAACTCGATCAGATAAAATATAAAATCAATAGCATATTGGATATCCCAGAAAATCGTCAACAGCGAAGAGAGCAGTAATCACGTACAATGACGCTAGCGATGGAAGACATTTTACCCACCCAAGCTATGAACGCACTGAAGGGCCTTTGCCTTTCAGTCGCTACAGGTTGGAGTTTAAGAGCACAGGAAAAAAGATGCACATTGCTCTTAACCTGGGAAGATAAAATAGAAGATAAAACACGAAATTGGCCTAGGAGCATTGGTAGGATAAATAGGAAGTCGGTTCCTCGTGCTCCAACTCAAAATAACTATTCCAGAATTGCCCAGTCGAGAGAACAGCCAGCAGTTGTAGAAGCCGCAACCAAAATTAAAACTACAAGTTCCACCGGGGCCATGCCAACAACAACAACAGCAACCTCGACTACACCCCTACCTCTACAACAGCAGCAACATGAACAACAGGCATCCAATGAGTCGTTTGCCAGCGTTGTTGCTAGGTTGTCACCACTACCAACATCTCCTGTTATAACACAAGGAAAATCCAAGACTAATGGCTCCCGGGAAAAAAAACCGACGCACCAGCATCAACAACAACAGGAGGCTCAAGAAACAGTGGATACAACCAACAAAACCACTAACGCCACCACCAAATCACCAGTTAAACAACTACAAGGCTCGCAATCATCACCATCATCAATAAGTACAACCAGTAACACTCAATCTAGACCCACAAGGCATCAGAATAAGAGGAGTCTAATTAAAGCCATAACAACAACATCAACAACAAGAGTTGACAAGAATACAAATCAATTGAAGCAGGACCAATTAAACCCGGACCTTAGAGATCCTATACCATCAGTTAATCAAACTGAAAATGTTGAGTCTGAGGGAAAAATATTCACAAATGAAGAATGGAATTCATTCCACCAACATATACGCAACAGAGCCAAGGAATTAGGTCTAGGAAAATTATACCATGACCAACAGTCCGCCATTCAGTACATTGTAGATCTCAAAGTACTGTCAGATCTCCAAAACCCCCAAAAAATAAAACAGAAAGAACAAGATGGACCAGGGCAGTCAACAATATCAAATCGGTGGGCAGCCTACAACTGGAGTGTTCGATGGATCTCATCTGGCTGATAGCGGGTGCTCTCCAACACTACCATAAACTAAAGACGACAGATTATGATTTTTATAAAGAATCTATGGGAGAATCTATGGGAAACCTAGCACTTATGCAATTTATGAAAGAAGAATATACCAGAGACAGTCCCAAGTTTATATGGACTTTTCCACCTCACCTCCGAAAGTTTGCCAAAATTTGATACCAGATCAAATAATTGAATAATTGAAGAGCACTAGATAGTGCATTAATGCGTAGGGGATGAGGCTCGATTCCTTCCTCTCGAAACAATTAATTAGCCTTTATTGGGGCTTTAACCAGTCGTAAATGCCCAACGGGCGCACAAGACTTAAATCAAAAAATTGAATTGAATCATATTGGATACAATATAGTCTAGACAAGTAATGTATTCACCGCCTAATAAATTTATCTCCCTTTGGTTACTGTGTCATATATGTTCTCAGTGATCTGTGTTTCAAAATGTACAATATCCACCACTATAATACAGGATTATCCGATAATAATTATTATTATGTTATATGTCAGTAATACTAGATCAAAACGAAGAATAGCATTTGATGTTGAACCTGAGTATTAAAGACCTGGCTTGAGTTATAATTGGTGTTTTGAATTAATCGCCGAACTCGATCGTGAGAAAGACACAGATTTAATCACATATAATTATTTGGCTGTTGACAATGATTGGAAAATACTTTGTTTAATGAACTTTATAAATCTGTATTATGTTGGTAGTGGATATATATATATGTATCTGCAAATGTTTGTTGTTGAATAATTCAAAATCATAAATACGTTTGTTCAGGATTAGATTATTAGATTTTATCTTACGTCATGCTGTAATATTTAACTTGCAGAAATAATAACATTTTCAAAATTCATTATATAATGAATTATGTTTAATATATAAACATTATATATCTGAATCTGAATAAGTTATTTCTAAATCATAATCAGTATAAATTAAAGACCTAATTAATATATGAAATAATATAAATAAAATATAAACAGTAAAATGGGCTTTTATCGTATAATGATCTAGTTTCCTTTGCATGTATATGCGATTCAATTAGAGTAGCTCATTCAAAGCATTTATTATAGAAAAGATTATTTTATAAAGGAAACTTTCATTGACAGTAATTTTTAATCCATGAAGGTCATTGTATATAAGGCAGTATTTTTAGCCTAAGAAACTGATAATATTATTTACTACACTTTGTACCGAAATTGCATTCATTAATTGTGTAATAGTCTGTAGTTTCAGTTGTATCTGATCGTTAGCTATTTGAATATTATTTACCAAGATAACCCTATATAGAATTGTGTGTAACAGCTTGTAAATTATCGAAGTTATTGTCCAGTTTATTGCATTCCGAATAAACGATCACAAGACCGTCTTCAATTAACCCTCGAA
This sequence comes from Unio delphinus, assembly GCA_029339505.1. Taxonomy (NCBI): domain Eukaryota; kingdom Metazoa; phylum Mollusca; class Bivalvia; order Unionida; family Unionidae; genus Unio; species Unio delphinus. Next base: position 679,219 of record JAQISU010000152.1, on the reverse strand, counting down.
AACACTCGATTTTTTTTCTGAGTGTGGAACCTTTCTTCCCAACAGTAACCAATATTACTAACATTGCCAACTGTTTTTGTTAGTCACCAGTGTCTGCTTACACTATTATGAGATGCTACGTAATTTTAAATAATGGGATGTTTCAAAATCTCCTCTTGCTCCATTTTATATACAAATATAAATAGATTAATTGATTACTAGTCTAAACCATTACTTTTAAAATCTTGCTAGATAGTCTGACATGATTTTTATACCCGGTCACTGTCATTATTATGTATTCATAGTATATATTCAGCTCTCTGTATTTTTTATAAATAGCACGCCCAACCACATTTCTTCTCAAACACAACATCGTAAACACGGTTTTGATCCTAGACTTCCATTACGCATATTTTATATATAATACCCGCAGAATTTGTTTAAACAAACATTGTTACTGTTTGTTGTAGAGCCTATCGTTAACCACTTGCAGTTGTCCAATGGGTGAATTATGTGATATATTTCAATTTAAATATTTGTTATAAATTAAAAATGGATGAATTTGAAAGATTATCAAAAAACATGCCTTCAACATAAAAATATAATCTTAACATAATGTCCTTGAATTACGGATAGATAGATAGATAGATAGATAGATAGATAGATAGATAGATAGATAGATAGATAGATAGATAGATAGATAGATAGATAGATAGATAGATAGATAGATAGATAAATAGATAGATAGATAGATAGATAAATAGATAGATAGATAGATAGATAGATAGATAGATAGATAGATAGATAGATAGATAGATAGATAGATAGATAGATAGATAGATAGATAGATAGATAGATTGATAGATATATAGATAGATAGATAGATAGATAGATAGATAGATAGATAGATAGATAGATAGATAGATATATAGATAGATAGATAGATGTTTGATCAGAGGAATACTACCTTGATCAATGATATTTGAGAAGCCCAGAAAGAATATCGTAAAGATTGAACGTCGCATGTGTGAAATCACTGATAAGGTCATTGATGCTACGATGAAGGACAGACGAGCGGCAATGAGAATTTAATATCTTGACAATCTAAAATATTTTTTTTAAGTAAAATGGATCGCACTAGCAGAAGCAGACATTATTTTTGTCCGTGACAAATTAAAGCCTATCCTTCATAATGAAGAAATTGACATATTGAGTAAACATTCCAAACCAGGAACGTTGACTGGTTTTGACAAACAGTTTTATAAAAAAACATATCTTGCAACAGCAGTTATTTATGGAATTTATCCGATAGATGAAAAAGCCGGCGTTGATAATCTAAAAACAATGCGATTTTCAACAGTAAACAGTGTAGCTAAATAAGTAACGAAATATAGATAGATAGATAGATAGATAGATAGATAGATAGATAGATAGATAGATAGATAGATAGATAGATAGATAGATAGATAGATAGATAGATAGATAGATAGATAGATAGATTTACAGATAGATAGATAGATATATAGATAGATACATAGATAGATAGATATATAGATAGATAGATAGATAGATAGTTAGATAGATAGATAGATAGATAGATAGATAGATAGATAGATAGATAGATAGATAGATAGATAGATAGATAGATAGATAGATAGATATGTTCGGGTACAATCATCGCTTACAATTTGTCTGCCAGTCCAGTGTATTACATTTGGGATATACAATCAAACTCAATGAGGTGAGAATATGCTCCAATTAGAAACGAACCTGGGTTTAATTGAAGTGGTTTATGTAAACGTATAACAACCTGATGAATTCAGCATTCAAAACTTTGAAAAGGATATAGGAACATTAAGAAAACTGAACACGTACATTTATTAACAATATTACACAAAAACTACATTTTAAAATCTCCGTTGCGAGGTGAAATTTGTCTGATGTATTAATGGAAATATGTGGATTGCACCACATGACGAATTGTTAGATTCCATGTCTATTACATAACGTTATATATGGACTTTTGACCAATTGCAAATGAAATATATTATCAAACCAGTTCGTGTTAATCACACAAATTTATATGGATCGCTGATATTACTAGCCTTATATTTTGTCAGCGAAGTATTGTGGATGGGATGGTCATGGATAAAAGTTATTCTTGCATGTCCACATAAAGAATATTTAATAAGCATAATTATGTTTCATTCTATACAGTGCAACTGAAGTTTCGTTTTGCATGTAATTTACGGTCACCATACGCCATGATACGTTATTTACAAGTGCATAATTTGGGTAGACATCATCCCAGCATACAGTGATACGTTCATATAAATTTATATTCTTAAAGATGAAGCAGAGTTTAATCTACAGTAAGTGACAGCAAATAAAGTGTAACTTTTTTGTATTTGTTTTTCACTTCTTCGGTTGACTAAAGAGAAGGCCATGTCGATAGGCTACGTTACAGAATCAAGTCAAATCAAGTTTATTGTCGTGCAATGGGTTTGCTCAAGTAACAGCAACGTATTTTTCCGAGGTCAACATTTACATTTAAATGTTATTCTGAACTTTCCCTCTCGTAAAAATAAATACAACCTGTTATTATTGTCATGCATTAACGCGCTATAGCGCTTAGCTATACATGATATTCATCGATTGTTTGACTTAAAGACATATGTACAGTATATTTAAAATGTGATGTTGGCATAAATATCAGCAACACAAAAATTAAATTCACACAGCCCCTACAAAAGATAAGTTTTACAATAGACAGTATTCTCACATTGCACCAACATGTCATGAGGATATGCAAAACTGCATATTTTGAGCTGAGATTCATCAGCTCCATTAGCAAATATTTTTCAGACACTATAACACTAGTTTGTCAAAAGGAACTTTCAAGAAAGGACCCTTGTAGCTCAATCAAGTCTGGTGTGGCTCATTATGTACTCAACAAACTTGAATATATATACATTGATAGATAGATAGATAGTTTTAACCATAGTGCTGGCGTTGACAGGGCGTTGACAGAGAAAGAAACTCTGAGGCATTTCATATAAAGTATTATTAACCGATTTAAAATTGATGATGTTTATCAATTACAGCAGTGCAGACCATACCGATATATCGACGAATATTTGAAATAAATAAATTAAATAACCTGCAGAATACCAATCGGACAACATACAAAGGGCACTTGGAGTTTAAATATACAAAGGTATCATATGTAGATAGATTGATATATATAGTGTGTGTGTATGTCTGTATGTTTGCATATCTATATATCATGAATATTTATGAATCTATTGGATTTGAATATTGGACAGTATGAGCAGACTGACATGATATATAGAAGACTGTGACGTGCCCATCTTTTTAAATGAAATGATGTATATAAACGGCTGTCCACGGTTCGCTACGCTAAGGGCAGTAGCTTTTCAACAAAAAACGAAAACTTATATAACTGTATATGCATCCTCCGGACTTGAAACATGTTTTGTACAACAGTGCAATCGATATGAAGTATATATTGTACACTGATATTCTTTTCCAATGTCTAATTCGACATAAAGGGTTCTGTTCTGATGGATCATTCATATTATTTGTTATGGTGTATATTCTTTCATGATTTGAAGAAAAAGAACATAATGATAATGGTGAAGAATATGACAGAATAGTTCGACCTTAGAAAAAATCTGTCTAACATTCAATATACCAATATATGTGAAATGTTGCAAACATGTATACCGTTCAAAAGACATGCATTGCTACACTTTGTACTGATTTAAAATTGTGTTCATTATCTTTTTGTGATATCCATACGTATATGTATTGATTTATTTCCGTTTAAAGCGATACATTTCATATATATCGGGGGAGAGGAAGGTTTTGGAAATCTACAATCGAAAACAAATTAAGATATAAATTCAGCAAGTTTCATGACACAAAACTTGGTTAATATAAATCATGTGATATCACGTTTAAATCGTATGGTTTTCAACCGTATTCCTGAAACGGTTGTAAAAAAAATATACAATTTACAAATTTATATCTTAATAAGTTGAAATAAAGACGAGTTAGTAATCTCGACCCCTATATTGTATGAACCACATAAATGAAAAATAACAAGAATTTAATAAATCAACAAGCGTTCTATTTCAATTGTAAAGAAAAATTCACGATACGTTGTCAGTATCGTGAAATACATTAGAGATACTCATGACATATACAAGGTCTTCAA
>JAQISU010000152.1:442500-672500 GCA_029339505.1 Unio delphinus | reverse complement strand
AGCAACAACTTAACAAAAAAGTATAAACACAATTAAGATTTCATGTTTGAAGATAAAATGTCATGACCTTAGCTTATATAATTGAAGCCATTGTGACGAAAGTCTCTGCAATTTAATTGCAATTGACAAATCAATAACGTATTATACATGATAAATGGATACTAATAAGATTCAAAAACCTACATATCATATGTTCATCTGTTCTCAAAATTGTTATCATTAAAATGTTATCGATGCAAAGTATTCACTTAGAATGTTTCAAAGAAAAAGCAAAAAGTATTTGTTTTACTATTACAAAAATAACTTGGTATTTTCCCCTTAATATAATTGTACTTATACATATCGTCTGTGACCATGGAAATTAGGATTTTTCAAACTTTGCTTTATACGCAACCCACTATTAGTTTAGAAAAATGATGTTCAAGTTAGAACGTTTGGAATGCAACTCGGAATGCATTATAATTGTATTTTAAAGATACTCCTTTTAATTTAGTTAAACTTTAATCAAGAACAAGAAATATGTAACCACAAAGTGACGAAACTTAATAATTATTGTTTTCTGTCCATCTATCCTTATCAGAATGGTTTTCTCTCTGTAGACGGCCATTCTAGTGGCCATTCTCGAACACAAGCATTTAAATTCCAATGATATTGTAATTGTAACTGCAATAATCAAAGGCAACAGTGCAACACACGGATGTCAGTGCGTATTACAGTAATATAATATTATAATCTAAGAAAATAATAACCTACGTTATTTCTGTTTGACATTTGTATAAATCATGATTAGGCTTGTGTGCAGCGCAGACCATAAATGCAAACCTTATTTGAAATTGTACAACCACTGTCAAGAGAAGACATCCAGTTGATGATAAAGTCATCACAATTACGTAATCTACAATCATTACTGGATTGATCTTCTTTAGAAACCGACTTATCTAACCATTTTAACACATCCTTACGTTTTCGTATAAACATTAATACAACTTTTAATGATTTTGTGGGAAATTCAGCTGTCGTTGATATTGAACTCGTTGACATAAAATAGATCATCAATAGCCTAATGGATATGGTATAGTCTGGACATGTAATGCATTCACCGCCTAATAAATTTATCAAAAATCCCCCTGAGGTTACTAGGTCATACAGGTTGTCAGTGATCGGTGTTTCAACATGTACAATATCCACATCTATAATACGGGGTTATCCGATAATAAATATTATTATGGTTATATGTCAGTACTACTAGATCAAAACGAAGAATAGTATTTGATGTTGAATCTGATTATTAAAGACCTGGCTTGAGTTACAATTGGTGTATTGAATTAATTGCAGAACTCGATCGTGAGAAACACACAGCTTAAATCACATATACTTATTTCGCTGTTGACAATGATTAGAAAATACTTTGTTTAATGATCTTTATAAATCTGTATTATGATCGTAGTGTATATATATATATATATATATATATATATATATATATATATATATATATATATATATGTATATATATATGTATATATATATACATAAATATATATATATATATATATATATATATATATATATATATATATATATATATATATATATATATATATATATATATATATCTTCAAATGTTTGTTGCTGATTAATTCAAAATTATAAATTCATAAATACTTTTGTTCAGGATTAGCTTATTAGATTTTCTCTTGCGTCATACTATAATATTTAACTTGCATAAATATTATCATTATCGAAATTCATTATATAATGAATTCTGTTTAATATATAAAAATTATATATCTGAATCTGAATGAGTTATTTCTAAATCATAATCAGTTTAACTTAAAGACCTAATTAATATATGAAATAATATAAATAGAAAATAAACAGTACAAATGGGCGTTGATCGTAAAATGATCTAGTTTCCTTTGCAAGAATATGTGATTCAATTAGAGTAGTTCGTTCAAAGCATTTCTTATGGAAAAGATTTTTTTATGAAGGAAACTTTCATTGACAGTAAGTGCTAATCCATGTAGGTCCCTGTTTATAAGGCATTATTTTTGGCCTAATAAACTGATAATATTATTTGCTACACTTTGTACAAAAATTGCATTCATTAATTCATTAATAGTCTGTAGTTTTAGTTGTATCTGATCGTCAGCTATTTGAATATTATTTACCAATTTAAACCAATATAGAATTGAGTGTAACAGCTTGTAAATTATCGAAATTATTGTCCAGTTTATTGCATTCTCAAGACCGTCTTCAAGTAACCCTCGAAAACACCCGATTTTTTTTCTGAGTGTGGAACCTTTCTTCCCAACAGTAACTAATATTACTAACAGTACCAACTGTTTCTGTTAGTTACCAGTATCTGCTTACACTATTATGAGATTCTTCGTAATTTTACATAATGGTATGTTTCAAAATCTCCTTTTACTAAATTTATATAAAAATATAAATAGTTTAATTGATTACTTGTCTAAAACATTACTTTTGAAATCTTGCTAGATAGTCTGACATACTTTTATACCCGGTCACTCTCACTGTTATGTATTCATATTATCTATTCAGCTCTCTGTATTTTATTTTATAAATAGCAGATCCAACCGCGATTCTTCTCAAAAACCACATCCTAAACACGGATTTGGTCCTAGACTTCCATTACGCATATTTTATGTATGATACCCGCATAATTTGTTTACACAAACTTTGTTACTGTTTGTTATAGAACCTTTAGTTAATCAATTGCAGACGTCCAATGGGTAAAGCATGTTATATATTTCAATTTAAATATTTTTCGTAGTTTAAATATGGATGAATTTAAAAGATTATCAAAAAGCATGCCTTCAACGTAAAAATATAATCTTAACATAATGTCCCTTGAATTACCGGTACGAGTTCTGTTTGATCAGAAAAAATACTACTTTGATCGGTGATATTAAAGACGCCCAGAAAGAATGTCGCAAAGATGAAACATCTCATGTGTGAAATCACTGATAAGGTCATTGATGCTACGATAAGGACAAACGAGCGGCAATGAGCATTTATTATCTTGACAATATAAAATATTTTTGTAAAGTAAAATTGATCGCACCAGCATAAACAGATAATATTATTGTTCGAGACAAATATGAGCCTATCCTTCATAATGAAGAAAGTGCCATACTGCATAAACATTCCAAACCAGGAACGTTGACTGGTTTTGACAAACATTTTTATAAAAGCATATCTTGTAACAGCAGTTATTTATGGAATTTTTCCGATAGATGAACATCCCAGCGTTGATAATCTAAAAACAATGCCATTTTCAACAGTAAACAGTGTAGTTGAATAAATAACGATAGGTAGATAAATAGATAGATAGGTAAATAGAAAGATAGAAAGAAAGATAGACAGACAGACAGACAGATAGATATATAGATAGATAGATAGATAGATAGATAGATAGATAGATAGATAGATAGATAGATAGATAGATAGATAGATAGATAGATAGATAGATAGATAGATAGATAGATAGTGAGATAGATAGATATGTTCGGTTACCAATTATTGCTTACAATTTGTCTGTCAGTATAGTGTATTACGTTTGGGATATACAACCAAAGTCAATGATGTGAGAATATGATCCAATTAGAAACGAACCTGGGTTTAATAGAAATGGTTTTTTTCAACATATAACAAACTGATGGCATCAGCATTCAAAACATTCAAAAGGATATAGCAACATTAAGAAGACTGAACACGTAAATTTTATAACAATATTAGACAATAACTACATTCTAAAATCTCCGTAGTGAAATTTGTCTGCTGTGTCAATGGAAATATGTGGATTGATCCATATGACGAATTGTTAGATTCCATGTCAGTTACATAACTTTATATATGGACTTTTTACCAATTACATATGAAATATGTTATCACACCAGTTCGTGTTAATCACACCAATTTCTCTGGATTGCTGATATTACAAGCCTTATATTTTGTCAGCGAAGGAATGTGGTTGGGATGGTCATGGATATAGGTTATCCTTGCATGTCCACATACGGTTATTTAATACGTCCAGGGCATTTGATGATATCAATGATACATCATATTCTAAGCATAATTATGTTTCATTCTATACTGTGCAGCTGAAGTTTCGTTTCGCATGCAACTTACGGTCACCATACGCCTTAATACGTTATTTCCAGGTGCGTAATTTGGGTAGACATCATCCCAACGTATACGTTCATATAAATTTCGTTCTTTAAAGATGAAGAATAGTTTAATCTGCAGTAAGTGACAGCAAATAAAGTGTAACTTTTTTGTATTTGTTTTTCACTTCTTCGGTTGACTAAACAGAAGGCCATGTCGATAGGCTACGTTATAGAATCAAGTCAAATCAAGTTTATTATCGTGCAATGGGTCTGCTCAGGTAACAGCAACGCATTTTTCAGAGGTCAACGTTTACATTTAAATGTTATTCTGAACTTTTGCTCTCGTAAAAATAAATACAGCCTGTTATAATTGTCATGCATTAACGCGCTATAACGCTTAGCTGTACATGATATTCGTCGGATGTTTGACTTAAAGACATATGTACAGTATAATTAACCGAACCGATATATCGACGAATATTTGAAATAAATAAAGAAAATAACCGGCAGAATACCAATCGGACAACATAAAAAGGGCACTTGGAGTTTAAATATATAAAAGTATCAAATGTGAATGTGTATTCATGCCCAGGGCTTAATCCATAGTAAAATGAATTAGTAATAATATCTATTGTAGCTTACAATAATACAAAATTCTAAGAAAGTAGTCGTACTGTTTCATCGAAAACGTTTTTGTTCGTGATATAATAATAGTAGTGAAATCTTATAAATACTATAGAAGGAAAAAACGTTTCATGCTGTTGAGAGGTTTTCTATGATAATGATATACAATCTAAAGAAAATTAAGAATAATAATTCATACAAATGAACAGTGTTTGATAAGTATAAATTCCCAGTCTATCTATCAATGTCTATCTATCTATTTATCTATCTATCTATCTATCTATCTATCTATCTATCTATCTATCTATCTATCTATCTATCTATCTATCTATCTATCTATCTATCTTTATATCTATCTATCTATCTATCTATCTATCTATCTCTCTCTCTCTCTCTCTCTCTCTCTCTCTCTCTCTCTCTCTCTCTATCTATCTATCTATCTATCTATCTATCTATCTATCTATCTATCTATCTATCTATCTATCTATTAGGCTAGCTAGTAGTACGATTTTCCACTGACCCTTTCCACCCCATTTTTTAATAATTGGACATTCATCTTGGGGTGTAAGGTCAGATTGCATTCTCTATCAAAAAGTTGGAATTCGCCGACACCGTCTGGTGTCGGCATGGGGTAGCCGTTTAATTGCCGACCCAGCAAACTTAAACGATCTTTCATCAAGATATACCTGATTGAAATCGATAGGAATGTTATTTATTTTCTAAAAAAAATCGCGAACATAGTATTCGTTATGTCTTTAGTCTGCTGAGAGACGAGACGAAAGTACATCGTTGCTGAAATTTGACCTGCATCTGGCCATTTGTATTTTAGTCACGTGACTGCACAAATCTCGCAACCTACATGTCCATTGCATCAGTGGTCATATAAAAAAATGGGGTGGAAATGGTCAGAGGAAACTCGGACTAGCTAGCTAGCTATCTCTACATATATAATGTGTTTCTATGTATATCTGTTTGAATAACTATATATCATGGATATTTATGAATCCACTGGATTTAAATAGTGGACAGTATGAGCAGACTGACATGATATATAGAAGACTGTGACGTGAGCATCTTTTTAAATGAAATGAGGTAGATCAACGGCTGTCCACGGTTTGCTACGCTAAGGGCAGTAGCTTTTCAACAAATAACGAAAACTTATATGACTGTATATGCATCCTCCGGACTTCAATCATGGATTTTATACAACATTGCAATCGATATGAAGTATATATTGTACATTGATATTCTTTTCCAATGTCTAATTCGACATAATGGGTTCTATTCTGATCATTATACATTGTTGAGACGTCAGTAAGGTTTATTGATGATACATTGGATTCTTCGGCACGAGAAATATTTGTCTCAAATATACACATTATCACAATCGACAAATATAGTGTTGCATTTTATAGTGTTCTCTAGTCTGGAATATTATCACGTCCCGACCTGTCAAATTATTATTACACCAGTCCTGTCACTAAACTCATAAAATACTGAGCACCTATACCATTTATGTAATCTTTGGTGTCAATTACCCGGGTTTCAAACTCGCAACCTCTGGCATCCAGGGTAGATTATCTGACCTCAAGGCCACATAAGCTGTCGATACATGATGTACTATAATTTTAGTATGTAGTCGTGTCATGTAACGAACGCAGATAACCTTCCCAAGATCACAAAGGATTGAAGATTATAAATTATATATGGACATATATCGAAACATTAAGATGAACACAGTGCTAGTAATGAGCATAGTTGTAAAGTTTAAAATAAACTATTTAATATGGGCTGTCTGAAATATGTCCTTTGCAATACAACGACTGAATGATGATATATATATATATATATATATATATATATGAAACAAATCTGTATAAACATGCAATATACCAATACATGTGAAATGTTGCAAACATGTATACCGTTCAAAAGACATACTTTGCTACACTTTGTACTGATTTGAAATTTTGTTCATTATCTATTTTGATATCCATACGTATATGTATTGCTTGATTATCGTTTAAGGCGACACATTTTATATATATTGGGGAAAGGGAAGGTTTTGAAAATCTACAATCAAAAACAAATTAAGATATAAATTCAACAATTTCATGACACAAAACTTGGTTAATATAAATCAAGTGATATCACGTTTAAATCGTATGGTTTTCAATCGTATTCCTGAAACGGTTGTAACAAAAGATGTAAAATTTAAAAATGTATATCTTAATAAGTTGTAATAGAGACGAATTACTAATTTTGACCCCTATATTGTAATAAAAACATAAATGAAAAATACCAAGAATTTGATAAATCAGCAAGCGTTTTATTTCCAACAATTGTAAAGAAAATGTCAAGATATGCTGTCAGTATCGTAAAATAGATTAGAGATACTCATGACCTATAGAAGGTCTTCAAATATTGAAATTTCCTAATTAATTGAAAGAATCTTTAATAACAGATTAGTAAACAGTGATGCATGCAACAATGTATTTGAATAAGTTCAAAAGTCCAAAGTAATGTCGTGATCCAAACTTTAACTATTTACACACCAACGTATAGGGTCATCAGTTTATAAGGGTGAACTGGTGGCCAAATCATCTGAAAAACAAGTGGGAACATATACAAAATATATGTCCACATTCAGCTTTGGGATGTTTATTCCTACACATTTAACGCATGTTACGATGTATCTTTGATGTCGACTTTACTTTGATATTTATAATTATTGTTGGTAACAGGCATGGTAAATGATAGAAAGGAAATTTAGGAAAATATATTAGATGACTGCCAATAATATAACTGCAACAAGGCATATACATACATGTCACTATAATCAGATTGAACGATGGATTGTAAGTGGATTAGAACAATAATGGACACTAAGCGATATAAACGCCATATGCACACATAGTACTATATAGAGAGAACAAAGGAACAGATTTCAAATAGGAAAGACGTGAGTTTAAAAATATATACAATCGTTTGTGTTCTTATTGTATTTGTCTTCCACGATAGCAATGTTCCAATGAAATGTTATAATTTGTCATTACCAGAGACACAAACGGTCATAATATGCCTCATGCACATACGTAAACACCTGAAAAAAATCGTTTAATATATATTTATATATTAATACCTGTCGGGGATACACGGATGCAGTTGAATTTCGTTTACTGAGGGTTCTTTCTTGCGGATGTTAAAATGAATGCATACATACATACATACATACATACATACATACATACATACATACATACATACATACATACATACATACATACTTACATACCTACATACATACATACACACATACATACATACATACATACATACAAACATACTGACCTGCTAAAGCTTCAGGTTTGAAAAATGAAGCTGTCTGTGTTACTGAAACATATTCTAAACTGTAGCGTAAGTATCTTGCTGGTATGTACACAAGGATGAAGACAGATAGGTATTTTGGACTGGAGTCTGTCAGTGAAACATAGCACAGAGAACACATTTTTTGTTTGATTCGGTATTGAATGGATAGCCAGTGTAGGGTACAGAGTAGTGGTGAGGTGTGCTATGATGAAGATACCATAAAAATTATCCTAGCAGCTGTGTTTTGAACTTTTTGAAGTTTCTGGAGTAGATATTGTGACGAACCAGACAGAATTGAGTTACAGCAGTCCAGTCTTGAAAGTACTAATGAGCACAGACGTGTTTAGTGCTATCAACTTAAAGATATTTGCGAATGAAACTGATGCGTCTCAGTTCAAGATATGCAGCCTTGCATATGTTCATGACATGTTCGCGCAGTCCCAAAGTACTGTCTAGAGTAACATCTAGGTTTCGTAATGGCAGTGAGAATTTAATGTTGGTGTTGCTGATATTTATTGTATGAGGTGAAGGATGTGAATGACAACGTCTTTGTGTTGTGATCAGAATAGCCTCAGTTTTATCATCATTCATCTGCAACTTGTTACAAGTCATCCATTTTTTCCCATCAGAAATGAACCTCTCTACTCCATGGTTTGGTGGCTAGACTTGTGTATTTAGGTGTCATCGGCGTACACTTGGTAAGACACTGGGTGACGATTTATAACATTTGTGAGTGGCTGAGTGTATAAAATTATGTGAACATGTAAAAAAACAGACCCCTGTTGAACAGCACAACATAGATAATCTGGGATTTAATGTATTATATTTGCAGATACAATTTGTATCCTGTTAACTAAGTAGGACTTAAACCACTGTAAGGCTATTTTCGGAATGCGAAATTCATGCTGGAGATGGTGAAGTAATATAGCATGGTCTATTGTGTCAAATGATGAAGACAAATTAAGGAGAGTGAGGACTGTAATCATTGCACTACCCAAATTTTAGAGAATGTCAATAAATACTTTTAGAAGAGTAGTTCCGGTACTGTGACAAAGGCGATATGCAGACTATACATTGCTAAAAAGAACTGTTTGAATTCAAATGAGATACAAATTGAGTTGCAACATCTTTTTTAATAAGATTATAGGTATAAATGGGAGACTAGAAACTGGTCGGTAGTTCTTTGAATCGTTATGGCCAAGTGTTGCATTCTTCAGCAGAGGGTTCACGATGGCAATTTTGAAAAATGATGGGACTTCCCCAAATGGGAGAGAGATATTAATAACATCAGTTAGTAAAAGCAATATTGGGTCGAAGCACTCAAGCAGCAGTGATGTTGGAATTTACTCAAGTTCAAAAGACTTTGGTACACTCTTCATCACGATTGATCGTACTAAATCAATATATAATAACATAATGCATTGTTTCACTGATTCTCGTCTAGATTCCAGAAAACTAAAACCAAAATAAAAATTATAGCACTGATTTTATAATCTGATACGGTAAATGTTACTCACTATAATAATTATAGGACTGATTTAAATTAGTTGCTGAGGTAAATGGTAATACAAATATAATAATGATCAAAATCAGTCAGTTTGTATAATTCAATTGGGCATATATATATATATATATATATATATATATATATATATATATATATATATATATATGTCAAGGTTGTCAAATATATATTTTGTATATGTTGACCTAGATGTAAAACAATATATACTATAAATATTGATGATGCTTGTAACCACTGTTTTCTATCTTTGCTTTGTCGATAAAGTCAAAAGGTATATAAATATACTTCTACCAATTTAAAGTATACAAAACGTACGTTATTCCACTGATATTAGTTATCAAACAGATGGTTAATAATCTGTTACGATGACAAAAAGATAATGCAAATGTCAATTACGCGCTAGCAGTGGAGGTAACTCTTTAATCGCTCTGTTCCCAAAAAGAGTCATTCACAGATTTCCCCCCCCCCCTTTTATGTTTAGTACTTTACAATCACTGAACTATTCTTTTTTGTTGTTCATTCATTTCCGCCAAAAATACCCAATTTGGGTGATTGATTTATTGATTGATTTTTAACAGCGCACCAACAATTTTAGGCTATTTAGCGCCATACAATACGCTGTATGTATACATGTTTAAAAATACTACATTGTTTAATTTCCACCATCATTATGAAATACCAAATAGTTCAACGTAAAATAGTACGATGTTGGTAACAGTAAAATATAAAGTTTCCCAATAAACGGGACATGCCAATAGTTTATGTTAATGAGAACAGATGAAAGGATGTTGAAAATAATAGACCGTATTTGCATTACATAAAAATGCTCAAGGTCGTGGCATACAAACCAATGTGGTACTATTATTAGCCATACAATGTGAAGAACACCAACATATATCGAAATATTTACCAGCTCGTTAATTTAATTATTATCTTTTACACTTGTCTCTATATTTTTAGACACAACCGATTTCGCGCCCTTTACAGCCAACATTTCAAAATAAGATAATTTATATATGGATATCAACACGTCATGTATCTATACAATTATCAATCATGTATCAATTATCGAGGCCTACACCGTTGATATGGTTGATCACAAGCACCTTTCCTATTAATTCAATGTAACATTTTAATATAAATCTGTGACAAATTTATACTTTGACCCCCCCCCCCCCCATTATTGTACACGGGATAACCAGTAATAATGACAGCACCAACTGGTTTGTTTTATTCGACAGTGCCTGTTGACATCATCATGAAAGTATTGATGATTCTTGATGATTCGATGTCATAGGAACTCATAATTACGAATAAAGTTTTGTCTAAATACTTATTTGTTTGAATGATTATTTTGAAATCTGACTGAAATTGTCTCTTAATAACCCTGTCATTACTATGGTCATTATTTTTACCATAATATATCTTCAACTCTGTGTATTTCACCAACATATTGCACAAACAACCATGTCTCTCCTGTAACCCCAATATTGCATTTAAAACATGGTATTGATCCTGGATTTCTGATTCGTACTCTGCGTAAATGATATTCGCAGAATATATTAATATAGTCTGTATTACATGAAGTTGTAATGACTATCATTCGCCATTTACATTTATTCTTTGTTTGAATCAATACAAAAACACAAACACACACATATACACACACATCTAATATATATATATATATATATATATATTGGAATATATGTTTGTCTTAATTATACTATGGAGAAGTTTGAGGTATTATCTAGGATTATGATTATACATTCCCATTCTAGATTTGACATTGACAAAAGAACATCTGCAGAGGAACGTTATCGTGCCAAGAAAGACTTTCACAACGATGGTGCATATAATATTTTGTTAACATTGCATATCCTAAGGTGCTGACGAAGTTATTAATGATACAAGGAACAACCAACGATCAGCAACTATTATTATTGATCTCGATGATCAATGTTATGTTGATGTTCAAATGTATTATATTAGTATAAACGGACAATAATATTTGGAATATCCCTGACAAACATGACTCTGTCCTTTATAATGATGAAATTGACATATTGAGTGAATAATTATAAAACCAGGAATGTTGACTGATATTCAACAACCGTGTTAAGAAAGAGCATATCCTGTAATTTTATGGAAAATCATTCGCTGAATGCTTAACCCAACGTCATTGATCTAAAACTGATCTATGATGAAAATCCTAATCTAACCGTTTTGGGGTTTGTCGCTGAGATTGGCATAGTGATGGGCTCACATAATCAAACGTCTGCTGGCCTTAAAGGAGCATATCGTTCGTAGATAATAAGTTGATCTCTCTCTTTGTTTTGTTTTCATACATCTCATGATTAATATCCCTGATGTCCCTAGCATTGCCTCCTGTTTGTGAGTGCCTTTACTTGAGTTCAAGATGTTCGATACGATTCACATCTTTCTTTACTGTAAGATCCCCCCCCACCCCATTTCACACGGTAATGCTCAGTAACTTTATTCAACCCACAAGGTCCAGAGTTGTTAAACCACAATGTGTTAACTATGAATTCACGTGTTTCCAGCCCCATTAGCTCTTTTCTATGCAAGACATTTATTTCTTCGTCTTTGATTGGTTGAAACCGATTGATCTTATTTCCTTTATGTTTAGATTTCAAATATGTTTGCTTGGCATGAAGAGCTTCAATTGTTAATGCAGAATTTGTTTCTGCTCCTCTCTTGATTGGACTTGCATCTTTCTTGATGGGGATAAGGGCGACGAGTGGAACTGATGGTGCTTCTTACGTTATTTGGTACGCAACTCAGATTCATCTTTTCTCCTAACATTGAATATAAAACCAATCAAGAGCTGGTCCAATTCAACTGGGTGTATTTCGTGACAATTTTGAAATTCATTTTTAACTGCAAGAGTCCTGCCACTAGCATTACATCAAAAAGTTTATTGTTTAAAGTGTTTGCATTCTGATCTAGATGGGTCTATTCTCGTTGGATGGCTACTCTAAACTCAGTTATACCTTACGTCAAGTCTATGCATCGTAATTTAATCATGTATAGCAGCGGTTCTCAACCTTTCTAGTACCGCAACCCTTTTAATGCAATTCCAAATGTTGTGGCGACCCAACCCTAAATTATTTTCGTTCATAATTGTAAAAATATATATTTCCGATGGTCGTAAGCGACCCCTGGCAAATCATTGTTCGACCCTTGACGGGGTCGCGCCCCACAGGTTGAGAACCGCTGATGTATAATATCACAATATACCTTAACCAATTCAACAGACGTTAAGTCTCCACATCACTGTTTATGTATCCCACCACCAACTGTTAACAGCTGAGTGGTCCGTATCTTTACTTCTATATTTGTTAGACCACTGATAAAATGATAAATGTTAAAGGTATCAAAACCAAGTTGAAAGGTACTGATATTATTTATAACCTGATCCAGCTATTCCAGGAAATGTATGTCCTTTGAATGCATGTTAAAGGTATGTTCAATGCTTGTTCATAATTCAACTGACTGGCATATAACATCAAATTACTTTTTTTCTTTCAAGAATTGTACACAGTTTGTTATTTTACTAGTACATTAGCGTCCTGAACGATGTATCTGATCATTTGTTTCAATGGATGTAAGTTGTCGAATGAGCAGATCAATATATCCTCTTGGAATACTGATTCCCCTGGCTAAAATCAAAGTGCCTTATCTGCTTATGGCAATTATGATAAACGTCTTGAATTTGATGTATGTACGTAACTTGAGAAACATTTTCACATTTAATCCAATGACACATTCACATTAGCAAAGAATGTTAGCAAGAGCTAACAATTAAATTCTATATTAATTTCAGACAACCTGAACTGCCGCGGAGTTGCGCTTTGAGGAATTAACCTTTAACAATCCAGGCAACTTAATTGATTTCTATCTTGAACTGAATCCTAAACTGTTTACACTTCTTCTATTCCTAGTCTCAGCAATGGCACATATTTTGAATTTTGCCAAACTACAATGTGTTTTGCAAACCTATCACGGATGTAAATGGATAGCGTCTATACTTTCAACAGCACCTTGTGTCTACACTAAACATAGGATTTGAAAAATGTATGAGAACATTTGGGGATGGGGTGCAGAATTGTATCTAGATATAACCCATACAAATGAGGGTACATCAAAGCATGCAACCAAAGCAAAGGGACGATGTGCATAATGGTGATGACCATCAAAGATTCCGTCCTTTCACAGAGCAGGATGCTGCTAGTTAGCTAATGGTTCTCACCCATAGGACGTTTGAAGCCATTTTTAACCAAAGTAACTTCGGCTATAGTACCGGCGCGGTAACATTAATACAATGAGAATGTGTTTGCGAAAAAGACTAACCCTGCGTACAATTAACCAACGCGCATATGTTTTCTGAACAGTTGTTATTTTATATCCCGTGATTTAGTTTCAACTATTCATCACCCTGCGTTCTTTAAAATGCTATACAGCCATATGTAAGCTAGCGCTGTGGCTCCAATATTAATCAAATTAATGTGATCATGTGTGTTGTTGTTTGTGCATGTCGCGCAAGAGTTAAATATACATATTGGAATGGACATTGATAATAAACATAGATACAAATACAAACTCACCTACCATATAGTCACACTATTTAACTAATCATGTACAATTTGCTTACAATACACAAAGAGAGACTAAATTGAGCAACGGCCTAGAGTGTAATCTATATGTTGGAACATGTAAATTAGATAAGACGAACGTGTCGGACTCATACGTCAGTGTATCACACATTCCCGCACGGTCCAAGGTTACATACTTTAAAAGATATCGATCGCACAGTTACGTCCGTGTCGATGTAATCTTAGGATGAATAACAACACAAAATGGAACAGCTCAGTTGTTTCCTTGGTTGTCTAGTATATTTGATTGGATTTTCGTCATCTGAAGGTAAGTAACTTTATCTCTGAGTTGGTATAATACACTAAGCTATTGGTAAATATTAAAATAGGTATAACATATTATTAAGAAATAAAGCTTGCGATACCAAAACAGCAACTCGGTATTTAGTTGGACAACAAAGTGGCACTTATGTAAGAATCAAAACCCAAATTTCTTTGTTCTCCTCCAAGTAAAACGTAATTTAAATAACACAATTACTCTAAATCACTATTCAGTGCAAACAATAAATTCCTGAGTCGTCTGTGTCACGCCTAAAACGCCATTATATCCCACCTGTCAATGTGTACAATTAATTAATACATCTATCACTTTGAGCATTGCGTATGGAGATAGAGGCATTCTAGTGAACTTGTTACTTCTAAGCAGAGATGAACATGTACTTTAGTGACGGTTTAACATAATACATGTTTTTTTTAGATTATCTCCCCTGGAATACGATGTTGTTATACTTATTGCTTTATATTAACGATAGTGTCCAAACCGCACTGCCTTAGTATGTCTGGGACCATCTTATACATATTGGCATTTACGTGCTTTTATCCCATATTTTCAAGAACGGTTATTTACAGTACAACATTTTCCATTTGTGTAACCAAACGATTTTGCCAGTTTTCAAACATAATTTGTATCTGATTCATATAATGATATATATATATATATATTTATATATATATATACGTTTCAGCTGCAATTTCTTTGTGAACATTTTAACCGCTCCGGTGGCCTAGTGGTTAGAGCGTCCGTCCCGGAAGCGGGAGGATGTAGGTTCGATCCCCGGCCGAGTCATACCAAAGACTTACAAAAATGGTACTAACAGCTGCCTCGCCTGACGCTTAGCATTAAGAGGTTAGTATTAGGACTGCTCGGCCTGGTGTCAGGATAATGTGACTGGGTGAGACATCATGCTACATGTCTGCGGGATGATGTCTCAGGGCTAGACATCACTATCAACTGCCTCACTGCAGACATCGTAGCGATATGACTGAAAAATTGTTAAAGCTACGTTAAAAATCCAAATCAAACAAACAAACAAATTGTGAACATTTTATAAATAGTTTCTTCGTTTCTCTTGATTTAATAGGGAATATGGTTAATTATGGATATTAAAAGGCATAGCGTTAGTTAGACAGTCATATATTTAGTAACGGAATTGAAATAAATATCAGGACCCAATCAATCAGACGCATTCACTCAAAACTTTAGTTATTTGTAATGAGTCATTTTGGAATTCAGCCAATTTATGTAACATATATATATATATATATATATATATATATATATATATATATATATATATATATATATATATATATATATATATATATATATAAGAGGGGGGGGCGAATCGGACAACTTTTGGAGTCGTCAATTTGGAAAACCAAGGCTTGTTCGAAATCGAAAAAAGGAAGCCAACGCCGTTGTAGCGCCCCCCTCAGCTGCTTTGGGTTAACAATCTTGCAATTTAGGACTTTGCAAACAGACTAATTTGTAAAACCTCACTTCGAATATCAATTAGATTATTGGACTGGTCAATGAGTTTAAAATTATTTCTCGTTAAAGAATTATATGACATCGCATATAGACTAGATTAGTTGGATCCTAAATAATTAGAAATCCTGGAGGAGCTATTGATACAAGTGAATAAAGAATATATCCTTGTTGGGCTTGACTGGATCGCTCGAGATTTATTTGGTAACTCCCTTCGATAACATCACCTACTAAATTAAATACAAACTCCAAGGATATATTCACATTGAACGGAGAGATATGTCTACCACCGCCGTCTGGGTCATTATTATGTTTGATAATTGTTGTTTGTGGTTTCCATTTGGCGACTATCAGAGAAAAGTTTTCTTGAATAAGATCGTTAACGGATTTTTTTATTTCATTTGCGTCATACCCAGGAAACTTTGAAATCGGGTAAATCGGCTTCTGTATATTGTAACCAGTTAGGAGTTTTTGTTTATCTCCGTTCTTATCATTACTTATTACTTGAATTATTCGTTTGTTGATATATTCCATGTCAGATACAAGTTGATTTAATACCCTCAACATAGTTTATGATCTTATCACGTGGTTTTGTTATATAAGAGAGAGGCTCTTGGAAGCTCCGTCGTAGTCGTTCTCGTTGTGTTCTATGTAATCGACGTTATTTAGAGTGAATACAATTGCAATCAATGAATCAGGAGTTTTCTCAAAACCAAATTCCCATTACATGGTATTGTTATCAAGAAACGTAAATCTATCAGTTAATTTTGTATTTCTTATATCAAGTAAATAATTTCGATATGAGGGGTTGATTTCATGATATGATTGTTTATCAGTGATATTACCAGACATTTTAGGTTCGGGTATTTGATAAGATGTCAGAGGTGGTCTTTCAGGCCACCCCAGTATTGTTCTTATATAACTCTGATAGATACAACGACATACCCGGGTGAGTTAATCTCAATGGCAGATGATAGCGTCGGCTCATGAACCGTTATAACGATTTTAGGTTCTTTTCCAGTAATGGATTTTATTCTGCGTTGTAATGCATTATTGATTGTTCGATTTGCTATGACCCAGATGGTAGCGAAATAACGTTCCAGTCTGGAGTTCCGTCTTGTTTATTCTTACTCGCAAACACCAAGGAATTATTCGGTTGTTGACCGCCAAAAGGTGCTGACCTAATATTAGGCCAACTGTTATACACTCGTAGTTTGCTAACGCTATCTCAGTAACCGGAATTGGAGTAAGAAAATTCACACTGAATTCAGGATTGGTTGAGGTTATTGATACCATGCTGGTTTTCACCGGGTTGATATTTTCCGCTATTCGTTGAAGTAGTTCTTGCGGTGTTGTCATTGTTATTGTTATTATCCTGCTCTAATTTCGAAATCGTGGAATCATACAATTGACCCATTTCCGAAAACTCGTTATCGGATAGTAATGTACCATCTAGTGACAACGACATCAACGAGGATAATTGCGAGTACGCAGTTGATACAACATGGAACTTAATTACGTAATCATGCAGTTTACGCTGGCTGCATGATGATATTTTTTTTGTTATTATCGAGATTATTCCCGCGATTGTTGTCGCCGCTGATATACAAATTGGAACAGCTATCTGGGCTATCATTGTTACCGAGCAGAGTATAATACCGGCTCCTGTGATTACACCACTCACCGAGTACACGGTAACATCAACTGCGGAAATTCTTCGTCATCATTTTTTAATCTTTGTTTGGTACTCCTCAGTGAGCGTTTTGAGTTTAGTTTGAAATTCTCTGACCTAATCATAGCGATACTGCTGTGACGTTGTCATTTTATTTTCAAATCGTTTACGATTTCAATTTAGTTGTTTACTTACATCCGCTACAAATTCCACATACCATGACACTGAAACAATAGCCAAATTATTATCAGTTGATATTATCGTGAACTGTTCAGTTGTATCCCTGTCGATGATTTTTGATATTGTATTGTTTGCTACAAATGAACTCGTTGATGAAATATTAAATTGAGTCGGTGTTACTAGTGTTAAACAATAAATACCTTTGACAGCCGCGCCACGCAAATGATCCGTGTTGAATCGTGTATACTGTGTTGTTGGTTCTCTCGTGAGGAATTTTTGTTTTTTCAATGATTGCTATTATCCTCGGTAGATCAACTTTGATAGCGTCAGTGATCACTTTAATATCCGTGATTGTATCGAGTTTCGTGTTAATATCAGCGAGATCCATTTTAATATCATCAGGTTTCACGTTTTTACCAAAAAAATAATCGACGGCGTCATCAGTCTTTTTAATTTTTTTACGTAGTTTACCAAATATATCTACATGAGCGTCATAATCGGATCGCAATTTTGCTAAATTATCAATAGCGGTTTTTACGTGTATGATATGCAACTTGGGTTGCGAACGTGGAATACCGAAGAAATTATTTATCGGGGCTTCGATATTATCAATTATACTATGTTGTAATCGACCAAAATTAATTATAGGATCGTTGTATTCTGATTGTAGTTTTTGTTGGGCATCCACAATAACTGAAGCGAGGACGCCTGGTTTGAGTTTACCCTAATCGGAAAAAACCGCGATAGCATTTTCCGTTACACCGCATTGTTTAACTAAAATATCATCAAGAGAAACATTACTTGTTTTCAATTTATCCTGAAGATCTTGAAATACAACTATTTCATTGGGATCAACACTTGTTAGGTTAAACATCTCTGCTATTTCATCTTCGATTATTTTTTTTTACATCACCGGTTGCAATGCTATCGGCACTAGGTTTCTCCAGCGTTGATGGAGGTCTTATCCAGATATCAATCATGTTATTGTAAAAATCTTTCTCTCTCTAAAAAGCGACTACTAGTATATGCTTTTACGACCCGAAGAGGTGGTTTTCCAGATGATGAAATTAGCGTGAAGGACCTTAATACTTTTCGTTGCCGCATATGGGTGGGTCATTCATTTGTTGTACTGGTAGCGTGGAATACCAACGAGGGATGTTTAAGCGGTTTATATAACGCATACATTCTTTAGGCGGCGCTAACCCATATGAATCGAAATAAACAATTGCACGTGGATCAATCACGTATGCAGCCCAGTGAGTACCAGGTCCGGTGCTGTTATCAAGATTAATGATACCTGTTTCAACGCTGTTTGGTTGTGCCGGCAACTGATCTTTCATAAAGACACCTCTGAAATGTTTAATCGCAAGTTTTTTAGCGGCATCGAGTAAATCGAAATTTGACATGGGAACTAGTAAACCGTTCCTGGGATTCTCAGGCCCTTTCCGCTGTACCATTAATACGGGTTCCTGTTAGTCTTAGACCCTTTCCCTTTTTTCTATACTCCCGCCCGGTTGCTTTTTTTAGTGCCATTCCTACCGCGGTACCAACGGCCCCTAAGGCTGCCGCTTTAACCACAACTGTGGCCGCTGCCGCAATCAACGCTGGAATCGCAGCTAACAACGGGAATATACCACCTGATTTTATCATGTTTTTGATCGCAGCTGCAGAGAGTGTAACCTGAACGCCCTTTTTATCTTTGAAAGCATCATTGAAGTGTTTTATCTGACGAGTTGTCAGCGACAATTTGTTCTGACCACCAGACATCTGATTATGTTTCAGCGTTATCGTGGTTCCGCATTGTTTAGCTGAGTTGACCAGGGGTCAATGTAACACTAACAACACTGTATGACATTTTATTAAAAACAGATTGATCTGATTGTTACAGATTTTTGAAAATCATAAATTTTCCACTGATGCATCGATTACTCTCATTCGTCCACCAACACCTTCGATTTATCGCTGAGAATGACAGCAACTGCTCTGTATTCGGCAATAGCACCACGGGCTACATGAGCTCTAAAATGTATATCAACGACGGATTGTCTTGTTAAGTCAAGATGTTCCAGCGAAAAGTAATAGATCGGATAAAGGCTCTTAAACTCATATTGTGAAATTTGGAGACCAGTATCAACATTTTGATCGCGTCCCATATATGACAACATACGATGATACACGCGTGCAATATGGTTTTGACCATAATGTAGTTGAATATCCTCGGATGGTTCCTGCTGGCCATTTATTCTCAACCTAACGCCAGTAACACCTAATTAATCAAATATCATATGGCTGTATAATTGTGAACCAACTCTCGTCATATCCTGCAATGCAGTAAATATATGACGCGGAGCTGGAACACCTTGTTGTGATTCCATGTTCCATGTAAATATGCCGTTAACAGTTGATTGCTTAATATCTGTTGTTGTTGTTAACCAACTAAGCAATGATTGTCCTCCTGTATCCATAAATGATAGTAATTGGCCTTCTGTTGTGATTGATGGAGTCATTACTGGCATCCACAATGATAATTCTGTTAAAATGACTTTACCGGCATCATCATTTGCATGTTCTGGATTTGGATTTGCTGGAATCTTCCAAATTGCATTATTATCATCACCTTTTCGCACGAGCACTACTGTATGCTTTGCTCCATATATAACGTTTCGGACATTTCTGCAGAATCCAAATATAAGATGCAGTGGAATCGCGCAAGAAAATGATCTACGCGCTCCTTCCAACATTGACATGCGTGTTGCGGCTCCTAGGTTGAAATTATAAGTTGTATTTATAATCATATCCTCGATAGCAGCAGGAGCAGCAGGACGATCATTTGCTCGTCTTACAACAAATTGATTTCTTCCGGTAGTATCCTTAGCATCCTTTGCAAACATTATATAAAGGCCCGCCGATCTTGTATAATCATGAGAATATCTTTGCTAGCCATACTATTGTTGTTCTATAGACTCGATCTCTCTTCCATCAATCAGATACCTTGCACTCTCAAATAGCGCCATGATGCCGTTATTGACAAAACCGACTTTGGTATCATCTGGAAACGGTGCTTTTACACCAGGAGTATCAGCAGCTGTTACAATTTCTCCTTCTACTTCGATAAACGCTTAGAAAACGGTAGAAAATATTTGCTGGTATCATTTACTTGAAGTTCAATTCTCGATCGAATATCTGGCTGTGTTGCATGATAAGAATAAAATTGATAATCGCGTACAGAATCATCCTTGCGCACTGGGGCTTCCATATCAAACGCTGGATCAAGTGTCCGTTTGAACATTTTATTATATATTCCTCGATCTAAATCATGATTTTATCGTGCTCTAAATCGCGATTTTGGTCGTGGTTTCGAGTCACTTCTCGCTATCATATTTGTGATATCGTTTTGGTTGCTGGCTGTCAATGATGGAGTCACCACCGATGCTAATTTCTGATCCACCGCGCTTTTTATTATTTTGCTAACACTTGCAGACATTACTTCCGTAGATTGCAGCGATGACTTCGTCATTGGTGGTTTTCTTCTCCGCCGAACTAGCGACATCAGTTTATCCTTCGCGGCAGAAAACGCTTTCCCAGCAACATCTCCAACAGCACTAATACCCTAATCAAGAATGACATCAATGGCTTTCATTGATAATTGTTTTGCAAGCGGCTCTACTTTTGGAGCCATTCTTGAAAATAACCCTGCAATTGTATCACCGAGACCATCACCACAGTACGCGTTATAAACTAGGCAATCGTGAGTTTACTACATAGACGCTAGTTGGTTTATCATGGTTGTAGTGTATGAGCATCTTATTGAATTACTAGTAATTCAAATGATATTTTATCTAATCGAATGACGAAGTCATCAAATGAAAAATCCTTTGGCTGCTCAGTAGCTGTAATTACCATGATGCTCGGCTAACTCATCAATGAAATCTCGATATGGTTCAATATCCATGATGCCGCCATGAAATAACCGCCTACAGATATTAGCTGCTTCATTAATTATTTCCGGTGAGTTATTCCCAGCTCGTTTCCCTCTTATGCGAACCTCTAATCGTGCTATATCGCTGAGAATATTGCCAGGACAACGAATTAAACCACTACCTGAAATCCCACTGGAATCTCTTCGAGATTCAGAAAATTCCTCCCCGGCTGAACCCTTTGCATCATCATCATCTTGTGAATAATCTCTGAAATGTTTTTTGTCATCATCATCATCTTGTAAATACCTAAAGGGTTCATCATCATCATCTTTTTTTTTGTCTCTGTGTCGGTCTTTGACACTCCCCCGTTATATTGATCTCAAGTGGAATATCCATTTCTTGATTTTTCTGTCTTCGTGTTTGTCTCCGTGTTGGGCGCTTTCTTTCTTGTTGTCGTTCTTCTATATCTTGTTTATCATAATTACTAATTCCTTTTCTGAATTCTTTATAACCAATCTCGCTCTTACCTAAACGATCAATCCTTTTGTTTATTTTATACAACCAATCAACCCAGTGATTTCTTGTTATTGTACTATCATTATACTCGTCCGCTAAAAAAATCCTTTCTTGAATGATAGCTGTTAGCAGCAAAATCGCCAAAAGCGTGATAATCTTTTTGTTTTAATAATTGATATTTTTTTATTAGCGCTCTCGCCCCCTCAGTAAATTTATCCACTAAAGATACACTCGGTTTTTTTTTAACAACAACATCACCCTGTGGTTGTTGTCGTTCTTCAGCTATCTGTTTCAACAGCGGGAGAATACTCTTTTTTCTATCTTGTTCGTCAATAGTCTAACCCAAAAAAACTCTCTTGGTGGTGCCGGTGATGGGTTTAAATAATTGTTCCGTATCAGCAGAAAAACCAGTCTGCAAACTCTGTCTAGCTTGTAGTTTATTTCTAACAGAGACGCGGATTGGTGTAAACTTTTTAATTGACGGTAATCTTTCGCGCGCTATTCTACTCGTTAATGGTTCGTTTAACATTATAAATTAATACTTGATCTAAATGCAGTGTTTTTATCACTGATGACAAACAGAAATCACCATAAATAATTTCTGGAAACTCTTTGAGTTTCAAGTGGAAAAGTCTACGGAAAATAACATTACAAATCGACTCATTGACCCGACGGCTAAAATCAGGAATTTCCTGGATTTTTGTCCATTTATAGCCATTGCTTGTCATTTTTAGTCCATTTTTAGTCTGAAATGGTTAAAAATAATTTGAAGTAGAAAAGGTCTACGAGAAATAACATTGCAAATCGACCATTTGACCCGACTCAGACAGGTAAAAATCACCTAAAATCAGGCAAGCATCGATAAACAAATTACCAAAAAATAACAAGCAATAACTACAAAATGGACAAAAAAATGACCAGCAATCAATACAAAAGATAAATTGCTTTGAAAATCCTACGGATGTTTCATTTTCAACAATGAATAAATATAAATCCATGAAAATTTCACTACGGTGTTTTATATTTAAGTTCCTTGTATGCAGTCCATTGATATAATTTCAAAACCGGTATTGATTAAAACCGCCTTTACAAATTTTGTTCTATTTGAGCGCACATACCTGTCCATTGTATTGTAAACAAACATTGAAGTATTTATACATTGAAGTATTGTAGTGATAATTTTACCTGTCCATTCATTGAAGTATTGTGGATTTGAAATTTGTAGATCGTATGTACATGTCAAATCATTGGTTACAACTTACTCCGCTGAGGTTTCCAATTGGAGATTTTCGTTTTGTTGCCATTTTAATACTCCTAATTTTTTAATTAACTGCGCATTTCATCTCATAGTCATTTCCTAATTGTTGTCTTATTCTTTCCACGATGGTAAATAACGGGTCAAACTTACATACGTCATTTTCATATCTGAAAGTTTCGTATATCGCATGTTGAATTCGTTTAACAAATGAATACGACCTAGCTAACATGTACTTATTCCTTTGGGTGCCATATTCAATGTCTGAAATAATTTTATCACAATTTAAATTATCTTTTAATTGAATCCCTTGAGATTTCAAATTTGAAATCTCAGTTATGATCTCATTGATATTTTCAGAATTCATATTATATGATAATATATATATGTAAGACAAAAAATGCATTGATATATTTTTCAAAAATGAACTCTAGACATGTCAAGGTGTTTATTCATCTTGGCTCGTCTAGAGATATTATACGATTATATACGATTATGTGAACCGTGTTCGTGGTAAGGTGTATTATTACATCTTACTCACGCCTAGAGAATGTATGCGATTCTATACGATGATAACACCATTTGGACGGCCTCAGGTGTAACTTCATCGGAGGCGCCCAGAGGTTACATATAGACAACAACACATCTCATATGACTCCTGAGGTGTAGTTTATACATCTGACGGAGCCCAGAGTAAATCACGAAATATAATCCCCGAGAAGGTATCTAATTCGCCAAATAGCGGGTTAGAAATCGAAGAAGTTATATTCGGCGAATGGACGTCACATTTACATATATGAATGGATATATAGAATACAATACAACCCCAATAGAGTGTTCATGGCGGTTGTACAATGAATGGTTATATACAATGAATGACGTCAGTGGCGTGGTATTATATATGAATGAATGAATGATACAATAGCGTGGTATACACACAACGGATGAATGAATGACTGGATTATATAGGACAGCACAAGACAATACAACAAATAACAATGAATGATAGGATGATAATGGTATGAATGACGGGCTACCCTACACTCAAGTAACATGAAACCAAAATAAACCTACAAAATCAAACTGGTTTGAATGAAAAACATTCACATCACGTGACGGTGTGGTTTATGATTGGTTTCGTAACTTAAGCTTGCTTAAAAGCCCAATTATATAGAGAGAAATTGTGCGTATATAGATTGGTTACAAAGTGTAAGTCAATAAGGAAGAGGTGTGATCGTTATATCTTTCGTGTACGTGTAATGATTATTGACAACATTGAAGCAGAACCGAATATTTGAAAAAACATTAAAAAAGAATACAATTGTTTGTAAAATTCACGTATTTGATTCGTTTTCTTACAAAAACAGATAATTGATTATCTCCGCTGAAAATCATGATAGTTAAAACCAACCAATGAAAACCATTGAGATCAGATGACGTAGAGTTTTAAAAAACACATTGAGGGTAACTCCTTGCTAAGCCGACATAACCGTACGAGTTATTCCCCTTAATGATATATAGAATAGAACAAAATAAAACTTAGATGTAAATAAATTTAATTCTGTTTTAAAAACAATTTGAAAAAGCAGAATTTTGTATTCGTTCTGCAACAAATCGTACTGAGGTACAACAAATATCAAAATATTTTCCGGCTTTATTTATTGATTGAAATACTATTTGCTCGTTAGATGTTGAATAAATGATTTGACAGATCTCGCATTGCTTGAGTATTTCCCAGCCCCACCTGGTTTCAAATTCTCACTTTGTGAGATAGCCTGCAGATTAATTAAAAAATTGATCTTCGGATTGGAAACAATGTGATCAATAACAAAACCATCCCTGTTCAATCCATTAAACGCCTCGAAGACTAATCTGTGACAATAATATCTCTTCTTCCCAGCAGTAAATATCAAATACCCTCCATTATTCACAGCACCAACTGATTTCTTCAGTATGCGGTGTATGACAATACCGTCACGAGACGCTTTATAATTGCTGATCACGGGATGTGGTCGAAACACTTGGTCCATTTATATACAATAATATTATTTGTCTAAAAAATATTTGGTTTAATGATTACATTACTTGAGAATCTATGAATATAATCTTTAGGTGTTCTTATGACTTTGTCGTTGACGCTGTCATTGACGCTGACACAATTATTGACAGATTCTATGATGGAGTTTTTAACTTTATTATCAAAATAGCGCTTCAACTGTCTGTATCGCTTACCACCACAACCGAGACACAACTGCGATTTTCCTCTCACCTCTACCCCACATTGTAAGCATAGGACCAGGCCAAGACCCCCCTACGAAAACTTTGCATATGATATCCACAGAACTCATTTCTGCATGATTTGTTACATGCGGTTACTGATCCTATCATCAACCATTTGCAATGATTCATTATATATAAATTCTTTATTTAAATACTTGTTTTAATTATAGCATGAAGGAGTTCGAGAGATTATCGAAAATTAAGCCCTGGAAAAATGTTAAATTCAATCGCGATAGAGTCTCCGTAGCACCAAGAAAGACGACTCGTTCGAATGAATTATTTCGTGAAAACGCTAGCGTTTCCAAATCAAACATGATTGTACGAACACCGACCCACAGACTCGCAAGAGAGATGAAACAACGAGGAATTAATGCTTGCACGTGTCACAGTTACTTTCGATGGAAAGGTGACGAATGGACTCCTGATGAGATATGCAGTGTCGTTAGATGTATTACAAAGATTTCTTTTATTGGTTATTGCTATCGAATACAAAAGTAATAATGTGCGGCGATCATGGTCAACCACCACCAATTGTCGGTTTATCCCCACATGATTGGCTGAAGAATTTTGTAGACTATTATGAATAAATTAATACTGATCATAGAGCTCTTGATGAACAGTTACGCGAGTTCACGAAACTAATTAGACTACAACAGGATATAATCCAATGTGAAATAGCCCGTGCAATAATTTCGGAAACCCCATTAAATGATTTCTGGGAAGCATGGCGACCAAACGATTTGATGGTAGCAAGTAGAAAGATAGTCAGAGACACACTTCAGATGAAGTTAGAAAAAATAGCAGCTTAGGTCATACCAGAGATAAAGTGATGCTGACTTGACTTTACTGCAACAGACGCAGAGGTGCTAGTTCAGACCACGCGGCGGTAATTGAGTATCCTCGGGTAGATGTTAATTTGTTTAGACGCGGTAGATAAATTTGCCATATCGCCTGCTTGGATAACCAATCCGCTTCTGTAGTATTTTTCACCTTTGATGCGATAGCGAGTTTACCAATTGCTGCTTTACCCTTCCAGTACTCTTTCGGAGAATAATACATAGATTCCATGA
This sequence comes from Unio delphinus, assembly GCA_029339505.1. Lineage (NCBI taxonomy): Eukaryota > Metazoa > Mollusca > Bivalvia > Unionida > Unionidae > Unio > Unio delphinus. The sequence goes on along the minus strand of JAQISU010000152.1, from coordinate 645,512 downwards.
TGTTATTAATTACCAGCACCTAACATCAATTTACCTTTCATCGCCGATTTTACTAACCACGAAGCCAATTTTTCTTTGAAGGATTTATCAGTGATAGAAATCAAAGTATGAATTAATTTCACATCTGCGATATATCTGTGTTGCAGATTGCTGCTTTTGTAAGCAACATCATGAACATGACACGCCTTATCAATGGCGTTGATTGGATCTTCACCACGTCGAGGTTGGTTTTGATCATCGAGTCTAGTCCCGGATCCACAATAACTATACTCCGGAAGATGTTTTTTTTCCTGGACACTTCGCCCATGGAGCCCCTGGGAGTTTTACTAACTTGGCTGCAATATCAGCTCCTCGTTTTTTTTAAATCCTTAGAAACAAATCTAAATTTTTTTGTACTACATTGTACGCATTTACCAGAAAGTGCTGATATGTTATTGCTAGTTGTAATCATCGTCAAGTCATCTGTGCCAGTACGCTTCTTACATTTCACACAATATAGATCCATAATATATTTATGTTATATGGATATGAATGTAATTGATTATTCATCAACACGAGAACCAGAACCCGTTAAGCATCATGTTATGTTACCAAACTATATTCGAATGATTATCATTGGACCTTCAGGGAGAGGTAAAACACAGTTGTTAATATGATAATAAGATGGATGAAATGGGACAAGTTGTATTTAGTGGCACCGACCGTAGATGATCAACGATGTTATCAAGTATTAAAAGATTACAACAAAGCGGCAACTGAAATTACCGGCAAGGATATTATTAAGTTTATAACAGATATTGAGGAGGCCCCTTCCGTGGAAGACATCGTTGGAAGTATTAACAATTTAGTTGTATATGATGATGTCATGTTAGACAATGTAAAGAATCCAGCTAGGATATTTTCCAGAGGTAGACCTAAAAACACCGACGTGATATATGCCACTCGAAGGTACACTGAAATACCTAAAGTGATCAGATACAACTGCAACATATTATCAGTATTTACTGCGACTCACACTCATGCTATCAGAAATATTTGGCAAACTTGGTGTGACGGTGACATGGAATATAATCGATTTAAAAACTTTTTAGTCACGCTCAGTCAACCCCACATGGATTTATAACGATAACCTTAATAGATCCTAGAACATGATATCGAATCCGATTAGTTCAAATATTCGGTTGAAATCATAAATTGCTAGATTGTTAACCCATAACCGCAGAGGAGGGCGCGACAACAACGTTGGCGTCCTTTTTTTCGATTTCGAACAAGCCTTGGTTTGCCAAATTGACGCCTCCAAAATTTGTCCGATTTGCCCCCCCATTCCCCCCGTTGCTATATGCATTTATATATATATGTATATATATATATATATATGTATGTATATATATATATATATATATATATATATATATATATATATATATATATATATATATATATATATATATATATATATATATATATACATATATATACATGGAACCCAATTCAGCTGCTGTAACCGTTGAACAGAGTTTATAGCAACGTCTCTACTTTAACATGAATGATAACATTAATCGTATTTATTGTTAGTTATGACCAGCATAATCAAGCATAAACTGCGTTAATATGGCATTAATATCGAGCAGATGTATATATATATATATATATATATATATATATATATATATATATATATATATATATATATATATATATATATATATATATATATGTGTGTGTGTGTGTGTGTGTGTGTGTGTGTTGGATGACCAAATCTTGTAAAATATTCCTCGCATTCGCCCATCCCAAGAAAACTCACAAGATAGCACCCGACCATTTCAACCGAGATAACATCTTTGTAATCATATTTGTTATTTCGCAAACCACCGTGTCAGAATTAACACAGCTAGCTTGAACATCTTTGAGAAAATGAGCACGTGTTGTTTTCCATGAATTTTTTTCTTGTGCAATATGAGAAGCAAATTGCAATAGTAGAACAATTCGCGACTAGTTCGTCATTATTTGTTGAATATCGAATAGCCAGTTTTATCATCGCGTCATGAAGAGGTTGCTTCCGATATAATTCACCACAGGGTCGAATAAATGAATCATATAGACAATCTTCAGAACTCTTAAACATCCACACCGATATGGGATCATGTTTACTTATCTGGTAAATAAAGTCATTTATATTTTCAGAATTAAATCTCACAACAAGATCACGTGGAAACATCGTGATTGTACCAGTCCACGCGTGTGAATTATGATCAGTGATTATAATTTGTGCTCCCTATTTTTTGTTTTGATTTGATTCATATAAAATCTTTCTTTTAGTGTATTCATGATACTTGATACATGATGACAATCTTTCTCACATAACTACTTTAGCCGGTATATTTAGTTCTATATTTTGCAGTTATCGAATTGTTCTGCTGTAGGATGTAAGTAAGTTATTATTCTATTTGGACGTCGTGCATTAATTTGGTTCTTTTATCATACGGAGGTTTCTCTAGGTAGCAAACAAAGGTGGATTGTTATGGACTGATGGCATATAATGCAGAGGTGATAAGATGCAAGTTCATAGGATACAAGTGGGGATTGCAGAATATTCTCATCTTTATTTATGGGTTGGTTGGTTAATTCACTGTTTAAGGTTGAAAACATGAATGGATTCTAGGAGTTTTGACGTATATAGGGTTTCCAGGACAGTCAAAGTGAAAGTTGAAATCTCTCCAAGAATAGTTAGGTTGCCACCTATCGAATTCCCATACTCCAGAAGATTCGGAAACTGCTCCAAAAAGAGAGATTCAGTCAGTTTGTTTGCTACTAGGAGGAGGGCGGTTGAACAATTGGACCGACCTTTGTTCCACTGTGATAGTTGTTTGAACTAGTTCAAACGATGTGCAGCAGAAATTGAAGGTTGTGTTGTACTTCAGACTTTTTATCATGGAATTCTTTATGATGAACGCAATTACACCTCCATGAGCGTTAAGGGGGAACGACTTGATGGAATATGCGGTGCGTGTGAAATCCGCGCACCTGGGCTCATCTTCAGATGTTTTTTAGCCATATTTATGTCAGGAATAAGATGTCGATATTCTGGTCGTTACTTGATATTCTGGATTATAACACGCTGAAATTATATGTGTAGTTATAATCCAAATAAGATCAGTCGCTCTTCCTTTACCGCCTTCTTGTTTGCCAGGTTCTCTTAGGTAACAGTAACGTATTTGTCAAAGTTGAACGTTTAAATTGACATTTTATTCTATAGATTATCGCTGTCGAAAATATAAAAAACCTGTTATTTTTTCATGCTCTAGCGGGCTCTAGTGCTTGGCTATGCATGCATTTCGTCGGATGTGTAACTTAAATATATATGTAAAAAATATTTAAATGCATTGTTAGCTGACCCATCCACACCTTAAAAGCTATGTTTAATGATACTGCCGGATCCATTTTGTGTTTTGAAGCATATAGGTACAATACGGTTACTTGTTCCCCAAGGACACAAGACGAGTTGCGCTAGACGACCCACTGTTCGATGTCTAAACTGTACTTTTATTGTCCAACAGCAAAAAGTTTGAATCAAGGCCATTCGTGGTTCTTTCCGTTGGCCATTATGTCTGGAAAGAGAACATGATTTCTCTAAAGAGCATCTACGAGCATAAATGTATAAAACTGTGATTATAGCAGAAGTCAATAATATTGGCAAAATACCTTGATAATATTATCATCTTAGACACGATCAAGCAAATATATAACTTTAATACAAGAACTATAATACAATATATATTGTTTGCCTATTTAAATACTGCGTGTTTTAATGTATACACGCCATTTATTACTATTTCATTATCTGTAGTTAAATAGTAACTGCACCGTTTTACCGCCGTGTGTATATGGGTTTGGAGTGCAGACGTGTTGTAAATGTTCTAATGCGAACGTTATTTGCTTCCTTTGGCTGTATATCGTGCTTCGCTTGCTGTGTACACTAGCAAGTTTGTATGGCCGCTGAACAATGCAGTTTGTTCAATAATTGTTAATTTCCTTGCTATTGTTTTTCTGTAGAATATAACTTCTCAGCTGGAGTATTTGGTCACATATTGATCATTTACATGCTTCACAGTTACACGGTAGAAGTATCACATACGTTTTGATTGCAAGCCGATTTTTTAGTTCCTTTAATAATCGCGGGATGTTGCTAGGATTGCATACAAATATCGAGCGATTCTAAATTCATTTAGAAAAGTATTACTTTCCAGGTAAAATTTAACCGCACAGTTGAGATCCTCACTGTCTCCAAACCGAGCAGATTCTGCGATTATAATGAATATTAGTATTAGGATATACATTCAAGTTTTCATTTTATACAAACTATCACACTGACGGCAATAAACAGTATACTTTAGGGGAGTACACTTGTTTACAACCCCTCGCATGTATAAATGCTCACAAATCTTTTTGTAGTGATTAATGATTTCCTGTACATTTCATTCATATCAATTCATATATGTTTCCTTTAGCAATATTAGATGAAATGAAAACACAAGGCTGATAGTTAACATCCACTAATGTTAATAATGTGCATGCAAACAGTGAATTGTCAGCGTTCGTTGTCATGATAAAGGAACAAAAGGTAATTAAAAAATTTAACCCAATCTACATTTCAGAGATATCGTTCATGTCCGTACTTCATTATTACCACTGCCTGTCATTGTCACTTTCAACAATTATCATACGTTTCCGCTGTGTGGACCCTATTTGAGTATTCTCCTGTTGAAAAAAGTCGACACAGTTAGTTATCTTGTACACAATTTAACGAGCGGTTCATAACAAACCTATTCTGTACGGTGATCTTTGAGCCGTAGAATGGGTAGCTGATAATCTGATTCTGTTGAATATTACACATTTGGGAACTTTTTATACATAAGTATGTTGCTTTGCAATTTAAACATTATTTGTTGTGGTTATTGGCATTTTCATTAATTCGGTGGCAGGTGTTACTTAGGTTATTGGAGTGCGCCTGTTGATGTGTGTCGCTCATTTTTGAGTTGCTGATAATATACTGTACATTGTTTTAGTCCGATATTAGCATTACATCAGCTGGGGGAATGTTTTTGACTGAACGTTTTAGTTAGGTACTTTCAGCTACTGGTCGCTGTTATCTTCCTTGTTTCTGTAATATTTGCTTTTTCCATTTTGTCATGTTTCATCCAAGATTCTTAATTCCATCGACTTGTTTTCTAACCGTTTATGGGTGTGTAGCTGAGAGTGGCATAGTGTTGAGCTCCATATAGAAAGGAGTTTCAGATTGACAAAATCTGCCGGTCTTAAAACAGCATATAATTTGCAGATAACAAGTGGATTTCTCTCCTTGTAATTTTGTTTTCATACATCTCATGATTAATATCCTTGATGTCCTTAACAATGTATCCCGTTTTTGTTTTTGACTTCCTTTGCTTGCTTTCAAGATACTCGATGCGATTCCCATCTTTCTTTACTGTAAGATCCCCTCCCCCATTTCAGACAGTACTGTTCAGTAATCTTATTCAAACCACAAGGTATAGAGTTGTTAAACCACAATGTGTTGACAATTAATTCACGTGTTTCCAACCGCACTAGCTCTTTGATATACAAGATATTTATGTCCTCGTCTGTGATTGGTTGAAACCGATTCTACTTATTTCCTCTTTTTTTAGATTTTGAATATGTTTGCTTGGCCTGAAGATCTTCATTTGTTAATGCAAGATTTGTGTCTGTTCCGCTCCTGATTGGACTTGCATATTTAATGATGGGGATGAGGGTGACGAGTAGAGCTGATGATGGATCTTAAGTTGTTTAGTACCAAACTCAGATTCATATTTTCTACTAACACTGATTATAAAACCAGCAAAAAGCTGATCCAATTCAAATGGGTATATTTAGTGAAAATTTTGGAATTCATTTTTAACTGCAAGAATCCTGTCATTAGCATTATATCAAAAAGTATGTTGTTTAAAGTGTTTGCATTCTGATCTAGATGCACATGTTTTCGTTGGATGGCTACTCTAACCTCAGTTATACCTTACATCAAGTCAAGCATTTAATCATGTAGGACATCATGATACACCTTGCCCTATTCAACAGAAGTTAAGTCTTCACTGTTTATGTATTCCACCACCAGCTATTAATAGGTATCTTTAGTTCCATATTTTTAGACCACTGATAAATTTCGTTCACATACAAATGAGAAAACAGAAATAGTAAAGGTATGAAAAGCAAGTTGAAAGTTACTGATATTATTTATAACCCGATCCAACTAATCCTGGAAATATATGTCCTTTGTATGTTAAATGTACGCTCAGTGCTTGTTCATAATTCAACTGACTGGCATTTAACATCAAATTACTTTGTTTCTTGCTCGAAGTGTACACAGATTGTTATTTGTACTGGTACATTAACTTCCGGAAGGAATTATCTGATTATTTGTTTCAATGGACGTAAGTTGTCGAATGAGCAGATCAATATATCCTCTTGGGATACCGACTCCCTTGGCCATAAAATTAAAGTGCCTTTTCTGCTGATGGCAATTATCATCAACATCTTGAATGTGATGTATGTTCACAACTTGAGAAACATTTTCTCGTTTATTCCAAGGAAACATTCACATTAACAAACAAATTTGGCTAGAGCTAACAATTAACTTGTAGAAGAATTTCTTTTATTTTCGGTTAATATTAAAAGTGCAATATTATCAATGGTTTCTAGTCTTTTGCGCGTCTGAATTCAAATTGTAAAACAGTAGGATTAGTTGGCTCCGTCATGCTGTTAAAGTCTCAAGCCTCCACTTGATCCACATAATCATCTTTGTTTTTAAGTCTACAAGAACAAAAAACTTTACCGGACAACCTGCGCAGCCGCACAATTGTGCTTTGAGGAATTTACTTATTACAATCAATGCAACTGAAATGCTTCTTTTCATGAACTAAAATCCAAACTGCTGACAGTTCTTCTATTGCTTAACTCAATAATGACACCTATTTCAAATTGCATCAAGGTACATAATGTTTTACAAATGTTTCATGGATATAAAGGGATAGCGTGTATACTCTCACCGTACCTTGTGTCACAACTGAACATATACATTTAGCAATGCATCAGAACATTTGGGGTTGGGGTGCATAATTTAGTTATTACCCATTGACGAGTTAGGTCAGCAAAATAACTAATACCATCTGTGTATCCCGATGATTTATTTGTGTAGTTTTATGCATACAAGCAACCTATAGAGTGCAGTGCATCATGGTGATAACCACCATAACAAATTCCGTCCATTTACAAAAAATCAGGATATTATTTACCTGATGGTTTTCAGGGATAGGACGTATGACGACATTTTTGACTAAACAAAACAACTTAGTGCGGTAAAATTAATAACACGAAGATGTGTTTTCCCAAAAGACTAACCCTGCGTAAAGATGTTTTCTGAACATTTGTTATTTTTATATCCCTTACTTAGATTGAACCACCCTGTATTATTTTAAATGGAATATTTAATATACAGCCACATCTGCGGCTACAATATTAATAAAATTAATAATCAGATGATCTCCAAACACTATTTACCCCAGCCATGTACAGTTTGCTTACAAATACACAAAGATAGACTAAATTGAGGCACACCATAGCGTGTAGTATATACGGTGAAACATGCAAATAATACGACGAACGTTGTCGGACTGATACATCAGTTTAACACACATTCCCGCAAGATCAGTGGGTAAATACCTTAAAAGATATCGCTCGTACAGATACTTCCGTGTCCATGTAATCTTAGTATGAATAACAACACAAAATGAAACAGCTCACTTGCATTCTTGGTTGTCTTGTATATTTGATTGGATATTCGGCATATGAAGGTAAGTAACTTTATTTCTGAGCTAATATTAAAAAATCCACTATTGGAAAATATTAATATATATAGAACATAGAAAGAAGAAACAAATTTATTTTCTTTTAATCATACCTTGCCGAATCGAAAAGGCAACTCAGATTTAATCTACTAACGTATTGGTACATATGTAAGAATCAACACCCAATATCATTTGTTATGATACGTCAGTTAACTGACAGGCGGCCTAGTGGTTAGAGTGTCCGCCTCGGGAGCGGGAGATCGTAGGTTCCATCTACGGTCGAGTCATACCAAAGACTTGCAAAAATGTTACTAACAACAGCCTCGCTTAGCACTCAGCATTACGAGGTTACTGTTAGGACAGGTCATCCTGGTGTTAGGATAATGTCACTGGGTGGGGCATCATGCTCCATGTCTGCGGCATGATGCACCATTGCTAGGCATCGCTATATACTGTCATACTACAGACAGGCATCGAAGCTATAACTGAACAATTGTTAGCGCTACGTTACAAATAAACAAACAAATGATACGTCAGTTTATCACACATTCCTGAACGGTCAGACATTACCTACCTCAACACATTTCGATCGCACAGTTACTTCCGTGTCGATGTAACATTAGGTTGAATAGCACTACAACATGGAACAGCTTAGTTTGATTTTTATTTTTTTTATTTTATGGTTTTCTTGTATATGCGATTGGATATTCGACATCTAAATGTACTTAACTGTATTTCAGAGTTGATACAAAACAATAAGCTATTGGTAAGTATTAAAAGGGCAAACACATGAACGCTCCCTGGTGCTGATGTTGGGAGTAATCGCGACCTCCTCATTGTAAACTTAAAATTAACAAGTGAAAGAAAATCAGGCTCACATTCAACCTTGATCAACCGAAGGACGCTAACATCAGCAAGTCATTCCAAACCACAATTGGATGAACATTTACTCAACGTTGTGATTGATGTTGATGGTAAAGTGATGACAGACACGTTCGACACAGCCATGACATCAGCTGCCAATGACATCATTGGAACACATTGCCCAAATAATCCTGGGTTACACAAGAAGTTCTGAATCTGTGTGATGCCCGAAGAGACCTCAAAAACATAAGACTCACAAAAGGAGCAGTGGAATACTGAGATATAAACAAGAATATCTGAAAAGCAAACTTGAAGAAAGCAAAACAAAATTGGATTGGACAAAGTCGCATATAAATAGAGAGCAATTTGATGAATAACAACATCTAAAAAGCATATTGTGTAAGACATCACCAGACAGAAGCAGCCAAGAGTCAGTACCATTCAAGACGAAAATGGAAAAGTCCTCAAAGATGCAAGTGAGATTGCAGAAAGATGGACTGAGTATTGTAAAGAACTCTACAACCGTCCGTCCACAGGAGACCCAGAGGTGCTTGAAGTTCCAAATCCCATAAATGATGATGATTTCCCAATTGTCAAAAATGAGGTGGAATCCGCAATAAGAGCACTGAAGAATGTGAAGGGAGCTGGAGTAGACAATATCCCAGCTGAACTTCTCTAGAATGGTGGGGAATCAGTGATAGAGCTACGAACAAAAATATGCAATGAGATCTGGCAGACAGGTGAATGCCCAACACATTGGACCCAGTTACTGATTATAACACTCCCCCATAAAATCAATTTCCGGCTGTGCCAGAAATATAAAACTGTTAGTTTGATCAGCCATACTACTAAGGTGATGCTGACGATCATCTTGAACAGAATTAACCCAAAAAACAGACGACATTATCGCTGAAGAACAAGTAGGGTTACGGAGTGGAAGAAGCACAACAGAACATATATTCAATCTTAGGTTTCTGTGTGAAAAGTACTCACAAGAAGAGCAAGATATTTGTCATTGTGTTCATAGATTTCAAGAAGACTTTTGACAGTGTGTCGCAAGAGGCATTGTGGGCCACATTGTAGAAGTACAACATGTGTCTAAAGTTGACCAATACCATCAAGCAGCTGTTCGGCAAGGCTACCAGTGCAGTAACTGCCTCAGGGTATGTGGGTTCTGGTTCAGGACAACATTTGGTGTACTGCAACACTGTATCATGTCAAACCACGCTTTTAAACAACCACTTAGAGCGCACCATGAGCGAAGCCCTGGGAAACCACTGTGGGGAGTTTGCATTAAAGGGCGTAACATCACCAACCTACGTTTTGCAGACAAGATTCATTGGTCGAAAGCAATGAAGACGAGCTTGCCACCTTAGAGACGAACCTTGATGAAACATCCTCCAGATGTGACATGGAAAAAAGTGCCGAGAAGACAAAGTTGATGACAAATAGTGGCAAACAAATCTCAACCGAGATTAAATTCAGAGGACAGGGACTGAAAGCAGTGGGTCGTTTCAAATATATCGGTTCCATAACCATGGGAGAAGGAACAAGATCAGAACTATTGTCACGAGCAGCACAAACAACGGCAGCTATGTCAAAGCAAACACCCATCTGGAGAGAGAACAATATATGTCTGAAAACTAAAATCAGACAACTGAAACCATTAGTGATTTCAATCTTTCTGTATTCATGTGAAGCCTGGACCCTGACATCAGAATTACAAAGAAGAATTCAGCACTTGTACTGAGATGCTAGAGAACCATCCTTGGTATTTTTTACATGGACCACATCACAAATGAAGAAGTGCTTAACACCATCAGGCAGAAAGTAGCCGTTGTAAAGATCTCCTCATCACTGTCAAAACGAGAAAGCTGAAGTGGTATGGCCATGTCACTAGATCCAACAGTCTATCCACACCAGTACTGCAGGGCAGTTTCCACAGCGGCAGACGTAGAGGTAGACAGAGAAACAAGTGGAGTGACACCATCCAAGAATGGACAAGGACAAGTTTTGCGGAGACACAGGCATTGGCACATGATCCAGACATGTGGAAGGAACTGGTCAGATGTTCAGTAGTACAGTTGCTCAACGACCACACGAGACTGATGCTGCTGCTGATGATGATGGTGATGATGAAATATTAATATAGGTAGAAAATAGAATTAAAAAAACATATTGCAATACCAAAAAGTCAAAAAAGTATTTATTTTGACAACTAACTGTCACGTATGTAAGAATCAAAACCCAGGTGTATTTATATGTTGCAATGTAAGAAAAACGTAATTTGAAACCACGCAGATAACCAATTACTCTAAATCCCTAATAAGTGCCGCCAATAAACTTTTCAGTCGTCTGTCTTTCACGCCTAAAACACCATTATATCACACATATAACTGTCTACAATTGACAAATATATTTATCACTTTGAGCATTGCCTATGGAGAGAGCAGTAATCTACTGAACTTGGTATTTATAAACAGAGTAGAACAAGTGCTTTATTGAAGTCTTAACATAATAAATGCTTTTTTAAGTTTGTCTTGCCTGGAAAATGATGATAATATACGTATGGCAATAATTTCACGATAATTTCCAAAATATATACGTTTCAGTTGCAATTTGTTTGTGAACATTTTATAAACAGTTTCGTCGTTTATCTCGATTTAATAGATAACATAATTAATTAGAGATATTAAATGCATATCGTTAATTGTACAGTATTATATTAGTAACGGAATTGAAATAAACCTCAAGAACGCCATCAATCAGACGCAATCACTTAAATCTTCAGTCAGTTGGAATAATTGAATTCGGAATTCTGACAATTTTTATACCACAAGGTCTATTTACAACTGATTATATATATGTATATATATATATATATATATATATATATATATATATATATATATATATATATATATATATATATATATATATATATATATATATATTGGAACCCATTTCTGCCAGTTGAACCGGGTATGTAGTAAAGTCTCTAACATGTATGATAACATTAATTGTGTTAAATATTAATTATGACCAGCATATACAAGCACAGACTGCATTTATATTACTTAACTATAGCAAATGTATATATTTGTTCGCTTTGCCGTGATATAATTCATCTCAAGAATTTACCATGTCTGATACTGTTGGTTTAATCTTTGATGATCGTATGGAATGATCAAGCTTACTTCATCTTACGGTGTCTCGGCTTAGATAATACAAATCGAATTAATAAGAGCGATATTGCTGTAGCATATGAATTAGGAAACAAATAATTATTTGAAAACAATTTAAAAAAATTAAACACAGCTTTAATCCTGACGCTGAATTTATCATGATATTAAACAACCACAGAATAATCATTGTGCACGTTGTAACTTAATAATATTCTAAATCCATTTACCATATATATATATATATATATATATATATATATATATATATATATATATATATATATATATATATATAATTAATAGCTATATTGGTCACGCACGTATAAATATCTTGCGGACATGTCTTTGGTGTATTTGACGTCCAGGCACTAGTTCACAAAAGAGCAGATGGTGGTGATTGTGACTCTTCAGGAATTACGTGTAATTGTTTTTTAGAGATCCACCTTCATCAGCTGTGCAGTCTAATCTATATGTTGCAGGTATACCGTAGATCATACCAATCTAGAAAATGTATGTGTAGTTAAACTCCAAATAAGATCAGTTGCTTTTCTTTTACCGCCTTCCTGTTCACCATGTTCGTATAGATATATTGCAGTCACAAAATAGCTAGTACTGGTTGTTTTCAAAAACCACGCCGTTTTGTCGTCACTATATTAAAGGTTTTATAAAGATTAAACGAGTAATTGTATTATGTAAGGCAGCTATTACACTTAGTAGTCTTGCAACCCATTCACGCGATCATATGTCATTTTGAATTTTGTTTATGAATATTTCCTTTGCATAATGAGATCAAAATAACCGCTCAGCAAGTGTTCAGTTCAATCGTTCAATCGTTCAAAGATTGCCTGTTCACGATGAATTGCCGTATATCTTCGTATGATTTTGACATTATCTTATTTTCATCAGATATATACTGCACTAAGAAAGTATTTGCCAAGATCAAGCTGTAGCAACGTATCAACGTCACACGTTCGTTCACAAGCAGATGAAACTTTAACATATATTTTAGTTGATAATGATTCTGTCTATATCTACTTGCACTTCAAAGACAGTCAAGTCATATTTGTATGTTTATTGAACAAGTTTTGTAGTATCAAGGAATACAAAAATTATCCGCCTATTGAACATCATTAGAAGAACTGGCTGGCATAAAAATGTGCAAAATTAATATGTTTTGATGGTGGTTGATAAGTTTGTCATATTGCCTAACATGCTAACATACCATGACGTAACATATGCTGCATCAGATAGTTTACTAATAACAGCTCTATCATCCAATATCATCATGGGCTACAATCAAGTGATTCCATTATAATAATAATTGGTTGTTTACTTACCAGCCTCTACCACTACTTTCCATTTTATCGCAGGTTTTATGAACTAATTAACTAACTGAAAGATATTTTATGGAATTTAACCGATAAATCAACTTCGTCTCTGCAATATCTTCTTTATATGATGCATTATTGATATGACCTGCTTAATTATCACATTTAATATATATTCTCCATGGTTTGGTTAATATCGCTCGGCACGACGGACTACGAGTCGGGTTCCAGGACTGCAATAATTATATCACGTATGATGTGTTTCTCCTGGATACATGCTCCATAGAGTTCCTGTTAATTTTCCTAAAGAAACAGCAATACCACCACATATTTGTTTTGGATTGTCAAGGGAGATAAGGAAATTTATAATTGTGTACCATGTTTTACACAATTACCTGTAACTGCACGCTGTTTATATATTTTTCCATTTGTGGGAGTGGGTATTCTGCATAGAACACTATAAACTTTCACATTGTTTATTATTGATATAGCACATATATTGTTAATACCTCAGCGACACTAATGCAAGAGCCAGTCATATATCATCCAGCGATACCAAAATGCATTATAACAATTACCATAGGTGCATCTGTGTCTGGGTCTGATGAAGTACAATTTTTCATTTTTTTAATGATAAGATGGCTCAAGTGAGATGAGTTATATTTAGTAGCACCATCTGTAGTATGACCCAAAGATGCGACGATGTGTTTAAAGATTGAAATGCAAATACTAAATTGTTAAATGAGTATGATAATGATATTATTGATTTTATCAATGCTATTGATGGAGTAACATATGTTTTTTACCTTGATGACTGTATTATTAATCAAGTAGTATAACATGACGTGATGCTGGATAAACAATCAAATCCGGCAAGAATATTTTCTCGAGACAGAGATGAAAGTTCACTCCTGATTTATGTTACTCAGCCATATTCTATACCATGCAGACTACGGTCACCATGCTCCGCGGTATTTCAAAGTGCGTATAGACATCATCCCCGTGTACAGTGATGCCTCACATTAATTTCTGTTCTACAAAAAAATTAATAGTTACAACTGAAGCAAGTGACAAGTAATTTGTTGCTTTCTTGTGCTTGTTTATTTGCTTCACTGAGGAGAAGGCCATGTCAATATGAAACGTTAGAGAATCAGATCGAATGAAGTTTATTGTCGTGTAATCAGTTTTCTGATGTAACATCAACGTATTTGTCAGCGCTGAACGTTTAAATTGAAATGTTATTCTGTTGCTTATCGCTCTCGTAAATATAAATAAAACCTGCTACTATTGGCATGCTTTAACGCGCTCTAACGCTTAGTTAAACATGCTAGTCGGCGGATTTGTAACTTAAATATATGTGTACGGCATATTTATAATGCATTCTTGTCTGACCCATCCACACTTTAAATCCTATGTTTAATGATATTACTGGATTCGTTTTGTATTTTGAAGCATATAGGAACTATAACGTTACTTGTTCCCCAAGAATACAAGACGAGTGAACCTAGATGACCCAATGTTCGATGTTAAGCTGTAGTTTTCGATAGATTGTCCAACACGAAACCGCTTGAATCAGGGCGATTCGTGTTTCCTTCCGTTTGCCATTATGTCTGGAAATAGAACATGGTCTCCCATTATAGCATCTAAGAGCATTATTGTATTAAACTGTGATTATAGCAGACGTTAATAATACTGGCAAAATACCCTGATAATATTACTGACTAACACACGATAAAGCAAATAGTTAACATTAATACAAGAACTACAATAAATATATATCTTGTGCTTATTTAAATACTGCGTATTTTAATGTCTGCACCACATATATTACTATTTGATTGTCTGTAGTTGAATCGTAACTGTGCCATTTTGCCGACGTATGTGTAACGGTGTGGAGTGCAGAAGTGGTATACATATTCGTATGCGAAAGTTATTTACTTCCCTTGGCTGTATATCGTGCTTCGCATGTTGTCTACACTAGCAATTTTTGAATGACAGCTGAAAAATGCAGTTTGTTCAATAATTTTTAATTTCTTTGCCATTGTTTACTTTAGAATATAACTTCTCAGCTAGATTATGTGTCCACATATTGATCGTTTACATGCTTCACCGTTACACGGTAGAAGTATCACATACGTTTTGATTGCAAACTGTTTTTTTAGTTCTTTTGATAATCGTGGGAACTTGTAGGATATCCGCCATTGTACAAACATCGACCAAATTCATTTAGAAAAGTATGACTTCCCAGGTAAAATGTGAAGCGCACAGTTGAGATCCTAACTGTCTCCAAACTAAGAAGATTCTGCGATTATTGTGAATATTATTATTAGGATATAAGTTGTGTTTTGGGTGTTTCATATCATTGGTATTGACAATTGCATTGATTCAAATTCCACTAAAATGTTACAATGCTTATCAATACGATTTTGATATCAACACATTTGCTATTAGTAACGAATATACGATATTTTCATAATGGACAAAACGCCTTCATTGTAACGTAGTAGTTTTATGAGCATATCGTTTATATGTAGGCAGTACAATACGATGCAATTATAAAGATAACGTTTTATGTTGCAAATGAATTCTCTGTTTGGTTGGTAATGCAACTTTAAAAAATACACACCGAATTCAGGAATGTTACTGGTCAATGAACGAATAATCAAGACAATGAAATGTTATATGCTTTCATCGTTCTCTGCCAACTGTTCTTAACCATTTAGATTATGGACTGATCGGTCGTGGTTTTTTTTTGTGCTGTTTTGAGGTTTGAATTTGTTAATCTCGTTTAGTTTTAGGATCTTTATACAGTACATCATGTGTATTATGTACATGCATATTTGATGTCCATAACGGTACTTCGGAACCAAATTGCTAAAATGTCATATTTTATATTAATTATTGTAGCTCTATATTAGGCACCGATGATGATGATGATGATGATGATGATGAAGATTATGTTGTTGATGATGATGATGATGATGATGATGATGATGATGATAAATAAACAGAACACAGTTCAAATTGTCTACCTGTATAACTTTTGTCGGGCACTAAAATCAAAACAATGATAAAATCTAAATGTTCTGAGCTGCAATGTTCCATGTGAAATAAGGCATTCGCGTACTAAAGATTATATTTTCGAAACGTTATCTAAAGAGATCGCTATGTTTCCGCATGTGCGTTTTTTTGTTCCTATGAATGTTATTACGTTAATTTGTGAAACCGCTTTGTTCCATTGATTGTTATTAATTGTTTTGCATTTGACAATAATTATTGAACTTTCAGTATTCTCATTAAGGTGATACATGTACTGTGCTCTTAGTTTCATATTAAAGGTCTGAAAGTTAATTTGTTGCTGTAGAATGATGGTTCCCGTCCATAAAATGAGTTGTCTAAATACGTCTGTTTAAATGCGACCTGTACGTTTTTGCCATTCAAATTTATCTAGAAGGAAGTAATTTGTCCTAACCTTCTGGTAAATTAAATACTCTTCTCACTAAGTAAACCTTATGGTTATCGATTATATTGACTACAACGTCCGTTATGATGTTATCAGCTATTATGGCACTTTTTCTGCCACTAAATGCACACCATAATTTTCATATGTATTATTCTATCTTTGCATGATCATGTTCTATCCTTGTATAGAAATTATGATTATTATTATGTTCACTTTATCTGTCTTGTTACGCAAAAGGTGTTCAAAGTAACATCTTTGATCAACCTCCATTTGATATGGCAACGTACTGAGCACGGTAGTTTATGGAACATTCCTTTTAATGTCATATCTTTGAACGTGATTATGATTATATTTTTGTCATGATGATGATGATGATGATGATGATAACGATGAAGATGATGAAGAACTAATCAAAAAACGGAGTTTGTAACGATAATTATTATGTCGATAGAAAATTAATAATATTTGTCAATTAGTTTTAAATGGTGTCAAAATAACATTTAGCGATAGATAATACAACTAACAGGTTTCTCAGAACATCATTCAAATTCATGTTGTTTTATTGTCAAAGCTAAATCCCGGAAATAATTAAAACTTAGGAGATTATGTCATGTTGCGTTTACTGACCAATGAACATTTGTGCTTAACCAGGTAATGAAGAATGGAAAGATTTTGTTTGGTGATGTATGAATCACACACAATATATACAAACTTTAATAAGTTGTCTTAAAAGTAAAAGTATGTGCTTCCACTTTTATATAATAATGTTTCTTAAATTTGAATGCAGCATAATTAAAGTTTAACCTGTAAGACTTATACTACACCACAAATTTGTATTTCTAAGTGTCAAATTCAACCCTAAACAACACCAGTTTAGATATTTAATTTCCTAAACATGTATCTTATTTGATATTTTAATGTATTTTACTTTCGGTATCAATATATGTTTAAAGGTTCATAATATATCTAGTATAGGGTTAAAATCTATTTGAGTCTGTAAACGTTAACTGCTCCAAGTCTATGGTAATGTTATATCGTTTAGGAGAGGGAGGGTACGTCCAACGTTTGCTTGATAAATGAAGAGCACGCTAAAGACGGGCATATACTGCATTCCTTCTCAAATACAGCTGTTTGCTGAACTGGAAATCCAAACCCATGCAGACAGAGGTGAGATATCAGTAATCGGATAACCGCGGTCCCAATAAGCAAATGTACGAACGTGTCCCAAGTATTTTTATAAACAGTTTAGAGACACCTCTAAAGAGAATTACACGGTAGTATGTTTAGGGATAGAGATTACATTGATATTGGGTGAACTGGCAATGCTAATGTCATTCTCGTTGACTTTGCATGACTTCAGGTGTGATAAATGTAATGTACATAACAGGAGTTTGAGATTGCTTGTTAGGCAAACGTGAGCGTTTTGTCTTGGACAAAACTAATTCATGTTTGATTTTCACTTCCACGTTTGAACTGGGTTGGACAGTTAAAACATGAACGTTCACACAATATGTACAGTTCTTTTAACCATATCCATTTCCGTATATGGTACCTACATCGATGGTTCGTAAAATGTTATTTCAATAACATGAATCACATTTTCATCGAGTAATACTAACAGTTTTAATTTTAAAAACACCTTCAATGTGATACAAGTTCCTACAAGTACACAAGCATATATCAGTATAAATGCATTTTCGGGCATGAAATCATTATTGTAAACTTTCACCATGTTATAAATATTGTTGTGTACCGATAGAGATTAGATCTCGATGAGACAGTCATGTATCTACAACACCAGTCAGTTTGTGTTCATATGTTAATTAGCCCAAATGTTGAATCGGAGTGAATTATTCGTCCTATATTGTGCATTTGTTGCATTGTTTCTAATGAACGTTATTGTACATATATATACAATAATACACCACTATATGTCCAATTTTTCATTGAAAGGAAACGAGGCTTGCCGAGTTCCCTTTGAATGAAAAGCTTATACAACGAGTAGAGTATCCTTGATCCAGCGTACATACCATACATGTATTATATTTATGCCACATACAATTTAACATTTTATATAAAATATAAAACTGAAGGCAAGAAACTCTGCACGTTAGGGGAGTATACGTTTTTTACAACCCCTCGCATGTATGAACGCTCACAAAACGTTTTATAGTGATTATTGATTTCCTGTACATTTCATATATAATCCGTTTCTGGTGAATATTACACATTTGAGAACATGATATACATACGTATGTTGCTGTGCCGTTTGAAATTTCTTTGTTGTGGGGGTGAGGTTGACAGTTTCATTAATTCGGTGGCGGGTGTTACTCAGATAATTGGAGTACGCCTGTTGCTGTTTGTCGATAATGTTTCAGTGCCTGACAGCTGCATTACGTCAGGGAATATTTTTGACTATACTTTTGAATTAGGTACTTTCGGCTACTAGTCTTTGTTATCTTACTTCTTGCTGTACTATTTGTTTTTTTTCTTCCATTGTGTCATGTTGCATCCAAGATTCGTAAGTCCAGTTTCTACCCGTTTTGGGGTTTGTCGCTGAGATTGGCATAGTGTTGTGCTCAATATAGAGAGGAGTTTTACATTGAAAACGTCTGCTGGTCTTAAAGCATCATATCGTTGGTTGCACGAAAGTTCATCTCTTTCTTTCTTGTTTTCGTTCTCATACATCTCATGATTAATATCCCTGATGTTCTTAACATTGTATCCTGTTTTGGTTTTGTCTGCCTTTACTTGAGTTCAAGATACTTAATGCGATTCACATCTTTCTTTACTGTAAGATCCTCCCCCGCCCCATTTCAGACGGTAATAATCAGTAACTTTATTCAAACCACAAGGTCCAGAGTTGTTAAACCACAATGTGTTAACAATTAATTCACGTGTTTCCAACCCCATTAGCTCTTTGCTATGCAAGACATTTATTTCTTCGTCTTTGATTGGTTGAAACCGATTGATCTTAGTTCCTTTTTGTTTAGATTTTAAATATTTTTGGTTGGCCTGAATTGCTTCCATTGTTAATGCAAAATTTGTATCTGCTTCTCTCTTGATTGGACTTGCATCTTTCCTGATGGGGATAAGGGCGACGAGTGGAGATGATGATGCTTCTTAAGTTGTTTGGTACGCAACTCAGATTCATCTTTTCTCCTAACATTGATTATAAAACCAGTCAAGAGCTGGTCCAACTCAAATGGGTGTACTGAGTGACAATTTCGGAATTCATTTTTAACTGCAAGAATCATGTCACTAGCATTACATCAAAAAGTGTATTGTTGAAAGCGTTTGCATTCTAATCTAGATGGGCATATTCTGATTGGATGGCTACTCTAAACTCAGTTATACCTTATGTCAAGTACATGCATCATAATTTAATCATGTAGAACATCAAGTCTACACATCACTGTTTATGTATCCCACCACGAACTATTAATAGGTGAGTGGGGTTTAGTTTCATATTTTTACTAGACCACTGATAACGTTTCTTTCACATACAAATGAGAATATCACAAATGGTAAAGGTATTAAAACTATGTTCAAAGGTACTGATATTATGTATAACATGATCCAACTATTCCAGGAAATGTATGCCTTTGATTGTATGTTAAAGGTATGTTCAGTGCTTGTTCATAATTCAACTGACTGGAATATAACATCAAATTACTTTGTTTCTTTCTAGAATTGTACACAAATTATTTTTTGTATTATTAGTACATTTAACTTCCTGAACGACGTATATGATCATTCGTTTCAATGGCTGTACGTTATCTAATGAGTTGATCAATCCTCTTGGGATACCGATTTCTCTGGCTAAAAGCAGAGTGCCTTGTCAGCTGATGGCAATTATGATAAACGTCTTGAATGCGATGTATGTTTACAACTTGAGAAACATGTTCACATTTATTACAATGAAACTTTCACATTAGCAAAGAATGTTGGCTAAAGCTAACAAGTCACTTGTACAGACATTTCTTTTATTTTCGGTTAATATTAAAAGTGTTATCAAAGGTTTCTATTATGTTTGCACGTCTCAATTCAAATTGTACAACAATAAGATCCATCATTAGGGTTCCTCATGCTATTCAAGGCTCAAGCATCCACCTGATCCAGATAGTCATCTATATTTTTTAGTGTACAAGGTAATACCTTTACCGGACAGCCTGAACTGCCGCGGAGTTGCGCTTTGAGGAATTTACTTTTTACAATCCAGACAACTTAATTGCTTTCTATCTTGATCTGAAACCTAACTGTTTACACTTCTTTTATTCCTAGTCTCAACAATGGCACCTATTATGAATTATACCAAGCTACATTGTGTTTTGCAAACCTATCACGGATGTAAAGGGATAGCTGTTATACTTTCACCAGCACCTGGTGTCAAAAACTAACATAAGATTTGAAAAATGTATGAGAACATTTGGGGTTGGGGTGCAAAATTGTATTTAGATGTAACCCATACAAATGAGGGTACATCGAAGCATGCAACCAACGTAAAGGGACGATGTGCATAATGGTGATGACTTTCAAAGATTCCGTTCTTTCACAGAGAAGGATGATACCAGTTAGCTGATGGTTCTCAACCATAGCACGTTTGACGAAATTTAAAAAAAAAAAAAATAACTTCGTCTACAGTTCTGGTGCGGTAATATTAATACAATGAGAGAGTGTTTTCACAAAAGACTAATCCTGCGTACAATTAAACAATGCGAATATGTTTTATGAACAGTTGTTATATTATATCCTGTGATAAGTTTCAACCATTAATCACCCAGCGTTCTTTGAAATGCTATAGTTAATATACAGCCACATGTAAGCTAGCGCCGCGGTTCCAATATTAATCAAATTAATGTAGTCACGTGTGTGTGTTGTTTGTGCATGTCGCGTAAAAGTTAAAAACACATATTGGAACGGGAATTAAGAATAAACATTGATACAAATACAAACTCATCTAACTAAAAAATGTACACTAGCCATGTACATTTTGCTTACAAATACACAAAGAGAGACTCAACTGAGCAGGGACCTAGAGTGTAATATATACGTTGACACATGTAACTTAGATAAGACGAATGTGTCGGACTCATACGTCAGCGTATCACACATTCCTGCACGGTCCAATGTTCCCTACCTTAAAAGATATCGATCGCACAGTTACTTCCTTGTCGATGTAATCTTAGGATGAATAACAACACAAAATAAAACATCTCATTTTTTTAATTGGTTATATTGTATATTTAATTGGATTTTCGTCATCTGAAGGTAAGTAACTTTATCTCTGAGTTCATACAATACAATAAGCTATTGGTAAATATTATTATAGGTATAACATAGAATAGTTTGCGATACCAAAAATGCAATTCGGTATTTAATTTGAGAACAAAGTGGCAATTATGTAAAAATCAAAACACAAGTTTCTTTGTTCTGTTCCAAGTAGAACGTAATTTAAACAAGAAAATTACTCTAAATCTCTATTCAGTGCAAAACAATGAATTTCTCAGTCGTCCGTCTCACGCCTAAAACGCAATTATATCCAACGTGTCAATGTGTACAGTTGATTAATACATTTATCAATTTGAGCATTGCGTTTGGAGACAGATGTATTCTAGTTAATTTGTTATTTCTAAGCAGAGATGAACATGTGCTTTAGTGACGTTGAAACATAATAAATGCTTTGATTTATTATCTCCCCTGGAAAGCTATGCTATACATTCACGATAGTGTCCAAACCGCACTGCCGTAGTATGTATGGGACAATCTTATACATATTGGCATTTATAACGTGCTTTTATCCCATATTTTCAAGAACCGTTATTCACAGTAAAAAAATTTCTATTTGTGTAACCAAACGATTTTTCCAGTTTTCAAACATAATTTTTATCTGATTCATATAATGCATTATATATATATATATATATATATATATATATATATATATATATATATATATATATATATATATATATATATATATATATATATATATATATCAGCTGCAATTTCTTCGTGAACATTTTATAAATATTTTCTTCCTTTATCACGGTTTAATACTGAATACAGTTAATTATGGATATTAAAATGCATACCGTTAGTTATACAGTTATATATTTTAGTAACGGAATTGAAATAAATATCAGGAACCCAATCAATCAGAAGCAGTCACTCAAATCTTCAGTCAGTTGTAGTGATTCATTTTGGAATTCTTCCAATTTATATAACACAACGTCTGTATACGACTAGTATAAATATATATATATATATATATATATATATATATATATATATATATATATATATATGCGTTCGCGTTATGCAGTTACTGATCGCGCGCCGTGGCGCAGTGAACAGCTTGAAACAACCAATGGAAGCATGTGAAAGCAAGCTAAGCAGTTTACCCGAAGTTACAATAATACAAAATATTTTTTGGACAAATAAATGACATTCAGCTAAAGTTTAGACTGTGCATTTAAGGTCTCAAATATACAAGCCAGTAACAGATAACCATCTCCTCAGACCATGAAATCAGCACTTCCTCTTCATATACTGCTTCATAAACCAAGGTTTAGGTTGTTAGAAAACCATGGTTAAATTATACACGGTAAAGTACTTTCAAATTCATATATATGTTGCGCATGCGCGCACATAAATGGAGTATCCGTGTAAATTAACCGTTCAAGGAATGCAGCTTGTAATTTAACTCCATTTGCTGTTCAGTTGCAACATAAAACTATCTCAAAAAAGACTTTTTTATTACTAATATAATGGCGCTGTATAACCTACGTATTTATGAATAAACAACCCTCAGTAACGCTGTACGGGGTATCGAAACTCGAGCACATGTTTGACCACATATACATATTGATACCATTCATACACATCTCCTTGACAGTGTAATTCTACGAAAATATAATATTAAATGGAATGAAATGGAGATAATACAATACACGTGTGGCTTTGACTAATAATTTTTGCATTTCAAAATCACTTGTAACATTAACAAGTCAGCTTGATCTCTCAGTAATACTTCCCTCGATTATGATCACACGAAAAGTATTGAATGAACACGCTTGATATTTGACTCAACGTGCAGTGAGAACATACTATTGATAAGAAATGTAGTATTTAATAAACTATTAATTAACCCTACGATCTATAACTATGAAATAAATTCAAATAATATAGATTTGCATACAATTATGAAATAGTAAGATCGAGATCTTAAATACGCAGTGTTCTGTTTGCATAGGATTCCCCAATGCATTGTCATGCAGACAATGGTATATGTGTCCTATTTTCTTTGCATTATTACATTTCTATGAATGAAGAAACATGTCTGCTTCTAACTAAAGATTGATAACATTTGCCTTACATTGCACTGACAATTTCTGTACATTTCTATTTTTTACTTTGCAACTGATATCAGTAAAATGGCAACTATTGTCTCTTAACACGCTATGCATTCGTCGGTGTGTCTATCAATTATAGAAATTGTATTATTTGTTTTAGACTCTAATGATAATTACAAACCTGAAGCATTTCATCAAATTGATTTAAATATTGAAAGCAGTGTGACCAATAAATATACAAAATATATTTTCAGCTTTGTAAAGAGATTTCTAGCTCTTTTGTTTTATTTTTGGCGGATATATATGCGATAATGAAAAGCAACATCGCCGAAAGCCACACCCAAAGATCAATCATTCTCTTGAAAAGAAGGTACTATCAGCGGAATAGGATTAGCTACAGCATCAATAGTCCTACTGTACTCCAAATTATATGTTCAACTACGATAGGTCCTAACATATTTGAATTTTATTAAGGATTTAAGTATAGAGATATCACGCCTCCTCTGGTGTTCTTTTAGATAAATAAATATGCCCTGTTTAATATATGCCATTTGAAATGTGACAGACAAGTTTCAGCATATTCATGGAAAACTTTACAGCATCCTAGACAAAGAAAGATGTTATAATTCAATCTGTCATTTATCAACATTTGAATTGCTGACAGAAACATATGTAAAACTGGCATAGTGTTTAGGTTTCTGATTAGCTGCTTGTCCAGAAAAAAGTTTGAACAGTATGTCTGACCCCCCGATGCAAACTTCAGTATTCTCACCCTAGCAACTTTGAATATAAATTGAAACCTCAATTTTCATTTTCATAAGAATTAAAATATAAGAACTGATATTAATTGGTTCTTCAAAAGTCCTGTTTATGGTTCGTACCTATTACATTTATTTAGGTCTAAAAATTACCCAGAAATCATAATGTCTGAATAGCTTGTTGTAAGTGGTATTTATCATTGAACGCCGTTGGTCATTTAGTGGAAGATCGTTGATCATATGTTTGAGGACTAAATACAAAATAATGCAGTCCATCGCATGAGGTTCTCTGAATATCCAGAACGAAATCAGATTAGTTGATACAATTTTATTTTCTTGTTCATAATTTCATTTCATTTGATTATCTTCCTATAACTTTGTTTCAGATCCACACGAACGTCCTTTGTCTGAAATATATAATTGGACTGAAGCAAAAGAATGGTGTTCAGAACATCATAGTGAACTTGGCGACATGACTTAGAATGCATCGTCTTTATTTTTCCATGGACTTTGTGATGATGGTTGTTTATGGACCAGAAATGTGATTCAAGTACAATTAAAAACGGAAATAGGTCTGAATCACACATACTTTCACATTGGTGTCTACAGACTAAGTCGAATTCCTGATGTATACTTAATTTAAATGATACATGTATTTGAAATGTATAATCTCCATGAAAATGATGTTTCTCTACGAACTTAATCAAATTGTAGATGTCAGATCCGAGTCATGGATTTAAGTCAATGGAAATAAGATACAGGTATTTCGCTGAAATTTAATCCGGGATACCATTATCGTGGTCGCATGTATTCGCAATGAAAGATTACTCCCCTGCCTGTTTAAATTTTCAAATCTAACTGGTTTTGACGTTGACCAGCTGGATTTTAAGGATCGTCAATATGTCGGTGTGGTACTTATTCAACATTTCAAATTTGACTTTTCATTCCCTGTAAGGGATTAAACTCTAACATCACTATGAACATAAAACATAACCAAGACTTTCATAGTAGACTAGATTTGTTTTAGGTTACATATAGTTTAAGGTGCAACAATATGGAAATGTAGTACGGTCTAATATATATATTTATATATGACCGTTAGTCCCAAAACGGTAAAGGACGGTTTCATATGTTTATACTATTTAGTTGATGTTGATCTTGTCAGAGCTTCAGAAAAATGATGATGACTATATTATTAGCTACTTATATATTTTAAAATACATTGGTAAATAATATCATTATTATTATTATTATTATTATTATTATTATTATTATTATTATTATTATTATTATTATTATTATAATTATTATCACTGCTATACATATCTTTATTGTTTGGGAGTGTATTGGGAGTCCTGGGTGGGGGAAACACCTCTGGCTGACTAAGCATTCGTACTTATTCGGGGGTCGCTCGCTCACCTTTGGTTTCCACTGGGCACTAAGCTCTCACCTGTGGCTGCACGAAGATGTGACTGTGGCTCCACGATGATGTGTCATGCAAAACGGCCACATCCCGGAAAACGCCACCGACCGCCGGCTAAACCACGCTAAGGGTAGCTGACGTGTTTTAGCAGCAGAGAGGGTGAGCCGGACAACATTTTTAGACAAGTTTTCACTGAAATCAGGCTTAAAACAATGAAATCAGGCAAAAAAATCAAAAAAATCAATGAAATCAGGCAAAAAAATCAATGAAAAATCAATGAAATCAGGCAAAAAATAATAATGAAAAATCAATGAAATCAAAAAAATGACTAAGCCTCCATTCGTAAAAATCTTCGATTTTCAACCGAATATTTGATCCAGTCCGATACGATATCGTATTCGAGGGTCATGTAAATTTATTGTTACAAATCCGTGTGGTGCAGACTGAGCATGACTAAAGAAATTTCTAAATTGATTGAAGTCCATATCAGAACACCATGTCTGCCAAATATTTCGTAGCGTATGTGTATCAACGCCGTTGAATACAGCAAGCATATTACAGTTATCTCTAATCACTTTTGGAATCTGAGTGTAGCGTTGAGTGACATAGATCACGTCCGTGTTTTTATGCCTGCCTCGGGAAAATATTCTAGCAGGATTTTTTTGTTTATCTAACATGACATCATCGTATACAACTAAATTGTTGATACTTCCATCGAGGTCATTCACGGATGGCGCCTCGTCAATATCGGTTATAAATTCAATAACATCCTCGCCAGCAATCTCTGAAGCGTTTTCATTAAAATCTTTTAGCACTTCATAGCATCGTTGGTCGTCTACGCTAGGGGCAATTAAATACAACTTATCCCACTTCATCCATCTCATTATTAAATTGAGCAACAATTGCGTTTTACCGGATCCAGATGGCCCGATTATAATTGCGCGGATAGAGTTTGGTAGCGCTGCATGATGCTTCACTGGTTCTCTTGTTTTAGTCGCTGAAAAATCAATTATATTCATATCTCTATACATAAATTATGGATCTATATTGCGTGAAGTGTAAGGCGCGTACTGGCACAGATGACTTGACGACGATTACAACTAAAAATAACCGATCAGCGCTTTCTGGTAAATGCGTACAGTGTAGTACAAAGAAATTTAGATTTGTTTATAAACCCAAGGAATCCAAGGAACCTTTAAAAAAAAACGAGGAGTTGATATCGCTGCCAAATTAGCAAAACTCTCTGGAACCCCATGGGGGAAATACCCCGGAGAAAAACACCTTCCAGGGTATGGTTATTGTGGACCGGGAACAAGACTTGATATCAGACTCAATGATCAAAATCAGCCACGACCCGGTGAGGAACCAATAAACGCTATTGATAAGGCCTGTCACCTTCATGATGTTGCTTATAAAAGCAGCAATTTGCAACACAGGCATCTAGCAGATGTGAAATTAATTCATGCGTTGAATGCCATTCCTGATAAATCCTTCAAAGGAAAATTGGCTTCATTTTTGATAAAATCGGCAATGAAAAGCAAATTGATGCTAGGTGCTGGTAATTAATAGCAACATGGAATCTATTTATTATTCCCCAAGAGGATACTGGAAGGGTAACGCTGCAATCAGTAAACTCGCTAGCGCCGCAAAAGTGAAAAAAACCACTGCGGCTCATTGGTTATCCAAACAGGCACTATGGCAAATTTATCTACCACCGCCTAAACAAATTCAATTTTCGCATTTTGATGTGACCTTTCCTAATGAAGTTCATCAGGCTGATATATTATTTCTGCCACATGATCGTGGTTACAAATATGCGTTAATTGTAGTTGATATTGCAAGTCGATACAAAGAAGCAGAACCGTTAAAAACAAAATCGGCCACTGAAGTGGCTTCTGCATTTGAAAGGATTTATCGAAGGAGTCCTCTGCACTGGCCAAATCTATTACAAGTTGACCCGGGCAAGGAATTTCAGGGTGCAGTGTTATCTACAATGAAATATCACAATGTCGCTATCAGACGAGGGCATACTGCACTGCATCGTGATCAGGCCATTGTAGAACGATTTAATCGGATTCTTGCTGAACGGTTATTTGGATATCAATATGCAAAAGAATTCATCCAAGAAAAAAGATCTCGTGAATGGGTTAAGAGATTACCAGGTGTAGTTACCGCACTGAATAACGAGATTACTAGAACCATCAACATGAAACCTATCAACGCGATTAAAAAGAAGTCGATACCTGAAAAACCACAAAAGGATTTTAGCGTTTCCCAACCAATTCTTGGTAGTAATGTCATTGTGAGGTATTTATATGAACCAGGAGAGCTTGAGGGTGGTACAAAAAGGGCTACTGATCCTATTTGGAGTGTTACTGCACATAAGATATCTAGTATAACACGATCTACGGGTAGACCTCCAATCTATAAACTGGATTCAACTGCCCCTCAGCGTGGGTTTACTAGACAACAACTACAAGTAATTCCTGACGATACTCAATTACCACCGCATGGTCTTAACTAGCACCCTTGCGTCTATTACACTCAAGACAAGTCAACATCACATTGTTTCTGACATGACCGAGATTATTATTTTTTCTGTCTACGGTGAATTGGCGAGGATCCTTCTCCGAATACTGCCAACGCATTATACAATTGCAACTCGCGCAGTGATTATTCTGTTGTTGCTTCAAAGTGATTATTAATTCAGCATCAATATCAAATTCTCGTTGTTTTTTTTTTGTCTTGTTGTTTGTAACCGGAGAGTTTTTTATCAATAATATCATCTATTGTGGTGTCATTATCATCGCCAATGATTTCATCATCGCCTGACTCTGTCAGGACAACTCTTCGAAGTTAATTTATTTTTCGTACTCTGGATACTGAAAGATAGACTAAATTCGACCATTCTATGCGATTATCTACCATCCAAACAATTGTATCCGATATAGTCAATCCTTGTGAAGAATGTATCGTCGCTGCGTATCCTAGCGTCCATGGGGATTTATTAGCACGCAATGCATCTTCAACGACATTGATATCAACCAGCACAATATCATTTAATACGAGAATTTGTTTTTCACTCTGTCCTGGAATATCAACTTCGATGTTCTGTTTTCGTGTATCCGATGGCCTATAACAGAGGGGCACTGGAAGTGTTGCAAATTTTTGTTTATGCAATTCAAATAACTTCATCTGAAGTGTGTCCCTGACTATTTTTCTACTTGCAATGATCAAATCGTTTGGTCTCCACATTTCCCAGAAATCATTCATGGGAGTTTCCGAAATTATTTCACGGGTTATTTCACACTGGATTCTATCCGGTTGTAATCTAATTAGTTTCTTCAATTCTTTTAATTCATTATCAAGTGATCTATGATCAGTATCAATTTCTTCATAATAGTCTACAAAACCCTTTAGCCATTCATGGGGAGATGCACCGACAAATGGTGGTGGTTGGCCGTGATCACTGCACATGACGACTTTTGTATTCTTCAATAACAACCACTCAAGAAATATTTTTAAGACATCTTTTGACACTGTGTCTATTTCATCCCAAATCATGATTTCAGGAATAAATTTCTCTCCCATGCGCTCAGGAGTCCATTTATCTCCCTTTCATCGGAAAAAGCTGTGATAAGTGCAGGCATTTACCCCTCTCTGTATCATTTCTCTTGCAAGTCTATGAGTTGGTGTTAGCACAATCATGTTTGGATTGGAAACGCTAGCGTTTCTACGGAATAACTCAATTACCCGGGTTGTTTTTCCTGACCCGCCACAACCGTTTAAATAAACTGTTTTATATCTACAGATTGGATCAGAAATCGGTGGTGCACTAGACAATTCTGAACACTGATTGCTTTCTAAGTAATTATTTTCAATGGTAACATCTGCTGATTGAATATAATCATGAATCAATTCTTTCTTAATTCTCCATGTTCCCCATTTCTCGTTGCCAGTAGCCTTAAAATCAACCATTTTGCTATTTATGTAAAATGAGTCAGTAGCAACTCTAACTGCGGTGGTAGGAAATTTATTGATCATTGAAAACAGATTGATAGAAGCATAACCAAGCATAGAAGCTCTCAAATGTGTGTACTGCGGATGGTATCCATCAGTGTAAGTAACAATTGTACCCAATTTGTTTCATCGGACATAAATGCGTCCTTACGATTGACATATAGGCCCCTATTCGTTAGATCCACGATTACAAAATCGTATTCAGCGTTGTCTATAATCAATCGTGAAGAATATTTCGTATTATCATCTTTGCCACCTTGGGTAAATTTACCGATTATTCTTCGTCCAAGATTTTTTGCTTCATTGTTTCTGATTTCAAATAACTGTTGGGACCAATCCATGATTTGTTGTTCATTAAAATCAGGAAACAGTTTTCGCTCTTCGCTAATTTTTTTTTCTAGATCATGTTGGGGTATTCACTTTGATTTCTGTGCTTGATAGGATATAATTGCTTCACTGACAATTAATGATTTTAACATCTTACAATCAAGCATATACCGTAATAACACTATTGGCATCCAGTGTTTTTCAGACATGTGTTTACCAATCCAAAGATAACTACACGGATGAAGTCCTGTAGCCATTTCAAATGATACTACACAAGCGAATCCGGTTAAATCAAAATCAGGAAGTGGTCCATTAATAGCAACACGGGTCATTTCGTGTGTGGGGTGTCCAAATCGTTTGAAATATTTCTCACACTCTCCATACCCAAGAAAACTTCCTGGATAACACGCAATCATATCAACGGAAATAACGGTATCAGCGGTGTATTTTGTGTTCCATAATCCGCCGTGGCTGTATTCAAGACAGGACAATTTGACATCTGATAAAAACTCACTTCGTGTTGGTTTCCACGCGTTTTTCTTTCTAGCAAAATGTGCTGCAATGGATGGTACTGTGAAACAGTTTGCTAATAATTGATCGTCTTCTTCTCCGTCCCCAGAAAACTCACTAGCTAGTTGTTTCATTTGATTTTGCAGCTCTTCAGTACGGTATAATTCTCCGTTAAGCCTTACAAACTGATCAAATTTGCATTCTTCGTCTGAATTACTATGAAATAGCCACATTGACACGGGATCGTTTTTACTCAAATGGTAAATAGCATCAAATAATTTCTGCTCTGAAAGAAACTCTCCAATTTGGGGGATATATTTTACGGTTCTATCCCGTGGGAATATTGTTACTGCAGATGACCACGCGTGTGCGTTATGATCAATAATTTCAATGGGGTTTCCTTTTTTTGATTGATATTTCGGTTCTTTTAATACTTCACCGGTGATTGTCCTTACCGATATTGGAAATCTCAATGATGTTTCTAATTAGGTTATATCCTGAATTGTTGCTCCATGCTCTTTTACCGTGAACTCCCACTCGGTTATTTTTTTTCGTCTGAGATCAGTTAGTTTATTTCCCCGGGACGCATTTGTGAAGTGTTCTATTATTCGTTCTGCTACACAATTGAGGCCTGTCGAATATTTCATGGGTGCTAGTTTTGAAATATCAGGTTTTTCATTGAGCGGATAGATCCCGTAAACAACTGCTGTGACAGGATAAGATCTTTCGTAGTAGGGTTTATCAATTCCAGTCAAAATTCCCGGTTTTGAATCCTGATTCACGGTGATAGTTTTTTTGCCCCTGAGAATGGGTTCAAATTTATCCCTAATAATCCATTTGCCATCCTCACGGATAATGAATTTGATTCGGAAAAAATGACTTTTTTCCCCAATACGTGAAATGATCACTGCTGCTTTTTCATCATTCATGGTAGCGTCAACAACACCATCAATTCGAAATGTTGACCAACAATAAGATGCTCCATCACGCTTGAATTCATTAAAACAGTCTCTGATGGGTTTATCAAGAATTTCATTCTTGGGTGTATTAGAAACTATATCAAGATTGAATTGAGCATCCTTCCATAGTGATCTCATGTTTCCGTCTCTTGGACGTTTGTTACGTTTTTTGGGTCTATCGCGATTAAATCTAGGATTGATTTTTAATAATCTCTTAAACTCTTTCATGTTTCCGTCTCTTGGACGTTTGTTACGTTTTTTGGGTTTATCGATATTAAATTTAGGGTTAATTTTCAATAATCTCTGAAACTCTTTCATGTTTCCGTCTCTTGGACGTTTGTTACGTTTGTTTCCGTCTATTGGACGTTTTTTTGGTCTATCGAGATTAAATCTAGGATTGATTTTTAATAATCTCTTAAACTCCTTCATATTTCCGTCTATTGGACGTTTTTTGGGTCTATCGAGATTAAATCTAGGATTGATTTTCAATAATCTCTTGAACTCTCTATCGGTATTGAATTTAGCATTTTTCGAAGTCAATCTCTTGAACTTCATCATGCTATACATAAAACAAGTATTTAAATGAAAGTTTTATATATATGAACCAATGTAAATGGCTCATGATGGGAAATGTAACCCCGTGTAACAAATCATGCAGAAAAAATGAATACTGTAGGTATCATATGCAAAGTATTCGACGTGGAAGTCTTGGTCCGTTACCCTGTATTCGATGTGGGGTTGGGGTCAAGGGAAGATCACAATTGTGTATTGATTGTGGTGGTAAGCGATATAGGGAATTGAAGCGTTATTATGATAAAAGAATAAAAAATGGACAATCCATCAGAAATTATGACCCTGAAAAAGTCTTTGACCCTGACAACATCAAGGATAAAATCATAAGAACCCCGCAAGACTACATCGAAAGATTTTCCAGTGATGTAATTATTGAACCAAACACTGAATTAGACAAACAATAGAATAGTATATATGAACCAAGAATTCAGACCACACCCAGTGATTACAAATTATGAAGCATCCAGTGATGGTGTTGTAAGACACTGTAGAATGAAGAAACCGGTCGGTTTTGTGAGTAATCAAGGGTATTTGAGGTTTACTGTTGGAAAGAAAACTTATCACAATCATCGTTTCGTATTTGAATGTTTTAATGGATTGATCAAAGATGGTTTTGTTATTTATCACAAGGATTCTAATCCAAAGAATAATTATGTATCAAATCTGCAGGCTATCACACTGAGTGAGAATTCCAAACAAGGAAAGACTGGCACTTGCAAAACGGTTGGGAAGAGACCTGTGACATCTTTGAATACAACAACTAATGAAGAAATGATTTTTCAATCAATGAATGAAGCCGGAAAATATTTCAATATCTGTCCGACTTCTGTACAAAAAGTTGCAGGGGGGATTTATCGATCGGCTATTTCAAAAAAGAACGGACAGAAAGTTCAATTTAGTTATATCTGATGCGTCATATTTTTCAATTAGAGATATGTCATTCTTATAGAATAATGAATTCTGAAAACATGAATAGCATCATAGTTGAAATAGCAAAATTGAAAAATCAGGATATCAAACTATCAGATGGATTAAATCCTGATCAAATTGTGTCTGATTTTCAGGATATAGAATACGGGGTTAGCACTAACAAATATATGCTACCCAAGAAGTATGCACTCATCAAAAGAATTCAGAATTCTATTAAAGACTCTCTTTCATTTTCTAGTGACATCAGTGTGTTCGTTCCGTTGTATACTATCGTAGAAGGAATACGAAAAGAATTAGGTAACGAATACGAATTGAAAAAAGAAGTCAATTCTAAAATTAGAAACCTACGGGCGTTAATTCAATTTTGATTACCCGACCATTGATTGCCCGACCATTTTATCATCGACCCTCATTTTTTGATTGCCCGATCATTTATCATTTTTTTTAGCCGACCCTCAAGGGATGTGTCAAAAATCGATGGACGATGTGTCAGATTGATCAAAACTAGAATGAAGCAACTCACAGTATTATTTATTTTATATACAATTATGTGACTTGCTCCATCATTGATAGAAGCTGTTATAGGATGAAATAACACTTCCATGACCGTATCAAAAATCATCCGACATGTCAAAAAAGTGGAGAAACTGTGGTATTAATTATTTTATATACAATTTCCACACTTTCTCCATCAGTGATAGAAGGTGTCTCACGATGAAATAGCACTTCCATGACTGTGTTAAAAATCATCCGACATGTCACTGATGTCAAAAAAGGAGTTGCACGATGGTGTTAGGTCGGGATTGAACAATTGTTTTACAATTGAAAAATGGTTTCTAATTTCAAATAATGGTCAATGAAGCATTAACAACCCGATTGGCTCGTGAACGATTAGATGCAATTAAGAGATTTGTACCAATTCGTTACTCTGTAAGAAAAAAACTGCAACAACGACAGAGTTTACAAACTGATTTTGCTCTGGGGTCTGAAGAGTTGTTTAAACCAGTAACCACAGCAACGAAAGGGGTAGAGCGTGCTTTACTGGGAGATGTTCCCGAGACGAGAAAATCTGTTATTGGTGAACTCGAAAAAATAGCAGCGAAAACTGAACAAACAAAACAAATGGAATCAAAGAGAACAGTAGATGATTTACGCGTGAGATTTAACGAGGAAGGGATAGCAGAAATTGATAAGACTGATCCAACAAAAATTCCTGCGCTTGTTGTTACGTCTTATGAAAACAGAAAAAAATGGTTGAAACCAGAACATCATAAGTTTGTTAAGAATTTCGCTCATTGGGCTGATATATTTTATAAAATCAAAAAACTAAAAAAAGTCAAATGAAGACAGATAGTGCATCATACATCGAATATATCGATGCGGTGAGTCTAGTGTATAATCAATACGATGAGTTTAAACAACCAAAATTGCAAAAGCGGCGACAGCAGCCTGCAAAGAAAATATCTTTCTCTCCTAAAAAACAACAACTACCACCTGATGATGATGATGATGATGATTATTTACAAGAAACGGGTTTAGAAAAACTAGATGAAGCAGCTGGTTATAGCGGAAGTGGACTGCAAAATCCAAGGATTGGAAACACTTGTCCTGATAGTGTTATCAATGATATATCACGATTAGATGTTCTTGTAGGAGGATTCCGAGCTGGAAATAATTCACCGGAAATAATTAATGAAGCAGCTGATATCTGTAGACGGTTATTTGCCGGCGGTATCATGGATATCAAAACATATCGAGATTTTATTGACGAGTTAGCAAATGGGTATCATAGTGATTAAATAACAATTGAAAACACTATTGTTTTTATAATAATGATCATACATTACAATCATGATAAACCAACCCTCGTCTATGTAGTTAATTCACGGTTTCCAGTTTATAAGGCATACTATGGAGATGGCCTCGGCAATACCATTTTAGGATTCTTTTCAAGAATGGCCCCAAAAGTGATGCCGTTAGCTAAACAGTTATCAATGAAAGCCATTGATGTTATTCGTGATAAGGGTATTAGTACTGTTGGAGATCTTGCCGGGAAAGCGTTTTCAACTGCGAAGGATAAAATAACATCATTAGTGAGGCGAAAAAAGAAACCGTTACCGTCTACAGAAGAAATGCCTGCAAGTGTTAGTAAAATAATAAATAACGCAGTAGATGAAAAACTAGCGTCGATGGTAAATCAAGGGGACCAAAGCAATATTGCAAATATGATAGCGGGAAGTGGCTTTAAAAAACCACGTCGATGAAATCCTATCGATTTTCACGCTAGCGTTTTTCACGATGAAAATCACGTTTTAGACTCTGATAAATAGAATAAAATGTTCAAAAGGTCATCTGATCCAGCATTTGATATGGATGCCCCAGTGCGTAAAGATGATTCTGTACGCGATTTTCAATTTTATTCTTATCACGCAATACAACCCGATCTCCGATCACGAATTGAACTTCAAGTTCATGATACCAGTAAATACTTTTTGCCTTGTGAAGCGTTTATTGAAGTAGAAGGAGAATTTGTAACAAATGATGCTGCACATAATGATCCACCATATGACATTAACGCAAATGTCCGAGTTGGTTTTGTTAATAACGGCATAATGGCGTTATTTGAAAGCGCTAGATATCTCATTGATGGAAAAGAAATTGAATCCATTGACCGTGAAGTTGATATGGCCACAACAATCATAGGGTTAGCGAGATATTCTGATGATTATACAAGATCAGCGGGTCCATCTATGATGTTTGCAAAGGATACCTCTGATAACGCTGATCACCTTCAATTCATTAAAGTGTTAACACCGCAAGTCACTTCAGTTGTTAATCAAGGGGAAGCAGCTAATCCAGAACGTCGAACTAGACCCGGAGCTGAGTTTGATATTCTCGGAGGCGTTAATGGTAATCTCAATTTAGGATTTGCAACACGCGTAGCAATGTTGCATGGGCAGCGTCGACGATTTTCATGTGCAATTCCACTGCATCACATATTTGGATTCTGTAGAAACGTCCGAAAAGTTATGTATGGAGCCAAACACACAATAGCACTCGTGAGAAAGGGTACTGATGATGATGCAATCTGGCGTAATGCTGGGGTTGCTCCCGGTAAAGTCATTTTAACAAAACTATCATTGTGGATGCCAGTGTTAACTCCATCAATCACCGAAGAACAACGACTACTATCATTTATGGACCAAGGAGGAAAATCATTGTTGAGTTGGTTATCAGTGACTACGGATATTAAACAAGACAGTGTTGATGGTACATTCACATGGCACCTGGCATCAAAACAAGGGGTTTCAGCTCCACGTCATATATTCGTAGCGTTACAGAATAATGCGCGAGTTGGTAATCAAGAACGAAGTCATATGATATTTGATCAGTTAGGTGTTAATGAAGTCTCGCTGAGAATAAACGGACAGCAGGAACCATCCGAGGATATACAACTTGATTACGGTCAGAATCATATTGCACACGTGTATCATAACCTGTTGTCATTTATGGCACGTGATCTAAATGTGGATACCGGTTTGCAAATATCACAATATGATTTTAAAAATTTGTATCCGATCTATTACTTCTCACTGGAACATCTCGATTTGACAAGACAGTCAGTTGTTGATATACACTTTAGAGCCCGTGTAACCCGTCCGACTGGTCCACCAGTTGGTGGGGTACCTCCTATCCTTATCCCGAATTATAGATCGGTTGCTGTCATTCTCAGTGATAAATCAATGTTACTTGAAGGTGTTGGAGGAAGAATGAGAGTGGTAGATGCCCAAGGAGAAAACATGTAATTGAAAATCCGAAGGATTTTTCCATTAGAATTAATCTATTATGTATAATGTCATATAGTGTTATTAGTGTTGCGTTAACTCCTGGTCAAATCAAAAAATTGCAATCAGAATCGGCTAAAAAATGTGGAACCACAATCACGTTGAAACCTAATCAAATGACTGGTGGTGAAAAAAAATTATCGCTGACAACTCGTCAAATAAAACATTTCAATGATGCACTTGCAGCCAAAAAAAGGTGTTCAGATTACTCTCTCTGCGGCTGCTATCAAAAATATGATTAAAACAGGCGGTATATTTCCATTGTTAGCTGCAATAGCAGCATTGATTGCAGCAGCAGCCCCAGCGGTGGCTAAAGCAGCGGCGTTAGGAGCCGTTGGTACTGCAGCAGGAATGGCACTTAAGAAGGCAGCTGGGAAGGGATATAAAAAAAAGGGACGATCCGTTCACGGATTGGGTCTAAGACTATCAGGAACCCCGTATTCATGGTACAGCGGAAAGGGTCTAAGACTACCAGGAACCCCGTATTCATGGTACAGCGGGAGATCCGTTCACGGATCAGGCCTGAGACTACCAGGACCGGTTTATTAATTGAGGAGTCTATGGTTCCCATGTCCAATTTTGATTTAATGGATGCGGCTAAAAAACTAGTGATTAAAAATTTCAGAGGTGTTTTTATGAAAGATCAATTACCACATCAACCAAACAAAACTGAAACAGGTATTATTAATCTCGATAACAGCACCGGACCTGGAACTCACTGGGTTGCATACGCTATTGATCCACGTGGGATTGTCTATTTTGATTCATATGGATTAGCCCCACCAAAAGAGTTTATGCGTTACATAAAACAATTTCCAATGAAGACTTGGTATTCTACGCTACCAACACAACAATTCAATGACCCACCAATATGCGGCAGTGAAGTATTAAATGTCCTTGACGCTATTTCAGCATCTAGAAAACCACCTAATATTGTCGTAAATGACTACACCAGCAATCGCTTTTTAGAGAGAGAAAGAGTTTTACAATAACAAGATTGATATTTGGGGGAGATCTTTGAAACCCAAACCCGATGGCTCTGCACCACCTGATTCTGTCAAGGATATAACAAAAAAAATTAAAGATGAAATCGCTGAGACGTTGAATTTAGTAAATGTTGACCCGAACGAAATAGTTGTATTTCAGGACAAACAGGGTAAATTGAAATCTAGTAATATTTCTCTGGATGATATTTTAGTTAAACAACAAAACGCAATCGAGAACACCGTTGCGTTATTTCCGATCAGGGTAAATTGAAAACCAGTAATATTTCTCTGGATGATATTTTAGTTAAACAACAAAACGCGATCGAGAACACCGTTGCGTTATTTTCCGATCAGGGTAAACTCAAACCGGGCGTACCTCTCTCGTCTATTACAGATAGAATAATTGATCTCGGCGATTCTCTGTTGGAACTAGCAACACTTCAATCTAAAACCGAAGAACACATAAAACAGTTTACCGCATTTCGTAGAAATATCATTGATAAATTTATTGGAACCCAGTTGGATAAAATTGAAATAAAACTCCCTGATATTAAAAAATCCATCGATGAGACGAAAAACAATCATTGAAAAAACAAAAATTCCTCATGAGGAAACCAACAACATAGTATATACAATCCAACACGGATCATTTGCGTGGACACCTACAAACAATAAATTAGATATCACTGCAACCGTTAAAGGTATTTATCGATTAACACTAGTAACACCATTGACTCAATTTAATATATCATCGTCGAGTTCATCCGGGGTCAATAATACGATTTCAACGATCATCGACAAGGATACAACTGAAAAGTTCACTATAACAGCTACTGATAAAAATTTGATTAGGGTTTCAGCAACCTGGTATGTGGAATTCGTAGCGGATTTAAGTAAATAAATTGAAAGGATTTCATAATTGAAAACGCTAGTATTTTTAAAATAACAATGATTTCATCATCGCAATATCGCTATGATCAGGTCAGAGAATATCAAACTAGACTCAAAACCCTGTCTGAGGAGCATGCAATGAAAATTAAAAAATATCGCAGGAGAATTACCGCAATTGATGTTACTGTGTATTCAGTGAGTGGTGTAATCACCGGAGCCGGTATTATACTGTCTTCAGTGACAATGATGGCCCCGATAGCTGTTCCAATTTGCATTTCTGCGGCAACAACAATCGCTGGAATTATTTCAATAATCACAAAAAAATATCATCATGCAGCCAACGGAAACTACAAGACTACATAATTCAATTTCATGTTGTGTCCACTGCATACTCGCAATTATCCTCATTGATATCGTCATCGCTCGATGATACAATTATATCAGAGAGTGAGTTTTCAGCGATGGTATATATATATGATTCTGCGATGTCAAAATTAGAAATACAAAAACATGAGTATAATAACAATGACAACACGGATGGAATTACTTCAACAAATAGTGGAGAACACAAACCCAGTACAAACCAGCATGATCTCAATAACCTCAACGAATCCAGAATTCAGTGTGAATTTCCCCTCTCCGGTCACAGTGAAGGAGATAGCGCTAGCAAAATTACGAGTGTATCACAGTTGGCCAAATATTAGGTCAAAATCATTTGGTGGTCAACAACCCAATAATTCCCTGGTATTTGCAAATAAGAATAAACCAGACGGTACCCCAGACTGGAGTGTTGTTTCCATACCAACCGGATCATACCAAATCGAACAAATCAATAATAAATTCGCGCGTAGAATAAAATCGATTACTGGAGTAAAGTCAAAAATAGCTATAACAGTTCATGAACCAACACTATCATCTGCCATTGAAATAAGCACAGAAGGATATGTCGTAGATATCTATCAAAGCTCAATAAGAACCGTACTAGGATGGCCTGAATTACCACCAGGGGGAAAAACCGTTGATTTACCAGAACCACAAAAAACTGATTATATCACCGACAGAATAAAACCTGATAATCCAGTAAAGAGTTATAAAGATCACACGAATAATAGAGATTTTTTTACTCCCGTTGACGATATAAAAAGAAAAAGGAAATTTCTTATTACTAACGAACTTAAAATCGCTGAAAATTTCACAGCAATGAATAATGATTTTTCACTGTTGTTAATATCTCTTAAATCCGGCTCTCTCACCCGAGATGAATTTATCAGCGTCGTAGAAACATGCAATAAAATTATCGACGATATGGAAACATTTCATTCAAAAATTATTCAAGAGGTATTGGATGACAGTTATCCTGAAACAAGAACATTTTGTGCAGAAGGCAAGAGCATCCCCGTCAAAGATATTCCCACAGTCAAACTACCAAGATATAACGTACCAGAACTAAAAAAACTTCTCAATGATGCCATCGATGTTGGTTTCAAAATAATTCATGATACGTGGAAAAAACAGCATCACCGGAAATAAAAATCCTCAAACACAATAATGACCCAGACGGTGGTGGCAGGCATATCGCTCCGTTCAACGTGAATATTTCATCGGTGATTGCGCTCAATTTAGTATGTGATGTTATCAAAGGAAGCTATCAAATTAATCTAGAACGATCAAATCAAGCTCAGCAGGGGTATATTTTGTATTCATTTGCACCAATAGCTCCTCGAGGGTTTTTAATAATTGAGTCCCCGGTGAATCCAGTCTATATGCGATGTCATAATAATTCATTAACCAGAATTAATTTCAAACTCACTGACCAGTCTAATAATCTGATTGATTTACAAGAGAAGGTTTTACAAATTAGTCTATTTGTGAAATCGTAGTGATTTTCGTCGTAGTGATTTACATGACCCTCGAACACGATATCGTATCGGACTGGATCAAATATTCGGTTGAAAATCGAAGATTTTTACGAATGGAGGCTTAGTCATTTTTTTGATTTCATTGATTTTTCATTATTATTTTTTGCCTGATTTTATTGATTTTTCATTGATTTTTTTGCCTGATTTCATTGAT
Source organism: Unio delphinus (assembly GCA_029339505.1). Classification (NCBI taxonomy): domain Eukaryota; kingdom Metazoa; phylum Mollusca; class Bivalvia; order Unionida; family Unionidae; genus Unio; species Unio delphinus. The sequence goes on along the minus strand of JAQISU010000152.1, from coordinate 604,145 downwards.
TTTTTTGATTTTTTTGCCTGATTTCATTGTTTTAAGCCTGATTTCAGTGAAAACTTGTCTAAAAATGTTGTCCGGCTCACCCTCTCTGCTGCTGTTCTAAATCCTCGGTGACTTAGATTTTGTCTACTTATAATATAAAGACTGGATTAATGTATCAAATTATAGTTATACTGAATATATATTTTAAGATGATATTATATTTGTATTTAGTTATTTGGAATTGGTTATGGTACATTTGAGATGGATACACGTGGCTTTGAGAATACTATGAACTCATGCATAGACATTCTGTTTCGTATTCGTGACCACACAGACAAACGTAAAGCATAAAACGTAACCTTTCTAATGATCCATTTAAGCTAGAGTCTGACTGAGGGTAGGATTGCAAGAATATTACAGTTTAGTGCTACGTTTCTCATCACTTCAATATCAGTAGACTTGGAGAATAAACAACACATAATTTAACCATGGTTTCTAACAACCTAAGCCTTGGTTTATGAAGCAGTATAGCGATGAGACATTATGAAGAGGAAGTGCTGATTTCATGGTCTGAGGAGATGGTTATTTGTTACTGGCTTGTATATTTGAGACCTTATATGCAGTCTAAATCCTTTTTTTAAAAATGAATATACTGCTTTTAAACTGCCTTTCATGTTCATAGGGACTTAGGTTAAACAATGTTATAAAAATCAAGTGTTCTATTACATAAATTCTCTCTCAAGTCAAAATAAGTATTGAAACAACAAAATAATCGATCAGGACTTGAAGTATTTCCTAAATCATTTTTTTTTAAAAAGGATTGCAATCTTGACGTTTCTATTTAAGCACCGTTCAATGAGGAAGGTGGATGTTGTATACTTCACAATGGCACATTTACCTTTACCAATTGCAGGAAGCAACTAAATCCTCTATGCGAAAGAGGTAATAAATTAATTTATTTTGATTTTGTTAGTCCGAAAGATTATTCAATTAACAGGAAAACATCTGCACGTTCTTAAATTTCCTCATTAATTTTTGTTCCAAGTCGCAACTGCTGTTACTGCTAGTATTGAGTGAGATTATGAACCTCATTGATTGCTATCGACACTATATTGTTTACAGTATGATATTTATAATATGCACTAATGGTATTTTGTAATAGTTGTAAGCAGTCAACTTATTTTAGTTTGTGTCATACTGTGTTTACTTCATTGTTTCTTTGGAATGACATTTGTAAATGCAGAAAAAATAAACCAACGTACACTTATAAATGCAGGACGTCAACACGGTATATTTTAAAAATAAAAATAAACCAGCAGAGGGATCACGTTTCTGCTTATGTGAAAATATTTTAACACGAGAGTTACAAATTATATACATTTTCAACAAAATATTTTGATATCTATTAAAGTCAAGGTTTCGTTTGAATGAACGCTGACAAAAGGGAATTGCATGTATCATAAAGATCGAGTACACATTAAGTCACAAGATCACAAACGACGGTAAACAAGCAATATTATTCATTTTTGTTAGTTAATAATAAACAAAATATGTCACTTTGTATGGATTAACCAGATTTCAACATGTATAAGTTCGACCCTAAGACTAATAAATTCGCGAAGCCAATAGGTATGAAGGTCACTTAGTCTAACAATGAAGTTTCGAGCCAGTTAATTGATATGACCATAACATTCGTAACTGGCCGTATTTTGAACAGCCAGTTACATAATTATTTCGATAACATGTTTCACAGTAAATAATGCAATTCTATTTACGGATCAGAATAACATCAAGTAAGGGTCGTAAAACACCCTTGACAGGTAAAGCATTTCGCAATGACCATTCATCTTCATTTTTAATATTATTATTATTATTATTACAATTATCGAGCTTCGATAAGGTCAAGGGAACTATATCAGTGTAATATATACGGCTACAAAAAATATTGCATCTATAATTATATCAAGCGATAAATTGTTCAAAAATGAATTATGTAATGAACTAAATTGCGCTCCAAGTAGCTAAATCAAAACGACGGCGACCTCTGGTACAGCTTCTTGAGGAGCATCCATGCGTACAATTTGTCAAAGATCCTTAGTAGAAAGAATCCTCTGTAACCGTCATTGTGGTCGCCCTTGGTTTTGTAAAGGGCCACATTTGTGGCATCGCCCATGTTATGGAGGACTGCGCCTTCCTCCCAGCAGAGACAGATTTGCTCATGGTACCGAAGCAATGATGGTTTCATTCTGTTTATAGATTCTGATGGGATGCTGTCGCTACCTTGTAATTTATTGTTTGGAGGGAGTCTATCGCTATGTGGAGCTCATCTAGGGTTGGAACTTTGTTGAGCTCCTATATGTTGGGAGGTTTCTGTATTCTGCTAAGTGCTGAATTGGTGACTGATGTCTCTCGGGAGTACAGCTCTGGTTAGAGCTCCATCCATCTGCCCGTCAGTTGCTCACATGTCGGTTATCCTCGTCCCTCATTGCCTTGAGGGGGAACCCCTTAGTTTTATGACATAGGGCATTTTTGGTGACACTGTTTATGCGTTGGATGGTACCAGATTCAGCACTGAGTTGGATTCCTTCACAAGGTTTCTGACAGTTCTCGTTCGCGTAATGTCTAGTGATGCAGTTTGGGCATTGTTTACAAGCTATGAAGGTATTTTTGTTTTTCCTCTATTATTGGCTACATCCTTGAAAGATGTGTTTTGAACGTTTGTGTGTGGCTGTAAGCGCACCCTGCTGATCACGCGGATGTGGTCGAAGTCGCAGTCTGTACTGTCATATCTTCTGGTTGAGAGGGCTGTTGTGATTTACACTTGAATAATATTTTTATAACGCACACATGTCATGGAAGTTGTATTTGAAACCACAAAGGAATTTCTGTATGGTTTACTCCCAGGTTTGGAGTTTTTCTTCGATTAGACTGGCTGCCTATCAAGGGTAACGAACCTGATCATCCCACCCAGTTATACCGCCGGGCACTCGATGACGGCATATAGCATGCTCCTTCAATAGAGTGAGCCCCGCACGAAAGTGCTGCTGTGGACACAATATTATAGGAGAGGATATATATGCAAGTAACCTCTAGCCCCGTCGATCCCAACAGTGTTGCCATGGTGATCACTACGCAAGGAAAGGAGAGGACGTTCGGCCCAGACGTTGCACACCTCCATATTACTCATAGTCACACACACACACACACACATATATATATATATATATATATATATATATATATATATATATATATATATATATATATATATATATATATATATATATATACTATTTCCAAATAGTCAAATGTTTATACGTTCTCCTTATTCCAGCACAATATGTCATGGTTCAATAAAGTGACACTTATTTTATATGCATGGATTTCATATCAGTCATATCATATCAAGACAGTGAGAATATTCATAACTTCCTACAAATGCGTTCATTGGGAAAGTTAATGTTTCAGTAATATCATTTAAATATGTTTGTCATGGAAACTTAACTATAATTAAAAAAATATCGGAACGTAATATTTCAGTTCCATTGATCTCATCGGTAGGTTCTGTCATGAAAATACACATACAAAACTGTCTAATCTTTTCCATATAAACAATCTCTCTTATCAGTGACACTAATTTGCAATAAAACTGCCACCTTATTCATATTTTAATAACATCAGTTTTCACTATTTATGCAAACTCTAGTTTTTACTTAATTTAAATTGCCAATTGTAGCATCGTTTATTAAAATATGAACATCGATGTCCACGTAATGAACGTTTCTACAAATACCTTACATACAACTGATAGACTACTTTTGTGCCTATTATGGTAACAACGTTAGTGACCCAGTTAAAAAAAAATATTAAGATTAATCTCTTTTGTATTGTAAAATTAGAACCGAGTGGGATTTTTCGGATTCATAACAGAACACTTTTGACGATGATATAAATAGAATGTTTAATAACGAATGACTTGAAGTAGCAAATAAATTGGATTATTAACATCATCACGCAGAAATGTAACGAAGATACGATACAAAGAAATTACTCAACAAAAGAGAGACCATAATAATGGAAAGATGGATATAGTTTTCTCAGTTAGAAAACAATGTAGATGTTTACTCATTTAATAAAATGAATTCACTCATATTGAGATAGTGCAAAATGAAAGAAGATATATATATCATTTATCTTTGAAGTCGCGAAAGATACAATGGGTTTTACGAGCCCCACAATTAGCCCACGGCTACACTATTACATGCAACGAGATACAACACTTTACTTCAGCTTCACGGCTGATAGAGATATTATTTCTAATACCTACCTTTATCACTGGAGATGTGAGAATCCTTATAGTAGATCGCCGACTGACGTGACTTTTTATAATGTAAAGAGTTTTCCATGCGGTAAGGTATTTATACACAGGTATTGTATGTACATCGAAGGCATTAAGTTCGTCTCATCACAGGAATTTCGCACGTGCAGCATAGAATGAATCGAACTCACTATTTTGAAATACGACACAATATACATTAAACACCATTGGGTATCGTTGTGCACCAAAACTAAAACTCTAGTACACGAATTAAAGAAATAAATAAAAATGGTTTATACAATTCCGTGATAATTATCATTGCATTTACTAGCCAGCAATATTAATGTTCACGATGTAACCTTAGTAACTAAAAGCCAAGACATACACATTATTGGTATAGAGATCATCGAAATTTAACAATCGAAAGTGTAAATAACACATTTTGTAAAAGACAACCATTCTATAATCGAGGTGAATTCTAGTCTTCTAACATGTGTGCAAACTACTGTTATCATTTCATATGAAAATTGTGTCAATCTGTTGTTAATATATAATAAATTATGTCCACATGATGAAAGTTCATTCACAACATGTTGAAAAACCTTGCGTAGAATTGGTCGATAAAAATGTATAGCCAAATATGATAATAACTTTTGTGACAGACGTAAAAATACATATTAAGATTAAGCTGTTTTGTGTTTCAAATTATTATCACAAAACGAAAAATGAATTCTTAAGTCACTTAAGAATATTGTTGTATCTTTATGATAAGCATCGCTCCAGATAATTCTGATAGAATTTACTATGCAAGATTAATAATTTCCACGATGGATATCATCCTGAGTTTACAATGCGAAGTGTAAATGAAAAGTTTTTTTACCATTTCGTTTAGGAATTTATATTTTACCACATGTAAAAACTACAAATTTGATATTATCGAGGAGATATGTAGTGTTATAACTATATGGCATACACCATCGATAAACGATGATAATTTGTACTGATTAGAAAATCAGAAGGGTTTGAATATTTTGCCCTAATCGATAATAGTACTGTTGTCGTAGTTTCAGAGTAATGAAACAGGATTTCCTGAAGGAACAAACATCCCATTAATATACATAGTTGTATACAAGCATATATAACCGTATACATTACAAATACATATATGACATCTTCCGGTGATATATACAAACATAACTGTATATATGCATATATAATTTCATATTCAAACATATTTCTCTGCATATACCCATTGCATGCTGCGAATATATACCCATCATGGATGCATGCATCAAATACCAGGAAAACATAATATATAACACTATTCTTAATTAGGATCAACTAAGTCTGTCTTGTTGATTTATTTTATGAATTGTAAGTAAATAAATATTAATTAATTCTGAGTATATTTCCATATCTTTACATTTTGCAGTAGCCACGACTACTATGACAACAACACAGGCATCACAAAAAACTAATGGAACAAATACAAGAATGATTACCTCATCTACATATGGAGCATCAACTGTTGCAAACGAAAGCACGAGTAAAGGTTGATAGTTTCATTAAATTTTAAGTTTCATTTCCAACACATACAGTAAGAGCTCACATTTGTTTTGTTTTCTAAATCGAGTCAAATAAATTACAAACAATTAAAATGTGCTACAATAATTTAATTTCGGTTGCAATTTTAATTTACCAGAATATGAAACATATGTATCTCTCCAGACCACATCTAATTCTTAGCTTCCTACAATGCATTTCTAAAACATATGCTTCATAGTGTGAATCGACTTAAACCTTTAAGGAGTATGAATATATGCAGATGCAGGGCTATACAAATCCGCCTAATTTCATATATGCCTTTTATAATAACCAAATGTTTTAACAAAATGAAGAAACCTATATAATTGATGTTAACTGAGGGCATTAAAATGGTTACATAACCTTTTATGCTAATTACCTGGATAAAATATTTACGTTCATTATTCAGATTGAATCACATTCTATTGACATTTGTAAATACTATCCTAATATAAATCCGCATTATTTATGGTATCTAAGTGCACTGTATATTTGACAGAAATCGACATATCGAGGCCCATTAAAACATCTAGCAGAACGCCGGTATCAAGGTATTGATGGTTAGGAGCCTACCAAAATCAGTCTCAATCGGTTGGCTCTGTGTATCGTTGGGAATGGATTTCCGTGGCATATCATAGCACATATAGCTAAACATGCATTATAAAGTTACAAATGCATGCGATGTCGAGATGTCGAGATGTAAATCCGATACACATGTTTTATGTTTGTTTTGTTTACTTGCAAATATTAAATATAATATTGGGTCTTAGACAAGATTAGTTTATTGGTATATTTAAGCATTGAATAACTCTTTTGAACTAAAATGTTAATATTAATATGTGTAATGGTACTATTGTTGCTGCAAAATCTGGACAAAGTATCACATACGTAACAACAAATGCATACTGACCTTCCAGTGTATATATAAAATCAGTATTTGTGGAACAAAAGCCAGACGCTAAGGGTAAATTTACCGCTTCATATTCGAGCCATGTTCCTATCTATTTATTGCAGTATCTTGTTCTATTAACGTCGTCTCCTTCTTGCCAGTTAATGTGGTTTAATGACGAATAATGCTTAAGAAATGTGTACAATGTGGCACAAGATTCCTGACATCGAACGTTTTGTAAAATTAGTGTCTTACTGGGATGATACAAATAGTCATTCATTAATTTCAATAATATTCATATACCCATAGTGAGCATATTATTATTATTATTATTATTATTATTATTATTATTATTATTATTATTATCATTATTATTATTATTATTATTATTATTATTATTATTATTATTATTATTATTATTATTATTATTAGTTCAGTAACATTATAGTAGTATTTCATTATTCTTCCTATTATTATTATTAGTAGTAGTAGTAGTATTTAAACGTCATGGGTTACTTTACTAATTGTAAAGACACCCCACCCCGCGAGTGTTATAAAGCGCTCCCCGTGACGGATTATTGCCATCTCACCTCTGCTGAGTGGGTTTGAGACTCGGGTTCGGCCAATGATAGTTATGTGAGAAAGCTTATCGGTAGATTTCCTTGGGTTGTTAGTTCCTTCTGGGTTTTACCAGGTTCTTCCAACATACTGGTCGCTATGTATAGACTATACTGTGCTCCGAAATGGCGTTGACCTCGTAATAAGAACAATAACTAATCGAATACTGTAGTTTAGTATTTGTGTATGCTCTCTTTCAAATATAATTTGCCAACATATTATAGTAAAGTCCAGTGATATGCCAATTACTGGAATATGACATATTATGTATTATACATATTACAGAATGTACATATTGCAGAAATAGGTGTTCTTTCAAGGACAGAACTCGGACTTGATGGAGCGAAGCTCTTACATATGTCGTTTGTCTGTCTCCCTTTTCATAATATATGATCATTAGTAGTTCATATCCATGGAGTAAATCCAATGTTATGTATTCTTGGCACTTTTCCACGTGTATTTAAACTTTGCCTGAAATGTTGAATAAGGAGCCACAGAAACTTATATTCAGAATGATAAAAGGACACAACCGGCGAATTCACATATTTCTCAACTGTTTCATCAAACAGCGTGTTGGTAATGCTGTGCGTTATGTATTTAATAAGCTTAGTGATTGATGTGTATGCATTTATTAAATACAAATGTTTTATTCATATCTGATAACATATATTACAGAAAACGGGGCCTTAATTAGAGGCGTTGTTGGTGCTGGTATTGTACTGACCATTATCATCATCATTGTTGTAATATTCGTATTGAGAAGGTATGAAAAAGCTACATTTGTCGCAATTTTATTACATGGAACATATACTAAGGAAAGATAGTAACCCTCATCAAATGTGTAAATTTTTGTAATACAATGTTGCTGTCTGATAGTCATTTAGCTGTCTGGGATATTTACCCATCTTCGAACATATATATGTCCTCATTATTATTTCCAGATATATGATTGCGAAAGCTATTTCGAATTTGTGGGGTTCAATTTTTAAGGTACAACCACTTGCAATATTTTTCTGTATATATTGAATGAGGTCTATATTTAGAATATAGTATCACTCAAACTTCTTAGGTACGATTTTAAAATGGAACCGAATACTTGAAATAGCATTGCTAATGGCACATGTAATATACACTTTAAAAATGAAAAAGCATCGTCTTCTTAAATGTCTTGATGTGAAGACATGAAGCAGCAGAGGGGGCGAATCCGAGAACTTTTTAGAAGCATCCAAATTTAAAACCAAGGCTTCCTCCAAAATCGAAAAAAAATCGTTTATTTGGCAAACCATGGTTTCCTCTAAATCGTAAAGAATGTTTCGTTTGGGGACGCAAAGTCGTTGTCGCACCCCTTCTGCTGCTATGGGGTTAAAAATCTTTTTAGGATTTCACAAAGAGACTAATTTGTAAAACCTCACCTCGTAAATCAATTAGAATATTGGACTGGTCAGTTTAAAATTAATTTTCGTTAACGAATCATTATGACATCGCATATAAACTGGATTAGTTGGATCCTCTACGATTAGAAACCCATGCGGAGATGTTGGTGCAAATAAAATATATCCTTGTTGAGCTTGATTTGATCTTTCGAGATTTATTTGATAATATCCTTCGATAACATCACATACTAAATTCAATGTAATCACCCATATTGGCGTTTTGAGGAGCGATATGCCGCCCGCCTTCGTCTGGGTCATTATTATGCTTGCGGATTGTTGTTTTTTGCGGGTGTGCTATTTTGTCACGCGTACTGAATCCTTTTAAAACCATCATCGATGGTGTCATTGAGAGATTTTTCCATCCCTGCGACGTTATATCCTGGTAATTTAAAATTAAAAAACTCTTCCTTTGTTAAATTATATGCGGATAGCAAGTTTTGTTTTTCTCCTTCTTCTCTGTTGTTAATAGATTCATCAACATATTTTATAAAAAAAAATCATTTAATTTTTTTAATATCTTTTATATTAGTGTTCATATATTTTATTCTTTTTATAATTTCATCACGTTAACCCGTTACATCCAAAAGATATTTTTGAAAACTTTGTCGTAATCTCTATTAGATTTTAATGACTCATTTATTTTTTTCAAAAACACATTAATATGTTCATCTGATAGAACCATGTATGTACTTTTTTCACCATCGTATTCAAATTCAAAATACAACCTAGAGAAACCCTTCCTATAGAATTCAAAACATATTTTCTTTACTTTTGTTATATCACCCCCTGCTCCCCCCCCCCCCCCCCCGAAGATAAAAAAATTATATCTCTATCTTTTTTATTAATCTCATCTGTGGTAAAATCATATTTTTATTGATCAGGTGGAGGCATTTTTTTTCAGGCCAACACAGTATTGTTCTTATATAACTCTGATCTATATCTACGTCATATCCGGATGAGTGTATCTCAATGGTAGATGATAGTGTTGGTTCATGAACCGTTATAGCGATTTTCGATTCTTTCCCAGTAATGGATTTTATTCTGCGTTGTAATTCATTATTGATCTGTTCTATTTGGTATGACCCAGATGGCAGCGAAACAACGTTCCAGTCTGGAGTTTCATCGGGTTTATTCTTACTCGCAAACACCAGGGAATTATTCGGTTGTTGACCACCGAATGATTTTGATCTAATATTTGGCCAACTGTGATACGCTCGTAATTTTGCTAGTGCTATCTCCTTCAATCGAATCGCAGTAGGGAAATTCACACTGAATTCATGATTGGTTGAGGTTATTGAGATCTTGCTTTTTTTCACAGGTGTGGTATTTTCCGCTATTCGTTGAACTAGTTCTTGCGATGTCGCCATTGTTATTATATCCGTGTTGTTATTCTAATTTTGACATCGCGGAATCATAAAAACGTACCATCGCTAAAAACTCACTATCGGATATTAATGTATCATCGAGGGAGGACGATATCATCGATGATAATTGGGAGTATGCGGTTGACACAACATGGAATTTAACTACGTAATCTTGTTGTTTACGTTGGCTGCATGATGATTTTTTTTTTGTTATAATCGAAAAAATTCCCGCGATTGTTGTCGCCGCTGACATACAAATTGGAACAGCTATCGGGGCAACCATTGTCACCGAGGATAGTAATATACCAGCTCCGGTGATTACACCTGATACCGAGTACACGGTAACATCAACTGCGTTGATTCTTCGTCGGTATTTTTCAATTTTACATGATATTCCTCAGTAAGTGTTTTGAGTTTAGTTTAAAATTCTCTGACCTGATCATAGCGATATTGCAGTGACGTTGCCAATGGTGACATTTTATTTATTACAACAGAATTCAATTTAGTTGTTTACTTAAATCCGCTACGATAAACGCTTCAGTGGGTAGGAAGAATTTGCTGGACTTGATGTTCGATTGTTGATCGAAGATTGGATTGTATTGAATCATAGGAAAAATACATATAATTAAGTACTGAATCATCTTTGCGCACTGGGATGTCCATATCAAACGCTGTGTCTGGCGCCAATTTGAACATATAATTATATATTTCTTGATCTCAATCGTGATCTCTCTCGCGATTTCAAGCCATTTACCGCTATCATATTTGCAGTAATATTATCTTGGGCGCTGCCCAATGATGTTATTTGTTTATCCACTGCGTTATTTTTTATTTTGCTAATACTCGCGGGAATAATTTCCGTAGATGGTAGTGGTTCCAGTGACTTTGGCATCGTTTCTTTCGCCGCCGAAATAACGCTACTAGTTTTTCTTTAGCCGCGGAATATGCCCTCACGGCAACATCACCAACAGCGCTAATACCCTTATCACGAATAACATCAATAGCTTTTATTGATAACTGTTTTGCGATTGGTGCTTTTTGAGAGCCATCTTTGCAAATAACCATGCAATGGTATTGCGGAGACCATCTCCATAGTACGCTCTATACACTGGCAATCGTGAGTTTACTACATAGACCATAGATGGTTTGCTGTGGTTGTAGTGTATGATCATCTTATTTAAATGATATTTATCTAATCAGTGATTCATCACCAATGACAAAGTCATCAAAGACAAAGTCATCAAATTAATTGCTATGGTAACCGTAACAATTCCTTGCATTCTCGGCTAACTCATCAATAAACTCTCGATATACACCAATATCCCTGCTACCACTATCAAATAGTCGTCTGCAGATATCAGCTGCCTCATTAATTACTTCCGGTGAGTTATTTCCAGCTCGTTTCCCTCCTACGAGAATTTCTAATCGTGATATATCCCCGACAATACTATTAGGACAACGAGCTAGACCACTACCTGCAAAAAAACATTTGATATCCATCTCCATTTTTTCAGTTGTACCAGTTGCACCTTGCTCGCGAGATAATTCATCTAGTGATCTGCCCATTCTTTCTTAATCATAATCATCAACTGATGTATCCCATTGAGGTTCTTCTCTTTTATTTTACTCTCGGTGTTTGTCTTCGTGTTGGTGTTTGACGTTCCCTATCTAAATCATCATCCCATTGAAGTTCTTCTTCTTTTTTTTTTGTCTTCGTATTTGTCTCCGTGTTGGTGATGGGCGCTTTCTTTCTTGTTGTTGTTGTATTTCTATTTCCATTTGTCGTTCTTATATTTCTTGTTTATCATAATTACTAATTCTCTTTTTAAATTCTATATACCCCATCTCCCTCCTATCTAAACGATCAATCCCCTTATTTATTGTATGCAACCAATCAAACCAATCATTGCGTTTTATTATATCATCTTTATACCCGTCCTTTAAAAAAATCCATTTTTGAACGATAACTGTTAGCAGCGAAATTACCAAACACGTGATAATCCTTTTGTTTTAATAATCACGAACTGGAATAAATTTCTTAATATAAGCTAATCGTTCATGTGCTAATTTAGATGACAGTGCTTCACTTTCCATTATAAATATAATATACGATCTAAATTGTAAGTGAAAAAAACTCATCCGAAATTCTTTTGTGTGTTATACTTCCGCGTAGTGATAAATCATCAGTGAAACCTGTCTATAGAATTCTGTTTTAGGTGAGTAAGTGCATACCTGTATATAGTATGGCGTGTTTACTGTGTTAAGGCAATCAAAGGGGAATTTTCATTTAGGCGGATAATCTCTTATTGTTTTGATTTTCGAGTTAATTGTGCGTTTGATTTCATATTGTTTTCCCAATTCGTTTCTGACCTTTTTGAAAGCAGTGAATAACGGGACGAACTTATTGATGCCGTTACAGAATACAAGGGAGTCATAAATAGCGTGTTGAATTCTCTTTATAAATGAATTGGATTTCTATAACACATATCTTTTATTCCTAGCACTATCATCAATATCTTAAAATTCAGAAAGAATTTGATTACAATCTAATGTATCTGACAATTAAATTCCTTGATTTTTCAAACTTGAAATCTCGTTAATAATGACATTCATATTTTCGAAATTCATATATGAAATATTATCTTTATAATATAAAAATAAAAATAAATTAGGGACATTTTTGGACCCGTTTTATCGTATGATATGATGAACTCCATTCGCAGTAAGGAGTATTTGCATCTTATTACGCCTAGAGATATATATGAAAACCCCATTTGGAGCCCTCAGGTGTTAATTCACATCGGAGGGACCCAGAGGTTACATATACAAGACAATACATCCCCATTTGGAACCCCTCAGGTGTTATTCACATCTGACCGGTCCCAGAGGTACCAAGAAACATAGTCTCCAAGAGGAGATATAACTCGTCAAATAACCGGTTAGAACTCCAAGAAGGTATATTTCGTGAATGGACGTCACTATACACATATAGATACATACATATTTACATATTTACATATAGATATATAGATAAATAAAATGAAATGATAGGTATGATATAAACAATGAAATGATAGGTATTATATATACAATGAAATGATATGCACACATCACATTCACACACGGGAGCTGTTCTATATTCAAACTGAAATCACCATATCCCCGGGTTGAATGAAATAAACACATTCACACCGTGTGACGGTGTTTGGGTATGGTGGTTTCACGGTTTGAATTTAGAATGGCTTAAAGCCCCCAGTTATATAAAAATACCTTCAAATTGGTACCGTCGACAATAATACACGCCACGAGATTCGAACGATGGGCCCCAGGACGAGATTCCATCTGTCTACACAATACACAAGTGATCGTAATCTATAAATCCATACTTTTGAAAACGATATATGTGTATCATGTGAAGAGTTTAATGATGACAAGAGATTGCCTTATGCGGAACTTCTACCTGGTGAAACATTAATCCACACAACAAACCACTATCCCATTGAGATACGTGACTATAATAAAAGAGTTATCGTCATTTCAAAACTACACACACAAGCCCACACGAGTTATTCCCCATGGTGTTATATATAATATTTCGGTTGTAAATGAATTGAATCATATTTTTAATTTTTTGAGAAAAAGCCGATAGATATACCTGTTCTGCTGTTTTTCGTACTGAGGGTTGGCAAATATCAAAATTCTTTCCAGCTCTAGTCATCTATCTAAATACTCTTTCCTCGTTATTTTCTGTATTAAATGATTTTATGGGTTTCGCATTTTTCGAGTGTTTCCAAGTCCCTCCTCGTTTGGAATTTTCACTTTGTGAAATAGCCTGCAAATTATCTAAATAATTATCAGTTTTCATACCATTTATGTGATCAACAACAAGACCATCCTTGATCAATCCGTTAAATATCTCATAGCCGATTCTGCGATTAAGATGACTTTTCCCTCCAGAATTAAATATAAGATATCCTTGATTATTCACAACACGAACTGGGTTCTTCAGTCTGCGGTTTCTGACAACACCGTCACGAGATGCTTCATAATTGGTAATCGCGGGATGTGTTTGAAATTCTTGGTTCATTTATATACTATAATACTATTTGTCTAATTCATCATTTGTTTTAATTATTACATGGGAATCTATCAATGCAGTCTTGAGGTGTTCTTATGATTTTGTCATTGACGCTGTCAAGGACAGAGTCAGAGTCACAGTCATTGATGGAGTTTTCGATTCTCTTATCATAATAACGCTTTAGCTCTCTGTATCGCTTACCACCGCAATTCAGACATAACTGCAACTTACCAAGCACACCTACCCCACAAGGTGAGGGACCAAAACTCCCACGACGTACACTTTGTAAATGATATCCACATAATTCATTTCTACACGATTTGTTACAAGCGGTTACTGATCTTATCGTAAGCCATTTGCAATGATTCATTATATAATAAATACTTTATTTTAATACTTGTTTTAATTATAATATGGAGGAGTTAGAGAGATTATCGAAATCTTGGAAAAATAATGAATTCAATCTCGATAGAGTCTCCACTGATGTACCAAAGGGTCTAATAAGTGATAGAAGCATGTTGGGTAAAATCCGTGATTGTTTTAATGAATTCAAGCTCGATATAGCATCTCACTGTTGGTCGACATTTCGAATTGATGGTAGTGTAGATGCTACCATGAACGACGAAAGAGCAGCAGTCATAATCTCACATCTTGACAAGAAAAAGTATTTTTTTAGGGTGAAATTCATTATCCATTCAGAAACGGGAATTGGATTATACGCGACAATTTTGAACCCAACCTGAAAAATAAGAGAACTGTCACTGTGAGTCAGGATTCCAAACCAGGAATTCTGACTGGGATTGACAAACCGTATTACGAGATGTCCTATCCTGTGACAGCAGTTGCTTATGGAATCTATCCGATAAATGATAAACCGAGTATTTAAAAATTAAAATCCATGTCGCCGCTGAATTTGTCAGGGAGAATAAATTGTGTAGCAGAAGGAATAATACAACACTTCACAAATGCGTTGCGTGGAAACAAATTGACGGATCAAAGACGCAACAAAAATAAACGAATGGGGATTAACAGTGAAGGAGAGCGGATCAACAATTCAAGATATAACCACATTACAAAGATCATTAAGATTTCCAATAACCGTAATGACGATAACAGGAGAGGTATTACACGAATCGAAATATAAATCAAATGGAGCTCCAATCAAAATTATTGACCATAACAAACACGCTTGGACATCTGCAGTAACAATATTTCCTAGAGATAGAACCATAAAATATCTACCCATGGAGTTCTCCGGAGAACACTCTGGTGGAAATGTATTTGATTTTATTTACGAGTTAAGTAAAAAAAGATCCTGTGTCAGTGTAGTTACTTCACAGTTTTGAAAACGAAGAGGGTAAATTCGATCAATTTGTAAGACCCAATGGCGATTTATACCGTACTGAAGCCCTCCACAAAGAGATGAAAAAACTAGCTAGTGGTTTTCCAACGGGTTACGACGAACAATTATTAAAAAACTGTTTTGCAATACCGTCAGATGCAGCTCATTTCACGACAAAGATAAATCTATGGAAACCAACACGCGCAGATGTTTCTCAGATATCGAATCAAGCTGCGTTAAATATAGCCATGGCGGATTATGGAATACAAATTACGATCCATAAAGTATTATTTCGGGTGATATGATTGCGGAATTTTTCTTTGGTATGGAGAGAGTTCTGAGTACTTCAAAAGATTTGGACATCCCACCCGTGTTGCTATTAATGGATGGACTACAGCCCAATTTGGATTTAACCGGTTTCACTCGTGTGGTATCATTTGAGTTGGCTAAAGGACTTCATCCGTATTGTTTTTTTTGGTTTGGTAGACACATCTCTGAACAACACTGGATGCCAATAGTGCTATGATTGATTCTAAAATGCTGATATCACTGATTGTCAGTGAAGCAATTATATCATATCGAGTGCAGACTGAAGTCTGGTTACCACAACACGATAGTCTAGATAATATAATCAGCGAAAACAAAAAACAATTCCCCGATCTCGACAAAAAATATATCTTGAAATGGTCCAAAGAAATCTTTGAAGTTAGAAATAAAGATGCAAAAGATTTCGGTAGAAGAATAATTGGTAAATTTACAAAGGGTGGAAAATACGACCATAAACGATATTCTTCGCGGTTGATTATAGATGACGCTGAATACGATTTTATAATCGCAGATGTAACATCTAGGGGTATATACGCTTTCTTATCCGTTTGAACCATATTGGGTACAATTGTTACTTACACAGATGGAGAAAATCCTCAAGACACGTACTTAAGGTCGTCTATGCTGGCTTAAGCTTCTATTAATTTACTTTCGATGATAAATACATTTCCTGAATCCGCAGTTAGAATCGCCACTGATTCATTTTATATAGACGTAAAACAGCGAAGCAGTAGCTGAATTCACTAATTCAGACGAGAGATGGGGATCATGGAGAATTCAAAAGGAAATACTACGTGATTACTCCAAATCAGCAGATGTTACAATTGAAAACAATTACTTGGCAAATATTCAGATATCAGAAAGATCTAATGCACCGTCGTGTTCCCATCCAATATGTAGAGATATAACACCAGTTATTTAAACGGCTGTGGTGAGTCGGGAAAGAAGACTCGTGCGATTGAGATATTTCGAGGGAAATCAAACATGATTGTGCGAACACCAGCACATAGACTTGCAAGAGAGGTAAAGCAACGAGGATTTAATGTTTGCACTTATCACAGTTTCTTCAGATGGAAAAGTGACGAATTGACTCCATATCGAATGGGTGAGAAATATATTCCTGAAATCATTATTGGGAATGAGATATGCACGGTGTCGTTAGATGTATTACAAAAATCTCTCGATTGGCTATTGCTAGCGAATACAAAAGTGACAATGTGTGCCGATCATGGTCATTCACCACCATTTGTCGGTTTGTCTCATCATGATTACTTACATCATTTTGGACAATATTATGAATCAATTAGTACTGATCATAGAGCTCGTAATAATGAATTACGCGAGTTCAAGAAACTAATCAGATTACAACCGGATAGAATCCAGTGTGAAATAGCACGTGAAATAATTTCGGAAACACCATTAAATGCTTTTTGGGAAGCGTGGAGACCAAACGATTTGAAAGTGGCAAGTAGAAAGATAGTTAGAGACACACTTCAGATGAAGTTATTTAAGACACACAATGAAAAATTTGCAACACTTCCAGTGCCATTGTGTTATAGACCCATGGATACACGAAGACAAAATAACGAAGTTGATATTCCTGGCTTGACAGAGTCAGGGAGAGAGAAGCAGATTCTCGTGTTAAATGATATTGTGTAAGTTGATATCAATGTTCTCGAAGATGCATTGCGTGATGATAAATTCCCATGGAAACTAGGATACGCAGCGACGATACATTCTTCGCAGGGGTTGACTATATCCGATACAATTGTTTGGATCATAGATAATCGCATTGAGTGGTCGAATTTAGTTTATCTTGCGGAGTCCAGAATACGACGAATAAATCAACTTCGAAGAGTTGTTTTAGATTATAATAAAACAACAATAAGTGATATTGTCAGCGATGATATAATCAGAAGAAAAATTTCTGGTTATAAACAACAGGACAAAAAAAAATAACAGAAAATTGGATATTGATGCCGAATTCATAATCACACTGAAACAACAGCAAAATAATCGCTGCGTGAGTTGCAATTGTGTAATGCGTTCGTGTTCGTCGGATAAAGACCCCTGCCAGTTTGCAGTAGACAGAAAGAATAGCAGTATTGGTCATACCAGAGATAATTTGATGCTGACTTGTCTTGAGTGCAACAGACGAAGAGGTGCTAGTTAAGACCACGCGGCGGAGATTGAGTATCCTCAGGTATCATATGTAGTTGTTCACGAGTAACTCCTCGATGAGGAGCAGTTGAATCCAACCTATAGACTGGCGGTCTACCAGTATGCTAGATATGTTATGTGCAGTAACACTCCAAATAGGATCAGTAGCTCTTATTTTGCCACCTTCGAGCTCTACTGGTTCATATAAATACCTAACAGTGACATTGCCGAGTATTGGTTGTTTTGAAAAATCATTTAGGTTTACAGTTATATACCTTTTTTTAATCGCAATGTTAGGTTTGATATTAATTGTTCGAGTAATCTCATTATTCAGCGCGGTAATTACGCCTGGTAATCTCTTGACCCATTCACGAGATAGTTTATCCTGAATAAATTCCTTCGCGTATTGATATCCAAATAACCGCTCAGCATGTGTCCGATTAAATCGTTCAACAATTGCATGATCGCGATGTAATGCAGTATGTCCTCGTCTGATAGTGACAATATGATGCTTCATTGTTGATAACACTGCATACTGAAATTCCTTGTCAGGATCAACTTGTAATAGATTTGGCCAGTGCAAACGACCCCGCTGATAATCCTTTCAAACGAAGACGCCACTTCAGTTGATGAATTCGACTTTAGCGGTACTGCTTGTTTGAAGCGACTCGCAACATCAACTACGGTTAGCGCGTATTTGTAAAAACCATCATGCGGCACAAATAATATATCAGCCTGATGAACGTCATTAGGTGCGCTGACTTCAACATGCGAGTAGTTAATTTGTTTAGGCGGTGGTAGATAAATTTGCCATATCGCCTGTTTGGATAACCAAACCGCTGCAGCAGTATTTTACACCTATGCGGCGATAGCGAGTTTACTGATTGCTGCTTTACTCCTACAGTATCCTCTTGGAGGATAATACATAGATTTCATGATGGTATTAATTACCATCACCCAACATCAATTTACTTTTCATCGCCGATTTTATCAACCATGAAGCCAATTTTCTTTGAAGGATTTATCAGTGATAGAATTCAGCGCATGCATCAATTTCACATCTGAGATATGTCTGCGTTGCGGATTGCTACTTTGATAAGCAACATCATGAGAATGACACGCCTTACCAATAGCGTTTATTGGGTTTTCACCGGGTCGGGGTTGGCTTTGATCATCGAATCTGATATCGAGTGTGGTCCCGGCCCCACAATAACTATACCCTGGAAGGTGTTTTTCTCCCGAATATTTTGCCATGGTGTTCCTGGGAGTTTTACCAACTTGGCTGCAATATCACCTCCTCGTTTATTTTTTAAATCATCTGCAGATGTCATAGAAACAAATCTAAATTTGTTGGTACCACATTCTAGACACTTACCAGCAAGTGATGATCTGTTAGTTTTACTTGTAACCGTCGTCAAGTCATTTGTGCTAGTACGCTTCTTACATTTCACACATATAGATCCATAATTTATTTATAATAACATGAATGTAATTGATTTTCCGGCGACAAAAAAACGAGATCCTATTAAACATCATGCAACGCTACCAAATTCTATTCGTATGATTATAATCGGACCATC
The DNA here is from genome assembly GCA_029339505.1 of Unio delphinus. Taxonomy (NCBI): domain Eukaryota; kingdom Metazoa; phylum Mollusca; class Bivalvia; order Unionida; family Unionidae; genus Unio; species Unio delphinus. Next base: position 584,473 of record JAQISU010000152.1, on the reverse strand, counting down.
TGGAAGTTTCAAGACATAACTGCTACTTAATGTGATAATGAGATGGATGAAATGGGACAAGTTGTATTTAGTAGCCCCAAGTGTAGACGATCAGCGATGTGACGAGGTGTTAAAAGATTTTAACTAGAAAACTAAATCGGAAATCGATAAAGATATTATTGAGTTTATAACCGATATCGAGGAAGCACCGAGCATTGATGATATTGATGGAAGTATTAACAATTTAGTCGTGTATGATGATCTCATGTTAGACAATCAAAAGAATCCCGCTAGGGTATTTTCCAGAGGTAGGCATAGAAATACCGATGTGATATATGTCACTCAACGATACACTCAAATAATAGATAACTGCAATATTCTTGCTGTATTCAATGGCGCTGACACACACACGCTACGAAATATTCATCAGACCTGGTGCAGTGGAGAGGTGGGTCATGGTCACGTTAGAGATTTCTTTAGTCGCGCTCAGTCAATCCCACATGGATTTGCAACAATAAATTTGCATGACCCTAGATCAAGATATCGTATCGGACTTGATCAATTAGTCTATTTGTGAAATCGTAAAAAAAAAGATTTTTACCGCCATAGCAGCATACGGGGGGCAGGGCGACAACGACTTTGCTTCTTTTTACGATTTTGGAGGAAGCCTTGGTTGTCGGATTCGCCCCCCCCCCCACACGCTTCTCATGATGATACCTTGGGCAATGACATAAAGAACTTTGTTCTGTATTATCGCGATTCATTAATTGAATGAAATTCAAAATAATATTAAATTAAATAATGTTATTAAAGTATATTTTATTTAAAGATTTATCCTTTTCATTTAATAAAAAGGTTTGACTATTTTTATGTTTTACAACGCATTGAAGTTTGATCGAAAATAACCCGTGCAAAAGTGTATAGAATCAAAAATTAATACCCTACTTTAACAACATTGTGCGCCTGATATTCTTTAAATGCATATGAATTTGTTTTCCTTGCTACTAGTTTCTTTCGAAATCTTTCCAGTCATTTAGTTTTATTAGAAACTTGTGCTCTTTTACTGTATACATCTTTTCATTATAACATCATCTATCTTCCAAATGTACTTATAAATATATTGTAGTATTTGTAAGACAATTGTCCGAACAGTTTTCAGAAGAAGGTTGTTTTATTTCCAGGTCAAAACAAAGCCGGAACAGGAACTCGAATACACAAGGCGCTGTCAATCACGATAATGTGAATGATGCATATGATGACTTAAATGGAGAAGTTACATATTCTGATAAACATACATATATTCAAATACAACACTTGGAGAGAGGATCAATAACATATGCAACCCCATCTAATGTTGAAGGCCGACAGCAAGATAAGCGTAGCGAAAATGCACATAGCGATAAGGAAAATGCCTCCCTAGACCAGATTAGCGAAAATATCTATGTCAATGCAGATTGTCATCGTAGGCTGCAAGATGGGAGTAGCGGATATCTATAAAACAAAATCACACTTCAACCCTAACAATTGAACTACTATATAAATCACGAACATTACATCGATAATATTACTAATAATGTGTGTGTGATTTATAAGTATATGGTAACTTTCCAACCACGTGGAAGCAGATACTTGGTTGACGTCAATGTGACATATTTTCTCCCAAATCAGAACAAAACATATCGTTGGAAGTTTGAGTCTTGCAGAAAGAATTGTTATTTGGGACCATTACATTTTGCAAAAATATGTTTTCCTCCAGTGAGTGTAAGGTATTGTCTTGCAATACTTAGTTGCATAGATATTTATATATCCTGCCGTAATATATTCCTAAATTACTAACATAAAATGATTTGTTGCAGCATAAAATTAACCCTGAAAGTAATTCATATTGAAATACTAGTTGTAACTCGTTGTTTGCATTTCTCATTATTTACTTCAATCTTGTTTTATCATTCCACTGTTTCTTTTAATAGATTAATCTAAATCTACTTTAGACATCCCCATTTGTGAGATAAAGAGAGCGAGAGACAACATCACGGTGTTATACGGAAGACTAAAAACTGGAAGCAAATAAATACTTTGGATTACATCTTGCGTAACCTATTATTATTCAGCTTCTGTTTTCTTAACGATATATTCATGTTCTCTTTTATATTCAAAATTAAAAGCTATGTACTTCCGCACATTAATAATGTTAATAATACATCGTCGATAATAGTTGTGTTTCCTTATTTGTATAACCCGCTTTTGGCGGTTGTATGCTCGCCAGTATTTGGGAATATCCCAGCATGCATGTGTATAACCTATTATGTATCAACGATATAATAATGCATATTTAACCACACCTAAAGTGTTGCTGACTTTCCTCTTTAATTGTTGATCTAACTCTAATATAAAACCGGTGTACGTCTTTTCAAGGTTTGGTTCTACGTTTACATGCGTACATACAGACACCATTACAATGTCACCATGAAATTAAATGCCATATGACCTGGTTTACTCGAGGTAGAAGGTTTCGGGAATTACAACTAAAATTCCAAGTATAGAACTGCAATGGTTAAGATGTGCAAAATAGACCACAGATACATTCCAAACCAATACAAATACAAAGTAGAATACAATTGCAATAATATGGAACAATGTTCTCAACATTGACATCTAGAACTGTTTCCTGATTATATCTATGAAACACCGAATATATGGTAACTTAATAGATAACTCGTCTGCATTACACAATTGTATAAGTTTTATGTCTGATTTGAACTTTTAACATCGCTTTAACAATTTTGCTGTCAAATCACTACCATGTCTGCAGAGAGAAATATTCTAGTGATGTCTAGTTTTGGTGCAGCATGTCTCAGAAACTTAGCATGATGTCCCATCCAGTCACATTATCCTGACACCAGATCAACCATTCGTAACACTAGCCTCCTAATACTGCGCGCCAAGCGAGGCATCTGTTGTTGCCATTTGTATTAGTCGTTTTGTTATGACTCAGATGGGTTCAATGACCAAAAAGCAAAGGTATGTTGGAGTGCAATTGGAACACACATAGCAAACTGACTGCAGAACACAAACAGTTTAGTACATTTGCGGACAAGTCAAAAACTGTTGAATGAATTCAATGAATGCAGAGCTTACGATGAAGGTGGAGAGGTCAAAGAATGAAAATAATTTTGAATAGTTTTTAAATAGGAATAGAGTGGTTTGTGGAGACGCCAACAGCTGTAGAACAATTGCTGATACGAATATCTAAAGTTTAACTGCTAGAGAATAAATTCAAATTGATATTTATACCAATCAAGATTGACCGTGGAAAGTGATCGATACACTTACACCTGTCTGTTGATTTCCCAGAAATATGATACTACGTTTAACCTATTTTAATACTTTGATTTGGAACATTTGAAACTGTTCAAGCAGTATGTTGCCCACGTGTCCTTTAACATATATGATAATACGACTGCTGTTATTTATAGGTTAATGTACGTGCCACTCTCCCAGTTCATTTTGGTAGTATGAAAGTTTTCGAAGCGCCTGCGTAGTTGTTGTAATTATAGTGATTCATTTACAATAACGTTATATCAGAACGTTAATGTTAGTTTTAGGTAGACCTGCTTGCAAATGTGTAACAAAGATGCTGGCTTATATTGACTAAATTCAAAAATAACAAAACTAAGGCGGCTAATCAAAGGAATACGTCAGTAACATGTACATTATCGACGTCAGATGTGGAGAAAATATCAAAGAATGTCAGAAGATTTCCATTTATTGAGGCCATTCTAGCACTAATTCGGCAATGGTTCCCGTGTTTGAAAAAGTAACTACATTAGGAGTCATCGGCAGTATATATATGATGACTCTGGGAAAGGTGGAGGGAACTCTAATGAATGCATATCATATTAACGATAATATGAAAGGTCTGCTTCTAAACAGAGTGATAGCCAACAATCTTGAGAGCAGAATAGGTGTTTGGTTGTTAATTCGCCATGAGCAAATTTTGATTATCTCACTATGAATATATCCGCCAACTATTTCCTACAATTTCTTCATGGTGGATTGACTTACATCAATGGTCTCCCGAGCATGGAAACCGTCTCTTTAACCGATTCTACAGCAGTACCTCAAACTAACGAGGTCGCATATTTGATAATCGTCGGTTTCTTGAATATGTTGGCTGCCATGGGCTAGAGCTGCGACATGAAGTTGTTGATTATTTAAACAGATTCTAAATGATTTCGAGTCGTCGCTTCTGGACAAAGTTGACTACTGTTCTTTGCTCTTTTATTGAACGCAATCCGAATAAAGTGCAAAATATCTGGACATGTTGTTGTCGTGATGTGGGTATTCGCGAAACGTCTGACCAAGAAAGTGATTGTTACTTTTGCATTTTACTTAGAATCGACACTTCAAATAAATACGAAATGTTCATTATCATTTACGGGTGCGCAAGCCTAATGATCCGACGAAGACTGGAGTATTTAACCAGGTTCGCAACCAAAGCAAATTCAACAGACTTGAGTAACCAGGTGTTTAGTCGCCTCAAATAAGATTGTCATTTTTCAAAGTCGAACTTGAAAACTGGACATATTAACGTTGTTCTGCTGCAGCTTGGAGTAGCCGATGCAAAATAAGACATTAAGAAGGGCAGAAACAAAACAGCTAATTGATTCACATTTTTTAACATGAAGTAAATCGTTTGTTACTGTGTATATTCGTCGGGATTATATGTATCATATTTCTGCAAGTTCACCGTAATAATATTGTTATACCTACCTGATTCAGAACTTATAATGTTGAAGGTTGCAGCAACCCATACATCATCTTTGAAATTGCATTTGCTGAATAGAGACACATCGAATGATGTTTCATTTGGCTTGAACAGTTTACCTTGGTGCTTCTGGCAAGTGTCATCTGCTTTTGACCAGTACAACATCTCGGGTGCTTCAAAATGGATCCCATCTACTGTATATTGGAAAAGAATGAATTAGACGTTTGCGACCACAGGTTTACAGATGCAAAAAACCAAGCATTGGATGAATACTCTACATTAATTTACAGTACAACGACTAGTCATAGACTAGGTTCATCGATTATTTTCTTTTTAAAGTAATGGTAAGCTTCCAAACGCGCAATAGATTCTGGAATAAAAGGCAAAATGGGATTGAATGCATTGAATTCACATACGAAACATCTTACAACGAAACCAAAATAGTATAGAGTCATCTGATAATCTTTTCTCATATCACTTCTTCCGCCTCTGAAGTGTGGTGATAATGCTATTAACCGTAAAAAACTTTCTGTTATGAAACGAATTTTAAATGTAAGCATCACACATTCTGTCTATGTTATGAAACGGGTTTTAAATGTCAGCAACAGACATACTATCTACAGGGAACTGGGTAGTTAGCTACGAACGAAACCAATCTGCACATGTAAGTTAAATACTGGTTCAAAATAATACACACAAAGTATGTAAAATAAACTACATCATGCAAATATCGAAAGAATAACTAAATCATTGACACATATAATTATTGTCCATTATTGTACTTCTACTTAAATTGTTTAAAATATTATGATTAAATGGATGTTATTGACTTCATCATATTGTAATAATGTAGGCGGATGCTTACGACATTTACCGCCACCACGAAGTCCTCAGGGCGGTGGCCAAACAGAACTGTCACATATTGATAGTTACACTATAATGCAATGCAAATTATAATACTTTTCAGACTGTAAAACGTTGCCCCTATAGTGAAACATAATAGAATATATTTAAAAATTCGAAAGTAGTAGGAGACGCGATTTATAAATAACGGTGGTTTTTAAATAACGGAATAAGGATATATTGCTTTAGATACTATAATAGACAAATAGCGCAGCGTCAATCAAACACATAACCGCTACACCTGTTGCTAAGTTAAACATGTACACTTTGATGACCTAATCAGCATTATTTTGCAAGCACAGGAAAGCAATATCTCGTAATGTTTGAATTAATTCGATGATAACGGAAAGCTCTTAGAGGATGAGTTAGATCTTTGCAAACAAAGGTAGTACGGACAGTATTTCCTTTTTTGAAGACAATCTAGATACATTGATTGACAAATTTGCAATAACCAAACACAAAAGGCGAAATAATCGATTCATAAAATGCATGATACAATATATATAGAAGAACGTGTCACGCAGTAAAAGGTGACAGAGTGTTTAAAGTAACTAATTTGCTCTTCCTTGGCATTGCACAAAATAAAACTAAATTGTTGCTAGATTATTTTGAAGCTATCAACTTCTTTTCACCGTGTCTGGTCTTGAAAACATAGTGTGCTATGTTTGGAATGCTATGTTTACATTTCATATGTATAAAACTGCAATAGCGTCTGTCACACTGCATATAGCGTTAACGTTTTACTAATTGTTTCTGTTATGCCACTGATAATTACAAATCTCATCTCATCCGCCGAGAACGGTTTCTGTCTGTACTTTTTATCAGTCACTTTGTAACACAAAATAAAACCGAAATAAAGCGTTTTAGTTATACTTGTAACATACTGATAATATATTTAAAACGTTATTAATAATCCTTTCTGTATTTTTTCAATATTAAATCTAAAGCAAAAAGATTCTTACAAACGAGATTGTTTGAAAGTTCAGGTAATATTTACTTAAACTTATCATGATAAAGTGAACTCTTTTGCAAAATTCCGATGAAACTTATGAACATATAGATATTCGTGCCATCCATTGAAAATGAGCAGTCAAGACGTTTACATCTATAGCACACAATTATATTGATTTATTTATCTGATGAGGTCATGTTTGGAGAATCCTTCATAATTCATTGATATGACTACATATCGTATAAACACAGCTATAGTAGTCGTGGATTAATTTATAACTAACTCTGTTAATGTGTCGATATAAGCTTTAAATATCCACTGTTACAAGGAACGAATACACAAACAAAGATATAATTTACTCACGACTGAGAAAATGCTTGCAAATGTTGTGATGTTGTAGAGTCATCAACGCACTAGTGAAAATATCTTATGTGTGTTAATACAGCATCTGTCAATACAACTACTCCAAGCTGTGTATACAGGCAACACTCGGCACGGTGCAATATTGCACGCCTGCACCTGATAACATTTAAGAGAGCTGGGTAAATATACAAGATGAGGCACACGTATTGGAACGATTTGCTGCCATATTACTACATGAGCCAACAAAGATTGTCAAATATGTAAATTGAGGAAATGCAATGTATCATAGTGAGAAGACGCCTATGGACACCATCCCTTGTAACTAGACGATATGGGCCTTGTCAGTACATATTCTGACTTCAATAAGTTATATTCATTAGTTCAACAACATGTCCAAAGGATTTAATCGTTGTGATTCACGAGGATTGTTGTTGTAGGCTGTACATAGCGGTTAGTATTAATGGTGGAGCTTTCTCACATGACCACATTGGACGAATCTGAGAATCTAACCCACGCAGACAGAGGTGAGATGGCAGTGAGCCATAACGGAAAGCGCTTTAGACAACTCGAATCCATCTGCAATTTAAATATTGTTTTGATGAATTGTGAACACTACTTCAACATATATACATATAGACACACACACACACACACACATATATATATATATATATATATATATATATATATATATATACATATATATATATATAAATATATATATATATATATATATATATATATATATATATATATATATATATATATACATATATATATATATATATATATACATGAAAACAAATCATTGAGCTATCAGGTATTCCACTGTTGCTAAACCTACACCAACCTTCGGATGAATTATAACACATTACGCAAGAGGAACCAATGAACTATCCTGGAATTAGGGATTTTAATCATGTGTGTAAATTGTCTTGTTTAGCCATGAAATGTGTTTATGATGCCAAAAATAGATTTAAAACATCAGGACTTCTAAAAAAGCCGACGCAATTTGAGAAATTTCAGTCACCAAACAATGTTTTATAAACGAGTTTAAAACTTGTTCAACGATTTAGATTAGCATTACAAATAATTTGAATAATTTATCAACCTGTAGAGCATCCATTATGCTGCAATAACGCTGGAAATAGCAACGAATGAACACACCTGGTAACCATTAGATAGATCGATATATAGATATATAGATCGATAGATAGATAGATCGATAGATCGATAGATAGATAGATAGATAGATAGATAGATAGATAGATCGATAGATAGATAGATAGATAGATAGATAGATAGATAGATAGATAGATAGATAGATAGATGGATGGATGGATGGATGGATGGATTGATCGGTGGGTGTTTGGGTGGGTTTTGGGTAGGTAGATAGATGACAGACAGACATATGGACAGACACACAGACAGACAGACGGACAGACAGACAGACAGACAGACATATATAGATAGATAGATAGATAGATAGATAGATAGATAGATAGATAGATAGATAGATAGATAGATAGATAGATAGATAAATAGATAGATAGATAGATAGATAGATAGATAGATAGATAGATAGATAGATAGATAGATAGATAGACAGAGAATGAAATTGTTATTTTGTAAACAAAATCATTGTTTGACATTCGATGAGTAATTTAATAATGTCGCCATTTCCGTTCAAAGGATCCGTTTATTAACTTGATTTTATTTTTCCGTATGTTCGTAATATTTTACGAGGTTAATGAGTTCGTTTATTTTCATGATTAGCAACGGTAGGCAGTCATCCGGTTCATATAGTTCAATCTTTAGTAACGGTGAATATTGTTAAATTTATATTTGAATCATTTAAATACAATTTAAATGCCGATTATGTCAGCAACATTATGTTAATTCATTAAAATTTTGCTCTTGGTCAAGGATGAATTCTATCAATTTTGTCAGAGAAGTCGTTTTAAAGGTTTTCGCTTTTTAGCAAATGCATATCTTTAATAGGGGTCCAACATCATTTTGACACATGTTCAAACAACTTTTCTTTTTTTCTTCTTCTAATTATGTGAAATTGTTCACCAGCATTTGTGGGGTCATTTAAGATCGTTAGGTGTTTGTAATTTCAACGTATTCAATATACGATATGCGATATTTCTATAAGCCTTTTATTTACATAAAATGTTTGAGATAACGTTTTGGATTTTTTTGAAATATTTCAGAAAATAGTTGTATATGTATGATTGATTTTCATTAACGGATGCCATGGTTGCCGTAGGGAATACTTTCTTCCAGTGTGTAATCTGTCAAGTATGGTCTAAATTATTTCTACGACTTGTAAAATGAACTCTTTGGAAGTTTTTCTATTTTACACTCTTGACATGCCTTACCATCAGCATATTTATGTTACATGAAGTCAACATAAGTGGGAAGAAGCATTATTTACACTTTTAGTAATGCAGGCTCAACATAATCGCAGATTTTCACCATTTCCAAAACACAATATCGATTTTCATGTCAGTATATGGTTGTACAATATGGTCAGTTTTATTGATCAATTGAAACAATAGGTTGACATAGAATACAAACTAACATTTAATGGTCTAACGAAAGGAGAACATGAAAGAAGGGTATATTTAATCCCAAATATCACTCAGTACAGGGAAAGAATGGGGAAGGGGCCAGGATTTATTGCATCCTTTGTAGACTGTATAATTAGTGTTAGTCATTTCCATGTCCAGGACAAAATTACATTTGGTCTTAAGAGCTTTCTGCGACAGCTTGAATTTACGCATGTAGTATGAACATTTGTCATAGCAACATATGTTAAATTAGGTGTGCAAACAATAAAATGAACCGTTGTAATCGTGTAAATCAACACTATCGAGTATCTCCCTCTCTATATGTACCTTTGAGCTATATAGCATGGCTACATTATGATATCTTTGATTGATGGAGTAGTCTTAGAAACATATCTTGATGTGTTAAACCATAACTTTTAGATAACAACGAATGGTTGCTAGTATTGAGGTATAATGCCTCAAACATATTAATTGGGTACCGCTTATATATGGAAATTAGCTCATTGGCATTATAACCGCTAATAGTGTTACATTTTGCCTGTTACCACATACAAATATTTTCCAGTGCAAAAAATGCAGATATTGTGCCAATTGCGACACAATATAGACACAATATAGAACTTTGCACAAATTCGGTACGAAAACAATTTTTGGGAGAAGTATAGAAAAGTTGAAAAACAAAACTAACCCAATGAAAGATATTGTTATAAAATTATCTAGGTTAAGAGAAGGAATAGTATAAACATTTGTCAGGAAATATCAATTGAAGGGACGTGTGTATGTGTGTGTGTGTGTGTGTGTGTGTCTGTGCGCGCGTGGCGGGGAAAAGTGATGACGCTTCCGTTGCAAATGTCTCTGTCAGATGTTATGAGACATATATTTGAGCGCGAATGAAGTGATAATTTGCAAGGGTGATACCGGCCATAGTGAGGCTTTACAGACCAGCATCTCTGTACGTAACGTAAAATAAATCAATAACTATACAAAGCAATCCAAAGAATCTGGCCATGATGAAGAATGACGCTTCATTGTTATACAATCAAAATATGCAGCAACACCAATTACATCACTGTATCTTATTGTAACTGAGAAAACGTTAATGGTGTCAATCGGAACAGCACAAAGTGCTTTATAAAAGCTGAAACTGGTTCCTTTCATGTTTATTAATATTGACGAAGTCAAACAGACAATATAAAACAACTGGAAATATTCCTCGATGTTGAAGTTATCTCATTCGCTCACACGACGCTCAATACGTCCAATGGCATGATGCAATGTCGTGATGTGGCTGGAGTCAACGACACGAATATCATCAAGGGGATGACAAATGAGGGTGTCACGGCAGTTTGTAGAATACGTATTAAGAGTAATAACAATCTGAAGGACAGCAACACATTGTACTCCCTTTCAACAAACCAATAGTACCCAAAGTGATCAAATTTGGATTTTTCAAGTGGAAGTTTAGATATATCTACTCCCTTCGATGATATAAGTGTCAAAACTATGGCCATCATGAAGACCATGGTTCAAAAGTAAAAATATGTTGCCAATGAGGAGATCATTCTCTTCAGGAATCTGATTGTAAAGCAACTCTGCATTGTGTCAACAGCGGCAAGGAACATCACGCCAAATCCAAGGATTGCGATACAACAGGGGAAGGAGATTCAGAGGGTAACATAAACATCAAACATTCCCTATCTAGAGGTCAGAAAACCTGTCCAGGAAAAAACATCTCTTCCTGGCCCAAACTTTTCCACAGTCGTGACATATGTCAAAACCATGAAGGACGCTCAAACACAGATAAATGAATTCGACTGAACATCAACGACAAATATATCACCAATTACCAACCACAAAACATGGCATCTGCACAAACAACTTTCAATAATACCCCACCACCGAAATCACCAAGGAATAAAACTAAATCGCAAGCAAATAAGCAGCAAAAGTGGTCGGATAATCCCATCAAACTCTATAACAGGTTTTGAGACATTGAGAGCATGGGTGCAGAGGAAACTGTTCAATGTACTCAAGATGGCTCCAGACCTACTAACAAAGAATACGACCTCTCCCCCCTAACCCGTACTTCCTCCAAAAAATAACCACACATATTGAATCCGAGAAAGGTCTGACATAGCTCCACAATCTCCAGCTTAAAAATAAAACTTATAATGAAGGACGTTATCATACAATTAAACTGTCGAGCACTTACAACGAACTACATATATAGTATTCTGCTATTAAATTAACATAAACTTGCAGTCCTATGTTTACAGGAAATATTCATAAAAGAGACGGATAACATAACATTTCAAAATTATTCCCTGTTAAACGCCAACTTACAAAACGCTGACATGGTTTCTTTAGAAGTTACTGCTATTTTGAACAATAGAGCCCCTCATAGATTTATCCCTTTAAATACAAATTTGCAAGCCATTGTTATAAGCGTCATTATACATCGAGTGATTACCTGTCGCTCTATTTGCTTATCCCCAAACAACAACCTAGTACCAAATGAATTTGACAATCTAGTTCATCAACATTCCGCGCCCTTTGTTGTACTAAGGGATTGTAATGCAAATAACATGCTATAGGGATCAAAACGAAGTCCACTTGTAACTGAGCATTACAAATCTCATCTCATCGGCCGAGAATGGTTTCTGTCTGTGCTTTTTATCAGTCACTTTGTAACATGAAATTAAACCGAAATAAAGCTTTTTAGTTCTACTTATAACCTACTGATAATGGATTTAAAACGTTATCAATAATCCTTTCTGTATTTTTTCAATAGTAAATCAAAAACAAATAAGATATTCACAAACGAGATTGTTTGAAAGTTCAATTAATATTTATTTAATCTTACGATGATTATATGAACTCTTTTGCAAAGTTCCGATGAAACATATATATATTCGTGCCGTCCATTGAAAATGAGCAGTCAGGACGTTTAAATCCATAGCACACAATTATATTGATTTATTTATCTGACGAGGTCAGTTTGGAGAATCCTTCATTCAGTGATATGACTACATATCGTATAAACACAGCTATGGTAGTCGTGTATTAATTTATAACTAACTCTGTGATAAAACTGTCATCAAGCAAAGTATCAAAAATTTGTTTAGCTTTGTAGTTATTGATACTGTATGTGTATTTGTGTGGAAGATAATGTCTACGCAATATCAAGGACAGCGAAGTTTGGCTTTCATACCTATTTGATCTTGTTAATGTGTCGAAATAAGCTTTGCAGAGTAATCAATGCACTAGTGAAAATGTTTTATGTGTGATATGAACTACTAATGATCATATATTATGACAATGGAGACAGACAAACGACATATGTAATAGATTCGCTCAATCATCTCCGAGTCCTTTCCTTGAAAGACCACCTATTTATGCAATATGTACATTATGTAATATGTATAATACATGGTATGTCATATCCTAGTAATTTTCATATCACTAGACTTTACTATAAAATGTTGGGAATTTATAATTGAAAGAGAGCAAACAAATATAGTAAACTATATTATACAATTAGTTATTGTTCTTATTACGAGGTCAACGCCATTTCTCAGCATATTATAGTCTATACATAGCTGTAAGTATGAAGGATGAACCTGGTAATGCTCAAGAAGGAACTTCAAACCAACGAAAAGCTACTGACAAGCTTTCTCACATAACTATCAATGGCCAAACCCGAGTCTCATACCCACTCAGCAGAGGTGATATGTCAATGATCCGCAACGGTTTTTGCTTTATAACACTCGGGGGTGGGGGAACTTTACAATTAGTAAAGTAACTCATGACGTTTAAATTATACTACTACAATTAGTACTACTACTAGGAAGAATAATCAAATATTACTACTAATAATAATGAAATAATACTGTTAATAATAACAGTAATAATAATAATGATAAAAATAATAATAATATGCTAACTATGGGTATATGTATATTATTGAAATTAATTAATGACTTTTCATTATACCAGTGAGACAATTCTTTTTCAGAAATTTCTATGTCAGATATATTGTGCCGGATTTCACACATTTCTTAAGCATTATTCGTCAATAAAACACATTAACTGGCATGAAGAAACGACATTAATAGAACATGATACTGCAATAAACAAATATGAACATGACTCGAATATAAAGCAGTAAATTTTCCCTTAGGACTGACTTTTGTTGCACAAATAGAATACTGATTCTTATATATACACTGGAAGGTCAGTATGCATTTGTTGTTACGTATGTAATACTTTGTCCAGATTGTGTAGCAACAATATTACCATTACTAAAACAAATACTAATAATATCATTTTAGTTTAAGAGAGTTATGCAAATATATACTTAATTATACCAATATACTAGTCTTGCCTAAGACCCAATATAAACTTTAATATTTGCAAATAAACAAAACAAACATAAATCGTGCTTCGGATTTACATCTCGACATCGCATGCATTTGTAGGTTTATAATGGCTGTTTAACTGTATATGTTATGATATGCCACGGAAATGCATTTCCAACGATACACATAGCCAACCGATTGAGTCTGGTTTTGGAAGGCTTCTATCCATCAATACCTGGATACCGGAGTTCTGCTAGATGAATTAATGGGCCTCAATCGATCGGAGCCGATACTATATATATATATATATATATATATATATATGCCGATCGGAGCCGATACTATATATATATATATATATATATATATATATATATATATATATATATATATATATATATATATATATATATGTGCATATATATATTAAAGCTCAACACATTAGCAACAGATACAAATTCAAATGTACCGTGAACTTAGATACAATAAATAATGCGAATTTATATTAGGATAGTATTTACAAATGTCGACAGAATGTGATTCAATCTGAGTAATGAACGAAAATATGTTATCCAGCTAATTATCCTATCATAAAAGGCTATGTAACCATTTTGAAGCCCTCAGTTAACATTCATTTTGAACGTTTCTTCATTGAGTTAAAACGTTTGGTTATTATGAATGACATACATTAAATTAGGCGTATTCGTAAAGCCCTGCATTTGCATATACTTATATTCCTTAAAGGTTTAAATCGATTCACACTATCTTATAAAGCATATGTTTCAGAAATGCATTGTAGGAAGCTAAGACTGCGCTTTATACAATTAGATGTGGTCTGGAGAGGTAAATATGTTTTATATTCTGGCAACTTGAAATTGCAACCGAAATTAAATTATTTGTAGCACAGTGTAATTGTTTGCAAATTAATTGGGTCCATTTTAAAAAACAAATATAAGCTCTTAATGTAAGTGCTGAAAACAAAACTTGCTTGAAATTTAGCGAAACTTTCAACCTTTACTCGGAGACACTTGTGTACATAAAATCTAAATATCACTGAATATAACGTAAAACAAACATCTTAAGCGAAACCACAGATGTATCTTTCCTAAAATATGTCTACTAAGTTTGCAGCCTGACAGTGTTTTGAAATAGTTTTGCACACATTTTCATAATGCCGATAAAAAACAAACAAACAACAAAACATTTGAACAATTGGTCTAAATTCATATTGGCATATACATCATTTTATACATTATTAAGAGCAATAAAGTATTCCAACTCCCTTTTGCTCTCTGTAATTGTGATAAATGTTCTTCCAAAGTTTGAATATATTAAATAATTACAGTTAAATTCAAGCGAAATACTCGTCGTCAAATCATTTCCTGAAAATGATTTTAGCGGCGAATATTTTTTCTCTTTTGATTACTTCAAGATGTGTTTATTTGGAGATACGGGCACACCAATTAGAAACGCAATAACTAATTTTGCTGATAAATTGTATCTATCCAGGAAGTATTACTTTCTTAAATCACATGTGTACATTAATATTTTTACTGGCATGAATCAAATTGTGCAATGCCATCAAGACGTTATACACAGATTAAAGATATTGGGAAAAGCGATCTTTTAAAATAAGATAATCATATATATTTTGGACCTGTGTTTCTTTTCTCTGCATGGAATAAGCATGTAACTATTAGGATCTAGCCGTGAACTGTTTTTAAATTTCAGTTACAAATGAACTCTGAAAACAATGTGGGGAACAAATGTATTATCCTCTGCTCAGATCATATTCGTGTGCATAATAAAACATGGTTTAAAACATATGTATGACAATGGCCTTACTTTAATATTAAACAGGAAAATATTTGTTTTCCATATCATATCAGAGCAGATGTACAACGGTTTGTCCGCACCCAATCCAGGCAGATCGATCAAATGTCAATTCCTTAAACGGTTTGTTTTGAAAATGCTGCACAGATCGGATGCAAATGTTTACACCCCGTAAAGCTATATGAGGCCGGTAAACAAAAAAGAACGTATGCACGAACTCCTCTACAATCAAGTGGCCCGCCAAAGTGTGAAGGAGCATTTCAAGTTCTGAATTGATTTGCACTATTCAGTTCGTAAGACCAATTTGACACTCTATTTTCGTGGCTGACTGTCGCCCTATTGAATCCTTCTACTATCGAAGAATCTATCATGAAAAGCGACAATACGATTTTTTATTAGAAGCGATATATTTCGAACATTGACAAGAGGATACAACGGTATTTTAACTAGTAATCATGGATCTGGAATTGCGAATCGACACCTGGGAGAGAGCATACCAGAATCCGCCATTAATGTACAAAGCACTGGGATATTCGTTATCAGCGGTCACGATCAGCAGCTATGCGGCTAATTATTTTTGTCTCAATCATATTTGGGTTGTTAGATTCAAATTTAATAGCATAGTCAGCCGAATTCCCGTAACCTTATACACAGAGCAGAGTCAGTGGTTCATTGATTAGAAGTGTTAAACAATATATAATATCACTGGCCTGAACAAGATGCACCAACAAAGAGGACGTACAACCCAACGTGAAAATATGATGACCCCGATCCTCATCAATCAGACGCACTACCCGTTCCGACCAGACGATGATTAATCTCCAAGTCGGAGGACTCAGCAACCTATTTCGCTGATGAGCAGCCGTAGTAATGGCATGTTCTGACTCTAAATGTTTATTTTCAGGCGCATTTGTGCATCATCGCCACGGGCTATAAGTAGTATATTAAGTATTTTGTCATGCCAAAAGTACACAGTGAGCGAGACCTCACGGGCTGGAAGCTAAGGTGACTTGGTGGCATCACGTTTAGCCTCATGTTCAAGACGCGTTCGGAGAAAGATAGACTTGGCTAGCCGAGCGTCTATAATGAAGAAACAACGATTTCCACATTCATTTTACATATATTCCATATTAAATGCAATATACAAAGTGTAATTATTATCGCGTAGCTTCGGGTACAGTCATCCATGGTGACGGATTCTGAAAGGCGCCATAATTATACTGCAACAAGGAGATTTGCACCACTTTCTTCATAAGCATCGGGCCTGAGATCCAGGATCGCTTGAAATGTTTTGAAATACTTCTGACAGTGATACGAATAAAGATAACAGAAAGGCATCGCAAAAATACATATAATACTATATATGTGACAGGGAATTATACTGCGACAGGATCATATAATCCTGCCATAATATTTAACAGAGAAACAGCCCCACCCGCAAAGCATGTAACCTAAATTAGCACATCTAAAAAAATTAACACAAAGTCAAGCCGGCGTTCTAGTAAAATGGTGGCTAGAGCCGGAACCCTTTCATGCACATTATTATTACAGCAGGGATTAATAGCTTTGAAAAAAAATCGATTCAAAAAGGGGCTGTTATTAAGACGGAGCATACATGAGGGTACATCAAACACCTTCGCTGACAGATATGTGTTGCTGTGAGAACAGAGAGATTAGAACGATTTGAAGGAAAACAAAACGCACAATCGTCCAATTGAAACTTTTTATAGCCGGATTAGCACTGACGATATAAACAAAACATACTATAAGAAAGCGCAATAGATGTTCAAGACTTTTGTCTGCCAGATACTGGATACTGAAACAAACGTCTTTCTCACGATATTAGTGATCCATGTCCAGCACCTAGCTAACTAAATACAGCCTAGTATATTTCTTTATCGCGCCTGGTATTAGTTGGGAAACCATATTAAGACTTAAAAGCTTTAAAACTAGATATTATCTCTATATCTTTGGGGCCGTCCATAAATGACGTCACGCGATTTTGGCCGATTTTTTTACCCCCTCCCTAACCCTCGTCACACGTCGTCACAAAACGTTAGGCCCCCCTCAAATATGACGTCACAAATCTTTGGACCCCCCTCTAAAAAGCGAGAGAGAGAGAGAGAGAGAGAGAGAGAGAGAGAGAGAGAGAGAGAGAGAGAGAGAGAGAGAGAGAGTAAAATTATAACAATCATTATGCATTCCACAAAATGAAAAGCTCTGGTAGAATCACTGGAATTATATATTAAACAATTTAATAACAATTTATAAGTCAATAAATACAAAATTTAAGCTTCTCCATTTCCCATGGTGAAGCAAATTGTTCCTTCATGGAATAAATAGAGAGAGCTTGGATCTCTTCATCCTGTGGAATGGATATTCCATTCAGATCAAGATCTTCTTCGTCCATCCAATCTGCACTCTCTCCATTTTCTTCGTTTGCGATTACAACCATTAGTTCACGTTGTCGACGTGCAGCAACTCTCTGTGGCCTGATGCGTTTGGGTGGAATTATTGATTGCACCTTGTGTGTTAAAGAATGACTACGCAGCATGACTAACGACGCGAAGTATATGTGACATTTCTTGCAAATCCTATCGCCAAGCACGGACTGTACTGACGGACAGTACAAATCATACGGAATTGACCTATAAGGATTTGAGGAGCGAGGAAGGATGTCATCCACTTTCAAACTTTGAGTTGCAAACAGAGATGGGAATTTATGTGATGCTCCGTCTATTGTTCGTTCTGGAATTTAAGTGGAACTTTTAAAGTTGCGCGTTTTGATGTGACGTCACAGTTCTTAAACACCCCCCTCCCCCTCGTCACACATCGTCACAAATGTGTGACCCCCCTCCCCCTAGGTGCGTGACGTAATTTATCGACGGTCCCTTTGCTGAGTAATAACGTATTGGCTAAGTTTCAATGGTAAATCAGCGTGACATAAAAACTGAAAACCACCCTTTCCAACGAAAAGAAAAACTGCCAATGTATACAGCTAGATAACACTCCACACAAGTATAAGGATATGTAAACTACGTGTCATTGTCAACAGGAGGCCCTAATTGGGTCATGCCTACCAGACAAAATGCTCCCTTACAAACCTAACTCGAGTTACGGCTCGCAATGGTCTATCGGGCATTATGAGTACATCAAAACGCATATAAAGCGCGGTAGTTTTAGCTCAACACTGGACACCTGGTTTAGCTCGTGAATAACTACAGCTTTGCGAAGACACAATGCTAAAATAGGTAACCTCGTACGAGTTCGTCATATGAGTCGCAAAAGATGTAATGCAAACATTTGGTGGATTTCACAGCAACAAGGCCAAACGGAGTGCTTGCTTCCTACGGGGCAAACAATTTTGGACTTTCTATATGCACTAGTCCTACTACAAGTAAAAAAAGTTAACGCATTTTGAGACGACTCAGAGTGTGTGCACAAAAACGGACTGGCTGATGTTCACCTGTAGAAACCTAACTTGCACAGCTTTATGACAGCATATGCCTAAACGTATGACAACACTGACAACCTTGTTGGTCATTCGTTGTTAATGGTGACGCAAAGTTCGTCGGCAAGTTTGAAGATGAATGCAACAAGAATGTGAACTTTTTAGATTCTTCTAAAACATGTTAAGCAGCACGATTGCAAACATGAAATAGACCGGTGCATACTGAGTGATCTAGTAGTTCCCGTAGAGTACTAAAATGGATAACAGGAAGCTCATTCAGGAGTATACAGAATTATGTCTAAAATGCCCATTGTGTTTCAAATCTATCAAGAAGAAAGTTCTCTAGCACGAACTGCACCTTCAACAGATGAACGTTTTCAGCACCCATGACCACGATTTATATGCAGCTTAAGGCCTGATACTGAAATTATTCTCTTCTACAATTGTTTGAGATGATTTCAGGCAACATTTCAATAGCTTCTCCAGATTTCAGTAACATAGCATAATCGCCAACTTAAAAAAACAATAAACAATTGTTCTTCATGCATCCATATTCTGCTCCAATTTGCCAGAGCAAACAGTGCATGCATGTGCTAGATTTACAATATTATAAGCAGCATAGTCTAAGACGGTACATCATAAGTAAAAACAAAATATCAGTTAGTAGCTTTGCTACTTACCTTCTCTGATATGTATATTTAGCCTTCAGAACATCATACATTATGTTATTGAGTTAATGGAGAAAGTCGGAGTGCCTACGTTAAAAACCTTGCAGCCTGCAATTCTTCCTTTATCTGTTCTTATCATGATCGTTCTTCGTTCATTATTTTCTTTCTAATCGAGATAAGATATAGTCTGTGTGAGAGAATGAGACATTTTAAAGACCGCCGAGCCGACCATTAAATCAATGGCGAGAGCCACCCGATGCGTGTGACAATGTTAGATGGAATGATGCTTTGGTGCTACATTTTCTAAGTCTAAGCAGTACAGGTTTGTCGGTTTCATTCTTTAAACAACTTTGCCGAGCAAACATACGATTTCATTGAGCAATCTTGCAAAACTGCAACAATCACTTCGCTTGCCAGCAATGCAGCAGCGTTAATTAACTCAGCGCTGTTTTTATTATCATAACCGTAAATTGGCTAACCGAAGCTAGTCATCCTAAGCGTTTAACCTACGTAATGAAACTCCACCAACAATTAAATGTGCCTTATAATACAGAAATACATACATACGGAAATACATAGAAATACATGCAGAAATACAGAAATACATGCATACAGAAATACATATATACAGAAATACAGAAATGCATACATGCATGCAGACATACCTACTATCACACAGAACGTTAGATTAATAGCACGCATATGTATGTCATGGTTCAAACGTGTAATAAAGGTTGCAAGATATTGCTGTGGTTTTTGTTTTCGTTTTATGTTGTTCATCGCCTTTTAAATTTAATTTCAATAATGTATGAGCAACAAAAAAGATAAATTTTGAAATAAACTTCTGAGGGATCACGTTCCATCAGCCGAACAGGGAATGTTATCTGAATTTAATCTTCCAATCTTGATTAACTTACGTCTCGTAAAGTTTGAAAGTGAAGATGTTGGAAAAGGAAATTTGGGATGATAAGCCGTCGTTATGCATCTTGTTATACAGTCCGGAAATAATCAGCAGTCAATCACAAAAGTTACACTGCTCACACGTTCAGTGTATTGATCTAAGTGTATTATAAAACTAAATAGCGTCAACGTTTCTGCCTAATAATCGAATTATTTAAATTTAGGCGGATAAATGACGGTAGTTTTGTGACCTACTGATTTATGTCAGAAGTTTTCTTCGTTAACATTATATAATTTTAATTCGATGCTGAAAACCTGAGACATTATTTCGATTGGTAGGGTTGTATTTATGTATACCTCTCAGCTGCATATGTACCACGGCAGGATATTATTTATTTATTCCTCAGACAATCATAAAAAATGACCAAAATAACAAGTGTTGGACCTCTGCAAAAACACCCTTTCTAGTAGTAGAATAACAACTATGATACGGATTTATTATATCGTATTATTCCACGTATAAGCAATCTTGTATTATGGTCTACGTCAGTCGGCCTGTCATTATCATATGACCTCACACATAACTTATGCAAATTCATAAAACATTATGATTATGATTATGTTCAATTTACAACCTAAATGAGGTGATGCGAGGTTTGAGTGGGGATCCTCAGGTGGAACCCAATTTCCACTGAAAGAAGTAACATTACAGATTTGCAGACGTGGCATTTACAATGATATTTTCCATTTTTCCCCTTTCAACATTTAGATAATACTTCATTGCACAAAGACGCGTCATACTTGTATATGAATGTGTATGATGATAATTCACTTAGTAGGAAAGGCGAACCTGTGCAGTTGCTTACACTTAAGATTGCAATGGAATATTAACTTTTACATATTGTCTATTAATTTCCATACATACATGTAATGTTGTCATGTCAATCGGATTTGGGGCAAACGTAAATGCTGTAATTATACATACTTACTGTCGACTAGTTCTCTGTTGGAAACTAAATATTAATTTGACAGTATATATGTCTTAATTTCCAAACTCTTGATCATTTATACTATAGCTGACATACCAATAAACAGGCCGTGATTTAAATCTATATCACTCCGACGTTTTATACAACAAATATTAAAACAACTGACGTTTAACCTTTCTTCAAATCAACGATATCATTACAGAATAAGAAGTATTTTCAATAGGCAAATATACTCAGTTAAGATCCGATAAAATATATATCTGATCAAGTACATGGCGTTTTGTTAATTTGTTCTCGGGCTATAATTGTTATTACATTCATCTCATAAGCGGCCGGCACTCTTGAGTGCGTAGTGTTTTACTTCCTTTCATACTAAACAATGTAATCACAAGTAGCTATTTATAATAGTATTTATATTTTAAATGTTTAATACTATTTGTGTACCCTCTTTGTGTTGTTCTTAACTTATACCCGAGCTGTATGCCACATAAATTGCCCTTTTCAAAAATCTTTTAAACAGAACTCTGACTATAATATATGTCAAGATAATTTGCAAAAAATGTATATACTATATCACCATCATGTACTATATTTTCATATACGCAAAACCACGATCACTCTTCTCTTGCTTTTCTACATTTATAAATGCATGTTGTTTTATTTCATGCATTTATAAAAGTATGTTATTAGCAAGAAATTATTTAGGCAAACACAGTATGACATGCACTAAAATAAGACGTTTGCTATAAAACATTACAGGATACCAACAGTCCATTAGATAAATTCCAGTCTGTAAAAATCATAATGGAGCGAGAAATCAATGAGGTTCATAGTCACACAAAATACAGATAGCTACAGACATTGCGCCATGCAAATAAATCAATGCGAAGAAGCAAAACCATTCTGCAATATCCTGTTTACTTAATTCCCTTTGGGAGTGCAAAAGTCAAATTAAACGAAACTATTACCTCTTTCGCACAGCGGATGAAGCTTTCTGTTGCATTCCGTAAAGGATATTGTCCCATTTTGAAGAATACTACACTGACCTTCTGCATCAATCTGAGCTTAAACAGAAATGGAAACATTACAAACCTAATTTAAATTAAAAATGTTAGGAAAGAATACATGAATAATACTTTCATTTGTAATTTCTTAAACAGTATATCAACTAAAACGACAACATTTCAGATTGTTTATTCGTGGTTCCTTAAGACAGTCTAAAGTGGCATCGTCCATTTTATAAATGGCTTAGGATGCAATTAGTATGTTTTATAAGGTCACAATTATAAACCCTGTAATAGATACTTGATTTTGTTTTATGATCACGAGTCCAAAGTCTGTCTAATTGTTTCGACCCTAGGTCTTTCGATATGTAACATACAGATGTGAAACCATAAATGTACGTAAAATAAGCAAATAAATAAGCATTGTGAAACATATTCCAAATAATCTATGTCCTATCAAACATTGACTATAAGTGTACCATTGTCTGTTATGTCTTTTGTATTAATTTGAATTAGTCTCAATAGAGTATGCATCCAATATCATTGAACACTTGCCAATTCCAACGAATTAAATAACACAGTAAAGTTCCCTCAAAATATATATGAACACAACTAAAATTAGAAAACATAAATTATAAAAACTCATCTTAGATAAGAATGAAATTTTTGTATAATTTCCTATTAATACACGTTTTAAATTGACCCCGACGTGCCTCATTGCAATGCAAAATTCAAATCTATAATTGAACCACAATGTGACAGTCCGGAAATTCATATCAATTAATTTAAAATAGTCATAAAAAAGTGTGCATCCAATAACAATGAACACTTGCTAATTTAACCGAATTAGATACCACAATCAAATTATCGTAAATAATATATATGAACACAAGTAATATTAGAAAACATGCAGTCTAAAAACTCACCTAAGGTAACAATGATTGACTTTTTGATCAATTTTCTATTCAAACACATTTTCAATTTTCCAAGTTAAGAATGAATCAACTGACTCCGATGTGCCTCATTTCAATGAAAAATTCAAATCTAATTGTAAACATGTTGATCTATATATTATTCTGAACTCACAATTAATATGTTAATATCTTATTTACAGCTTACGTTCGCGTACACCAGTTAGCTATGTAAACATGTTATGTAAAAATCACCATTATCTTAAATATAGTCTACAATTATGGACAAAAGTTAATAACACAATATATATATTATAATAATATAACACAATATATAATAATAATAATAATAATAATAATAATAATAATAATAATAATAATAATAATATACTAATAATAATAATAAAACTAATAATAACATTATATCTGGACTTTAATATAAATAAGTAACATATTTAATCCATATAACATTTCTGAAGCTCTTGCAAGATACAAGTTGATTAAAGTATAAATAGATAGCTATCTTTCCTGTGTGAATGCACCAAATCTTCGTGTAACTGCATGCAAAGCTAAAATCATCTTCAAATATGTGTGCTGTGTTCCGTCTTTTGTTAAACTGCTGTTGGGAGTTTAATCCTTTGATATCGTTTATATTTCAAATTTCAAATTTATAATAAGTAAGTACTGCACTTACATATTGGAGACTCTAATAATCCATCTGATCAGCATTAAAAATTAGTTGGTGTGATCATACACTGAGATTAGATGAGACTATGATAATGAATAGGTCTGTGCAAACACTAACAGATAATGATATTTATCTCGAATCACTTACCCGCATGACTCGGATCTCACATCTGCAATTTGGTTTAGTACTAGAACATCATTCTCAAGGAAGTGATGCATTTCACATAAATGTAGGATATCAATTATGACATCTACTATGTGGCACCACGAGTGGCCGAGTGGTCTAAAGCGCTATCCGTTACGGATCATTACTATTTCACCTTTACGTGTGTTGAGTCTCCGATTCAGTGTGGGTATTTGAGAAAGTTATCTTCTCGTGGGTCGGTGGTTCCTGTCAGTGGTTTCTCCGGGTTCTTCCTCTACCATTACTACTGGCCGCCATGTATGGCCTATTGTGCGCTGAAAAATGGCGTTAAATCCTACAACAACAACAACAACATCCACTCTGTAAATAAAAGTGAGATTATGTCTGATACATACCTGTTTTAGTTTGAAACTTCACTTCAATCAGATTTCTAGTCCAGAAACATTCATCACTACAATAACCCCAGGAATATAAAGACGATACATTCCGAATCCTGTCGCCTAATGTATTGTACGCTTCTAGACACGATTGCCATGCTTTAATCCCGGTTATTTGTACATCTAACAGCGCACGGATGCTTGGTTCTAAACATAAGTTGTAGAAAAAACAGGCAATAGATTTTAATATTTAGAAGAATGAAAACAAGATTGTTTCAGCTAAAAATGTTTTCTTCTGTACATGCACGGTACCAAATCTAAATGACAGCATTAATCGATGTTCTGCGATGCAAAAAACTATAATCAGCGAGCTTACACTATATGAGTAAAGTAGTATAATTATAAAGGACACTTACAAAGCTATTAAGATACTATTGCTTCCGATACTCCTTCTCATTATTTGTAGACCAAAAACGGATATATTCGGTACAAATGGAAAATGGTCTTCTGAAGAGCCAATTAAAATCATTTGTTATATTCTACAGCTTATGAAAATAAATACTCAGAATTGAATGTAAATATATTGATAATTACTCAAGTTTTCGTCATGAGTCAGACATACTACTCTTTTTAGAACAGGTAGCTCGCAGACACCAAGAAACAAATATTTGTATGTTTTCTATGGTTTTATGTCACCTTTTATATTATTAAAACTCTCAGGAAGAACAATTGCATGATCCCTTTTGTAAACGTTTGTGGCAAATTGCGTAGCATTGGCATTCCATTATCCAATTTCAGTTCATAATGATTTTAGTAGTTTTAGTAGTTTTAATAACAAAACAACACCTGAACCACATGACTTCATTTATGTTTCCAGTAATATCTGGACGTTTCATCAATACAACAAGACCGAACATCAAAATAATAAGTTCCATATATCAATGATATCTAGTTGTTTCTTTAGCAAAAAAACACTTCCTTTCTACTACTGTAGACTCACATAGACAAGAAATGTGTGAACGTGCCATTAAATTTAGAATTGAATGCAAGACAATTTGTTTTAACTTCTCAAATCCCGTCTGCGATTGTTTCCTTGGAACTTCGGAGAAATCAAAAATAAACTTTTAAATAAAGGGCACTGGGTTCACATTAGAAAACTAAAGCGAATGTTTGGCAACTTAACTAAACATAGCTGAGTCCGTTTTTATGACGTGCATGGACTTTACCTCTCCATCAATGGATTGGACGATATGAACGGAAAAGCGTTGTCAGATCCTTTCTTGCCAAACAGAGAGTGACAAATAGACACGACAACATGTACACTCTCGAACACATTCTTAATTTACCAAACGACATACAATGAAAAAATGTCATATCAGAGAAGTCAACATGTGTTGTAATGGATATCTTCCACTTTTGATTCATGTAGTTTAGCTTTCTCAGTTACAACCAACACGTTCGAACTGATAAATATATCGCTTAACTCTACATTTCTTCTCAGAAATGGAGTGCAGGAATTCCGTAGACAAAACCATTTGCCCTCCTTGATTTGTTTGCAGAATTTGACACAATATTCCATGCTATATTGTTTTACTGTCTCCAGCATATATTTGGCAGTCACATTTAAAATGTATGTTGGGGTTTGGACCGAGACAAATGATTCTTAAACAATTGAGTTAACATTATTTGTCTCCCCACGAGGTAATCCCCCGCGACTGAGATATCCTTGTCTAGGTCCCATACCCCGACGTAGATTCTTTTTGCTCACCCAATAATATCCTTTAAAGTATAAAACGAACTTCCTGCTTGTACAGTTCATGCTCAAATGTTTGCATGCGGTGCATTAATACAAATATGTTAACGAGGACTGTGGCATGACAACGTCATCCGAAGCACACAGATGTTATGCGCCAAAACAAAATCATAACACGTTTCGTACAACTGAGGTATTATAACATTTAATATATGGATGTGATATAAAATTAACAATAACTAGTTAATAGTCGTTACAAGAAAATGTTTCATTTTCATCAGATCCAATTTAGAAAATTATATTGCAAACAATGAAACGTTACTGAGTCCACACCTCTGTCATGGTTTATAGGTTATTAGTATTATTATAACTAAACGTTACATGTAGCATGAGTGCCCGTGCTTGGGTTATTCACGGTTAATTAGTGATATGTGTCACTATTGTATATAACTCTCCTTATCGTTGAAGGAGATGAAACTGTTTGTGACATACATGTGTTGCTCTCATTATTGATTGTAAAAAAAACGTGTATAAACGAACTTCCAATTACAAACCTTAACGGATTACCATGTTTTAAACTACACCGATTCAGTGAAACGTTTATTTCTTCCTGTCTTGCAAAGATAGCAAGTGCAATAGTAAGATTTGCTTATTGATTCATGCTGCCGTATGGATTATTCCTTCTGGATGATAAGTGCATTATTTGTCATTAAATATTAAAGGTATATTGTATTATTCAATTGGGTCACAGTGGAGATGCTAACAAAATTATGATATAGCTTATTTGACATTACACATTTCTGGTTGTTACTAAGTTTTCCGTAGTTGTTAAGTGAGTTGGGAGGCTATGCGGTTTATAGGTCGATAGTCTATGCGCATTAGTCAGCGTTTTCTGTCATAATTCCTTTCACACAAGATTGCGAATTATATCCTTTTTGTAGCAGAGTCAATTTTCAAGTCAGCGTCATGAACAGTACCTAACATTATATAATTTATTTCGTATTAAAAAGACGTTAGGTTGCGTTAACTAGATTTAATGACGCTGACCTCAATATGTACTGAGAATGGGCTGCATAGAGGAAACAACTTACCATGCTGTGTGGAACGAACAATGCTAAAACACTCGATATGTATGCGAGACTTTATATCTCTCGAAATGTTTTTGTATGGTGTGGTCTCAAAGATGGATTGATTTTAACGTAATATCTTGTTATATAGTTGATATTGCTCTTGTTTTATTAAAGAAATACTACGTCAGGCACAGCAGAAGACAACATGGCCTAAGGGTGTTAAAGGTAGTTATGATCGCGTTGATACCTTGAATAAGACGGCTAGTAAGAGTTGACTAGACTGAAATCAGAAATGTAAGGTTAGCAAAATAGCTAACTTTCTCTGTGTGCAATAATACAGCCTTACAGTGGTTCAAGTCCTACTTAGTCATCAGGACACAAATTGTGTCTGCAAATATAATACACTCTAGCCCAGTTAATCTATGTTGTGAAGTTCCACACTGGTGGTCTGTTTTTGGACCTGTTCTCTTGAATATATACACTCAGCCGCTCTCAAGTGTCTTAGTTAATCC
This sequence comes from Unio delphinus, assembly GCA_029339505.1. Classification (NCBI taxonomy): domain Eukaryota; kingdom Metazoa; phylum Mollusca; class Bivalvia; order Unionida; family Unionidae; genus Unio; species Unio delphinus. Next base: position 556,274 of record JAQISU010000152.1, on the reverse strand, counting down.
TCCAGTGTCTCACCAATTGTACTATGATGACACCCAAATATACAAGTCTAGCCACCCAAATGAAGATGATACTACGATCCAAGGAGTAGAGAAGTGCATTTATGATGTGAAATTATGGATGACATTCAACATGCTGCAGATGAATGAGTCATATCATTGTACATCATATTAAGCGTTAAGAGATTCTAAAGAGTAGGCACTTACAAAGTCCTCGTTATTATTATTATTATTCGTAGTAGTAGTAGTAGTAGTAGTAGTAATAGTAGTAGTAGTAGTAATAGTAGTAGTAGTAATAGTAGTAGTAGTAGTAGTAGTAGTAGTAGTAGTTAAGGGTAAAGATAACACGAGTTTTATGACATACATCAAATATATAAAATCGTGCAGAAACGTGTTGATTATATTTTATTTTTTACCAGAAGTATACGTTTTAAATGGATGATTAAGACGTTACAGTAAAAGCGAAACTTTGTAATTTCAGGTAATCAAATACACCTTCAAAATTAAAATAACGAAGACAGTGCACATAAATGTGAAGGTTACTTGGAATGTTCGCTGAAACAAAGTTTGCACAATTTCTGCGAAGTTTTATTTCCAAGAAATGTAAATATTCCAACACTAATGTTGATATCTATCTATCTATCTATCTATCTATCTATCTATCTATCTATCTATCTATCTATCTATCTATCTATCTATCTGTCTATCTATCTGTCTGTCTGTCTGTCTGTCTGTCTGTCTGTCCGTCCGTCTGCCTGTCTGTATGTCTGTCTATATATCTATCTATCTATCTATCTATCTATCTATATATCTATCTATTTATCTATCTATCTATCTATCTATCTATCTATCTATCTATCTATCTATCTCTCTCTCTCTCTCTCTCTCTCTCTCTCTCTCTCTCTCTCTCTCTCTCTCTCTCTATCTATCTATCTATCTATCTATCTATCTATCTATCTATCTATATTAACGTATTCATATATTTTACGTTCGAATAGGGACAATACAGATGATAACACTTACCATGTTCACATAATGGTCTGCATCTGCTTTCACATGCCTTGTACGAACAGGATGTTCTACAATTGGTTCCAATTTGACACATTACACACCTGAGAACGGAATCATTTCCAGATAATCTCGAAGCTGTAAAATAAGGCATGGAGCATACTAAAATATAATGTCGATAGAAGGGTACGTAAAACGTGTACTCATTTGTGGATTCATTGTTAAGACTCAAATGGCTGCAAAATTAATATGTATCTACGAATTCATCCAAACCCATTACCCAATAGTGTATATGCATAACACATTTCATGGAACACACGATGTTAAGGAGTTCCAATCTGTTCAGGTATTATAATCATATTTTCTGCATTGCAACTTGCACGTTTTAGTGGCAGATACAATGAACATTATTTAGGTAATAAGGGAATTGTATCGAAATAAATATCCTCAATACATATCCTTAAACTGTTTTCGAAAGAATACCCAGGCAAAATATTGTTATCACTACTGATTCAGAACTTATAATGTTGGAGGTTGCAGCAACCCATACATCCTCTTTGAAATTGCATTTGCTTAATAGAGACACATCGAATGATGTTTCATTTGGCTACGAAACATCTTACAACGAAACCAAATAGTATAGAATCATCTGATTTACTCATTTTCCATAACACTTCTTCCGCCTCTGAAGCGTGGTGATAATGCTATTAACCGTAAATAACTTTCTGTTATGAAACGGGTTTAAAATGTCAGCATCACAAATACTGTCTATGTTATGAAACGGCATTTAAATGTCATCATCAGACATACTGTCTAAAGGGAAATGGGCATATAGCTACGAACAAAGCCAATTTGTACATGTAAGTTAAATACTGCTTCAAAATAATAAATACAAAGTATGTAAAATAAACTACATTATGCAAATATGGCAAGAATAACTAAATCATCGACACAGATAATTACTGTCCATTATTGAACTTCTACTTATATTTTTTAAAATATTATGATTAAATGGATGTTATTAACTTCATCATATTTTAATTATGTAGGCGGATGCTTACGATATTTACCGCCACCACGAAGTCCACAGAGCGGTGGTCATATATTGATAGTTACACTATAATGCAATGCAAATTTTAATACGTTTCAGACTGTAAAACGGGATATAAAACGTTGCCCCTATTGTAAAACATAATATAATATATTTGAAAATTCGAAAGTAGTAGAAGACGCAATTTATAAGTAACGGTGGTTTCTAAATAACGGAATGAGGATATATTTCTTAGCGCTGCTTGGTGTTTAGCTGGTTCTCCTTTTTTTGTCAACGAAAAATCAATTACATTCATGTTATTAAAAATAAATTATGGATCTATATTGTGTGATATGCAAGAAGCGTACTAGCACAACCGACTTGACGATTACAGCTAAAAATAACAGATCAGCATCTGCTGGTAAGTGTGTACAATGTGGTAAAACAATTAGATTTGTTTCTATGTAATCTGCAGATAATTTTAAAAAAAACGATGAGGCAATATTGCGTATTATTAGTAAAACTCTCAGGTGCACCTTGGGCGAAGTATCCGGGAGAAAAACACCTTCCAGGGTATTGTTAATGTGGACAGGGTCCATACTTGATATCAGACTCGATGATCAAAACCAACCTCGACCCGGTGAAAACCCAATAAATGCCATTGATAAGGCCTGTCATGCTCATCATCATGATTATAAATGCGCAGTAATCTGCAAAAGAGACACATCGCAGATGTAAAATTGATTCGTGCGTTGAATTCTATCACTGATAAATCCTTCAAAAAAAATTGGCTTCATGGCTGATAAAATCGGCGATGAAAATTAAATTGATGTTGGGTGCTGGTATTTAATAACATCAGGGAATCTATTTCTTATTCTCCAAGAGGATACTGGAGGGGTAAAGCAGCAATCAGTAAACTCGCTAGCGCCGCAAAGGTGAAAAATACTCTACAGCAGTGAATTCCTTATCCAAACAGGCGATATGGCAAATGTATCTACCATCGCCTAAACAAATTAACTACTCTCATTTTGATGTCAGTGCACCTAATGAGGTTCATCAGGCCGATATATTATTTCTGCCGCATAATGATTTTTACAAATATGCGCAAACCGTAGTTAATGTTGCGAGTCGATACAAACAAGCAGAACCTCTAAAGACAAAATCATCAACTGAAGAGGCTTCTGTAATTGAAAGGATTTATCGACGAGGTCCTCTGCATTGGCCAAATCTATTACAAGTTGATCCTGGCAAAGAATTTCAGGGTGCAATGTTATCAACGATGAACCATCATAATGTCGCCATCAGACGAGGACATACTGCATTACATCGCGATCAGGCAACTGTTGAACGATTTAATCGGACGCATGCTGAGAGGTCTTTTGGATATCAATACCGGAAGGAAGTTATTCAGGATAAACAATCCCGTGAATGGGTCAAGAGATTACTAGGCGTAATTACCGCACTGAATAATGAGATTACGCGAACAGGTAATATGAAACCTAACAACGCGATTAAAAAAGTATATACCTGTAAAACACGAAAAGATATTTTAAAACAATCAATACTCGGCAATGTCACTGTTAACGATATTTATATGAATCAGGAGAGCTCAAAGGTGGCAAAAAAGAGCTACTAATCCTATTTGGAGTGTTACTGCATATATAATATCTAGCATAACACGATCTACGGGTAGACCGCCATTCTATTGGTTGGATTGAACTGCTCCTCAGAGAGGATTTACTAGTTAACAGCTATAAGTGATACCCGAGGATACTCAATTACGGCCGCGTGGTCTTAACTAGCACCTCTGCATCTGTTGCACTCAAGACAAGTCAGCATCACATTATCTCTAGTATGACATACGCTGCTATTCTTTCTGTCTACGGTAAATTGGCAGGGGTCTTTATCCGACTAACACCAATGCATTATACAATTGCAACTCCCGCAGTGATTCTTCTGTTTTTGTTTTAGTGTGATTATGAATTCGGCATCAATGTCAAATTTTCTATTTGTTCTTGTTTTGTTTATAACCAGAGAGTTTTCTTCTGATTATATCATCGCTGACAATATCACTTATTGTAGAGTCGTTATAGTCTAAAACAACTCTTCGAAGTTGATTTATTCTTCCTACTCTGGGCACCGCAAGATAAACTAAATTCGACCACTCGATGTGATTATCTATGATGCAAACAATTGTATCGGATATAGTCAATCCCTGCAACGAATGTATCGTCGCTGCGTATCATAACTTCCATGGGGATTTATCGGCGCGCAATGCATCTTCGACAACACTGATATCAACCAACACAATATCATTTAACACTAAATTCTGCTACTCTGTCAGGCCTGGAATATCAACTTCGATATTTTGTCTTCGTGTATCCTTGGGTCTATAACAGAGCTGCACTGGAAATGTTGCGAATTTTTCTTTATGCGTGTTAAATAACTTCATCTGAAGTGTATCTTTGACTATCTCTCTACTTGGTACTATTAAATCGTTTGGTCTCCACGCTTCCCAGAAATCATTTCATGGGGTTTCTGAAATTATTTCAAGCGCTATTTCACATTGGATTCTATCCGGTTGTAATTTGATCAGTTTCTTGAACTCGCGTAATTGTTCATCAAGTGATCTATGATCAGTACTAATTTCGTCATAATAGTCTTCAAAATTATTTAGCCACTCATGTGGACACAACCCGACAACTGGTGGTGGTTGACCATGATCGCCACACATTATCACCTTTGCATTCGCTAGCAAAAAATCTAAAATCTTTTGTAATACATCTAAAACACCGTGCATATCTCATTCCAAATGACGATTTCAGGAATATATTTTTCGCCCATTCGTCACCATTCCATCGAAAGAAACTGTGATAAGTGCAAGTATTAATTCCTCGTTGTTTCATCTCTCTTGCATGTCTGTGTGTTGGTGTTAGAACAATCATGTTTGATTTAACTCGAAATAATTCAATCGCACGAGTCGTCTTTCCTGACCCACCACAGCCGTTTAAGTAACTGGTTTTATATCTACATATTGGATCGGAACACGACGGTGAATTAGATGGTCCTGATATCCGATTATTTTTCAAGTAATTGTTTTCAATTGTCACATCTGCTGATTTAGAATAATCACGCAGTATTTCTTTCTTAATTCTCCATGATTCCCATCTCTCGTCTGAATTTGCTAATTTAGCCACTGATTCGCTATATTTCACGTCTATATAAAATGAGTCAGTGGCTACCCTACTGCGGATTCAGGAAATATATTTATCATCGAAAGCAAAATAATAGAAGCATAAGCTAGCATAGACGACCTTAGATAAACGTACTGAGGATTTTCTCCATCTGTGTAAGTAACAATTGTACCCAATTCGGTTCCATCGGATCAGAAAGCGTCTTTATTATTGACGTATATGCCCCTAGATGTTAATCTGCGATTATAAAATCGTATTCGGCATCATCTATAATCAAGCGCGAAGAATATAGTTTGTGGTCGTATTTTCCACCCTGTGTGAAGTTACCAATTAAACTTCTACCGAAATCTTGTGTGTGTTGGACCATTTCACGATATATTCTTCGTCGAGATCGGGGAACTGTTTTTTTTTTTTTTCGCTGATTATACTATCTAGACTATCGGGTTGTGGTAACCAGTCTTCAGTTTGTTTCCGATATGATATAATTGCTTCACTGATAATCAGCGATATCAGCATTCTTTAATCAATCATATACCGTAATAACACTATTGGTATCCAGTGTTTTTCAGAGATGTGTCTACCAAACCAAACATAACAACACGGATGAAGTCCTTTAGCCAATTCAAATGATACCACCCGAGCGAATCCGGTCAAATCAAAATCGGACAGTGATCCATTGATCGCAATATGGGTCATCTCATGTGTGGGATGTCCAAATCTTATGAAGTACGCAGAGCATTCTCCGTACCAAAGAAAACTCCCTGGATAACACGCAATCATATCAACCGAAATAACACTTTTAGGGTCGTATTTTGTATTTCATAATCCACCATGGTTATAGTCCACGCAGCTTGACTCGATACCTGAGAGAAATTCTGCTCTTGTTGGTTTCTATAGATTTCTCTTTCTCGTGATATGAACTGCAACTGACGGTATTGTAAAACAGTTTGTTAATAATTGTTCGTCGCAATCCGTTGGGAAACCACTAGCTAGTTTTTTCATCCCGTTGTGGAGGCCTTCAGAACGATATAATTCGGCATTGGGTTTTACAAATTGATTGAATTTACCCTCTTCGTCTTCAAAAATGTGAAGTAACCAGACTGACACAGGATTGTTTTTACTCGACTTGTAAATAAAATCAAATAAATTTCCCGTGTAATATTTTACGGTTCTTTCCCGAGGGAATATTGTTATTGCGGAGGTCCAAGCGTGTGGATTATGGTAATAATTTTGATTCGAGATCCTCTCGATTTATATTTCGAGTCGTATAATATCTCGCCTGTCACTGTCTCTACGGATATTGAGAATTTTAGTATCCGTTCTAACGCGGCCACATTTTGAATTGTTGCTCCGCTCTCTTTCACTATTAATACCCATTTCTTTTTTGCGTCTTAGATCCGTCAATTTGTTTCCACGCAACGCATTTGTGAAGTGTTATATTATTCGTTCTGCTACACAATTCAACGATACATATTTCATTGATTTTAGTTTTTCAATACTCGGTTTATCACTAATCGGATATATTACATAAAAAAACTGCTGTTACAAGTATTTAAATAAAGAATTTTTTATATAGAACTTATTATGTAATGAATCATTGCAAATGGTGTATAATAGGATCAGTAACCGCTAGTAACAAATCGTGTAGAAATGAATTATGTGGATATCATTTACAAAGTGTACGTCGTGGAAGCTTAGGGCCCTGATCTTGCATACATTGTGGAGTAGGTGTGCGTGGTAAATCGCAGTTGTGTCTCAATGGTGGTGGTAAGCGATACAGAGAGCTAAAACGCTATTATGATAAGAGAATCAAAGATTCCGTTAAAAACACCATCAAAGATTCCGTCAATGTCTCTGACTCTGTCCCTGACAGCGTCAATGACAAAATCATAAGAACACCTCAAGACTATGTTGAAAGATTCTCAAGTAATAATTAAACCAAATAATGAATTGGACAAATAGTATTTAATATATGAATTAACCAAGAATTTCAACCACATCCCGTGATTACCAATTATGAAGCATCTCGTGACGGTATTGTCAGAAACCGCAGACTGAAGAACCCAGTTGGTGTTGTGAATAATCATGGATATATTATGTTTGGCGCTAGAGGGAAAAATATTATTGTCACAGAGTCGTCTATGAATTATTTAACGGATTTATCAATGATGGTCTTGTTATTGATCACATAAATGGTATAAAATCTGATAATTCTTTAGATAATCTACAAGCTGTTTCACAAAGTGAAAATTCCAAACGAGGAGGGACTGGGAAATACTCGAAAAATTCGAGGCCTATAAAATCATTTAATACAGAAAATAACGATGAAAGAGTATTTCAATAAATAGATGAAGCTGGGAAATGATTAGCATAGAATGTAACTAGATCGGCTTTTTCAAAGCGAACCGGACATATAATTCAATTTAAATACATGTATATCTGAATATCTCGTATGGGCTTGTGTGTGTAGTTTGAAACAACGATAACTCTTTTGTTGTAGTCACATATCTCAATGGGATAATGGCTTTTTGTGTGTGGTTTAATGTTTCACCAGGTAGAAATGTTCCGCATAAGGCAATCTCTTGATGTCATCATTATATCAATTTCACCGCAAGCAGATGGCATCTTTGACCCCCAAACTGATAAGATGTAACAAAACGGCACTCTTCCTCAAACTAAGAAACTTACACAATTCCCTATACGCTACGGTAGTTTGAAAGAACACAACCTTGATCTGCTCTACATGTACCCAAATTCTTCCCTAACATGGAAAGAAAGTAGGATATAGAAAAACCACAACAACAACAATAAAGGATTTCTCGAAAAAAACAAAGTGAATACAAAAATTGGAAAATATGCCACGGCTTACAGAATAACTGTGATAAAACCCTTCACATGATACACATATATCGGATTCAGAAATATGGATTTATAGATTACGATCACTAGTGTATAAAATACACAGATGGAATCTCGTCCTGCGGCCAATCGTTCGAATCTCGTGGCAGGCATTATTGTCGAAGGGACCGATTTGGAGGTTTTTCTATATAATTGAGGGCGCCAACCCAAAGGTACTTCGTGTACACCTCCCGTCACGTCAAATACGTTACGGTGTGATTTTACCCCCTCCCCCCCAATTAATTATTGGGGGAGGTGTACAACAACAATGGCGCCACCCAAAAAAAAACAGTAGCATGGATGCAAAGCTCTATGTCACACTAGGGTAAACCCACAGGATGGTTTAGAATGAACTATTGGTTAAAGAAACGGTCATAGGGTCAAAGAGAAAAAATATCAGAGAAAACGAAGAGAGAAATCTCAAACAGAAACAAATCTCAAAAGTAAAAAGAACCTTATGAAAGACACAAAGCAAATAAGGGACCCATAGCTGTTGTTTATTTTTGTTTTTGAAAAATATGTTAAATATTTTTTGTATTAAATACATAATATTTCATATATGAATTTCGAAAATATGAATGTAATTATTAACGAGATTTCAAGTTTGAAAATTCAAGGAATTCAATTGTCAGATAAATTAAATTGTACTCAAATTCTTTCTGAATTTCAAGATATTGATGATAGCTCTAGGAATAACAGGTATGTGTTATCAAAATCCTATTCATTTATAAAGAGAATTCAACACGCTATTTATGACGCCCTTGCATTCTGTAACGACATCAATAAGTTCGTCCCGTTATTCACTGCTGTCTAAAAGGTCAGAAACGAATTGGGGAAACAATATGAAATCAAATGCTCAATTAACTCGAAAATAATAAAAGAGATTATCCGCCAAAATGAAAATCCCCTTTGATTACCTCAACACAGTAAACACGCCATACATGAGTAATACAGGGTATGGAACAGAAATACTATAGACAGGTATGCGCTTACTCAACTAGAACATAATTATATAGACAGGTGTCACTGGTGATTTATCACTACGCGGAAGTATAACACACAAAAGAATTTCGGGTGATTTTTTTCACTTATAATTTAGATCGTATATTATATTTATAATTGTGGGTGAAGCATTGACAACTAAATTAGCACGACAAACGATTAGCTTCGATTAAGACATTTATTCCAGTTTGCGATTCCGTTCGAATAATGCTCCAAACGAGACAACAATTTCATACTGATTTTGCGGCAGACACTGAACAGCTATTAAAACCAGTAACCACTGCAACGGGAAAAGTCGTATCAACCACTGAAAAAGCCATATGGGGGAATATTCATGAGGATCAACGAGAGAAAGAAAACCAGCCCTTCTTCCTATACTTGAGAAAATAGTAATGGAAACTGAACAAACACAAAAGTGTTTAAACACACTTCCTGATGATATATTATCTACTGCACGACCTCAGGAACAACAAGGTGATATTGATACTATCCCACCAGATGAAGACCCGCCTGAACTAGAACGACTAGGTGAAATTGAATAAGATGAAGAACTTTCGAGGGGGGGGGGGAAGAATATACCAATCTGAAGAGATATTTCCGAAAGAAGTGATAAAAGAATTTAAAAATTACACGGATGATGAATTAGCTAAATTTGATGTTAATTCATTTCCATGAAAGACAAGAGACAAATATATAAACGATGGATTTGAAAAATCTATAAAAACCTTTGACACCTGGAAAAATAAAATATCGTTTGCAAAATACGATGGAATTTGAATCTCAAGAGATAATAATTATAATGCGTATTTAAATAAAATAGAAAAAAATAAGTAGTGGTCAACCACTATATGATCGAGACGAAGATGATGATACACAGGGTGCAACTGGTTATAGTAGTATTGGAAAGGGATTTGCTCAGAGTGGAACTCCAAGGGTATCAGGTAGTGGTTTAGTTAGTTGTCCTAGTAATATTCTCGGGGATATATCACGATTAGAAGTTCTCGTAGGAGGGAAACGAGCTGGAAATAACTCACCGGAAGTAATTAATGAGGCAGCTGATATCTGCAGACGACTATTTGAGACTGGTGTCATGGATATTGGTGTATACCGAGAGTTTATTGATGAGTTAGCCGAAAATCCAAGGGATTTTTACGGTTAACAAAGTGATTAATTTGATCGCTTCGTTGAAAATCCGTAGGATTGGATATCGTTTACTATTTCGCGATTAGATAAATAGCATTTAAATAATATGATCATACACTACAACCACAACAAACCAACTATGATTTATGTAGTAAACTCACGATTGCCTGTTGATAGAGCGTACTATGGAGATGGTCTCGGCAATACCATTGCAGGGTTATTTACAAGAATGGCTCCAAAAATAGCAACAATCGCAAAATAGTTATCAATGAAAGCTATTGATGTTATTCTTGATAAGGGTGTTAGCGCTGTTGGTGATGTTGCCGGGAGGGCATTTTCTGTGGCTAAAGAAAAACTAGTATCGTTGGTTTCGGCGAAGGAAACCACTGGTGATGAAATCACTAGGACCACTACCATCTACGGAAATTATGCCTGCAAGTATTAGTACAATAATAAGCAATGCAGTGGAGCAGAATATAGCATCACGGATAAATGATGGATATGACACTCAGGGAAATATTACTGCAAATATGATAGCGGGAAGTGGTTTAAAATCGTGATTTAGATCAAGAAATATCTAATAATATGTTCAAATCGGCTCCTGACCGAGCATTTGATATGCGCGCCCCAATGCCCAAGAATGATTCTGTACGCGATTATCAGTATTTTTCCTATCATGCAGCACAACCGGATCTTTGATCGAGAATCGAACTTAATCCTAATTACAACTTGGGGTTTGCAACACGCGTATCAGTGTCGGAAGGACAGCGTAGACAATTTTCGTGCGCGATTTAACTACATCATATTTTCGGATTTTGCAGAAATGTTAGGAAAGTTATCTATGGAGCGAAGCCTACAGTAACACTCGTGGGAAAGGGTAGTGATAATGATGCAATCTGGCGTAGTGCTGGTGCTGCTGAGGGTAAAGTCATTATATCAAATCTATCATTGTGGATGCCAGTAATAGCTCCATCAATCACCGTGGAAGAAAAATTACTATCATTTATGAGTACAGACGGCACATCATTGCTAAGTTGGCTAACAGTGACCACATATACCATGGATTCAAATATTGATGGTACACTTACTTGGCACCTGGCAACAAGGTGTTTCAGCTCCGCGTCATATATTTATTGCGTTACAGGATAGGGCGCGATTGGGTTCACAAACATGTAGTCATATGATGTTTGATCAAATTGGGTGTAATGAAGTTTCTTTGAAGATAAACGGTCAACAAGAACCATCCGAGGTTATACAACTTGATTACGGAACCAAATAGAACGCGAGTATCATCGTTTGTTGTCATTTATGGGACGCGATAATAATGTGGATACTGGTCTGCAAATATCACAGATGGATTTTAGAAAACGATATCCCATCTATTACGTCTCGCTGGAACATCTTGACTTAACAAGACAATCCGTAGTTGACATATACTTCAGAGCTCGTGTAACCCGTCCGGTTGTAGGTGGTGTTGTCACTATTCCGAATTACAGAGCAGTTGCTGTCATTCTCAGCGACAAATCAATGCTACTCGAAGGTGTTGGTGGACGAATGAAAGTAGTTGATGCACCAGTGGAAAAAATATATAATATTTTCAAAAACATATAATGTAGCAGTTAGATCAATCTGTTATTAATATAATGTCATATAGTCATGTTAGTGTTACGTTAACTCCTGGTCAAATTAAAAAATTGCAATCGGAATCAGCAACAAATGTGGAAACACAATATCGCTGAAGCACAATCAGATGTTTGGCGGTCAGAATAAACTGTCATTGACAACTCGCCAGATAAAACACTTCAATGATGCCATCAAAGATAAAAAAGATGTTCAGATCACTCTCTTTGCGGCCGCGATCAAAATCATGATACAATCAGGTGGTGTATTCCCACTTCTCGCAGCGATTCCAGCATTAATTGCAGCTGGTAAAGCCGCCGCGTTAGGAGCTGCTGAAGCTCTTGGTGCAAAAGCAGTACATAGTATTGCTCAATCATATTAACCAAAAAAGAAGTGGGGTTACCAAAAAAAGGGAAAGGGTCTAAGATTCCCAGAAACTCCGTATTAATGGTACAGCGGAAACGGCCTGAGACTAAGAACAGTTTATTAACAATAGTCCCCATGTCAAATTTTGATTTACTCGATGCTGCTAAAAAAATAGCATTAAGAAACTTTAGACTTGTCTTTATGAAAGATCAATTACCACAACAACGAAACAGTGTTGAAACGGGTATTATTAATCTCGATAACAGCACCGGACCTGGAACTCACTGGGTTGCATGCGCGATTGTTCGGCGTGCAATTGCTTATTTCGATTCATATGGGTTAGAGCCGCCTGAAACAAATACGCGTTATATAAACCACTTAAAAACTCCTATCTGGTATTCTACGCTACCAACAGAGAGAATGAATGACCCACCAATATGCGGCATAGAAGTATTAAATGTCCTCAAAGCTATTTTATAATCCGGAAAAGCACCACATAAAACGGTACACGAGTATACGAGTAATCGATTTTTAGAGTGATCTTAGAGTATAATGATTGATATTTGGGGGAGATCTTTTTCAAGCCTGAAAAAACCACCAAGGAAATATCTGTAACCGGTGATGTAAACAAAAAATCATCAACGATGAAATAGCTGAGATGTTGAACTTAGCAAATGTTGACCCCAATGAAATAGTTGTATTTCAAGATCGTCAGGGTAAATTGAAAACTAGTAATGTTTCCCTGGATGATATTTTAGTTAAACAACGCAACGCAGTATAGGATACTATTGCGTTGTTTTCTAATCATGATAAACTCGAACGGGGCGTCCTTATGTCAACAATCACAGATATAATATTAACACTCGATAACACGGCAAATTCATTGAAATCATTCAATAAGTATGACGATCATATAACTACATTTAATAAATGTGCTAGTTTACAAAACAGTATAGTTGACAATATTGACAAACCCATATAATTTTTTGGGGAAATCCACCGGTGACCACACCGAAGCTAACAAAGATAAAAACAGCTATGTTAGAACTAGCATCATTACAATATTGGTATGCAGATCATGTCGAAAAGTTTACAACTTATCGTGAAAATCTCATTGAGAAATTATTTATTTATTACCACATTTGATAAAGTTGAAATAAAACTACCAGAACTTAAAAATCCATCGATGATCTTAAAGCAACCAGAAATGAAATATCCGCGATTAATCGGCGAATAGAAGCCATCAACGCTGATATTAAAACGACCAACGATGTCATAATTGTCATTAGTGCCAGCTGCTACTTAGTCATATAGATTAGGAAGAGAGGAACTGGATGAAATTAAGAAATATATTTCCGTCCGTGATTGTGTGAGACAAAAAATGCAAGAACGCAAAAATGTCAGATTGAGTTTGCAAAGGGTTTAGAACAATCATTTAAACTTGTTACTAAAGCTACTTGAAAGACATGCAGATGCTATTAAATATATTCTTCCTACGTTAAACCAAACTGTCAATAACGACTGCCAAAAAAACAGAAATAACTGAGACATAAATACCTTAACGAGATCTTCGAGCTGCAATAGCTGCTGTCCAACCATTTTGCCGAGTCAAGGGAGATATACATGAAGGTACCGACCAATCTAATTCTAAACCGAATGGAACGGAGCGTTATTATATATTAGAACCAGAACTAAAACAAAACATAAAACTAGGTGATAGATTTGGCGATGCGGGTGTTTCCCATATAAAGAATATTGAGGAGGTAAAATTACATATTTTTGCCATTGTCAGTTATAATAAAAAAACAACTATATCTGAAACCGGCATACTATAAGATAGATAGATGGATAGATAGATAGATAGATAGATAGATAGATAGATAGATAGATAGATAGATAGATAGATAGATAGATAGATAGATAGATAGATAGATAGATGGATGGATGGATGGATGGATGGATGGATGGATGGATGGATGGATGGATGGATGGATGGACGGACGGAAGGACGGACGGACGGACGGAGGGACGGACGGAGGGACGGATGGATGGATGGATGGATGGATGGATGGATGGATGGATGGATGGGTGAATGGATGGATGGATGGATGGATGGATGGATGGATGGATGGATGGATGGATGGATGGATTGATTGATGGATGGATGGATGGATGGATGGATGGATGGATGGATGGACGGACGGACGGACGGACGGACGGAGGGACGGACGGATGGACGGATGTATGGATGGATGGATGGATGGATGGATGGATGGATGGATGGATGGATGGATGGATGGATGGGTGAATGGATGGATGGATGGATGGATGGATGGATGGATGGATGGATGGATGGATGGATGGATGGATGGATGGATGGATGGATAGATAGATAAACGACAGGAGTCACAACACCTATTACCATTAGAAGATCAACACTTAAAAATTTAGTAATGAAAATGATGAACGAAAAGGAGAAAACGAAAATGACCAGAAATTTAGTACAAATATACAAATGTAGTAAATAGGTTCTTCACAAAGTAAGAAAAAAGGAGCAACGAGAATTGGTAATACAACTCAAGGACGTGGTCTTATTACTACGTGTCCGAATGTTCTTTCTGATGTTGATCGATTAGAAAATCTGATTGGTGGAAAACGTGCTGGCAATAATTCACCAGAACTATTAATGAAGCAGGTGTTATTTGTCAATGATTATGTCCAGATGGCGATCATGTATGTTAACGTTTACCGGTCTCCTGTCAAATAAATTGTTGATGATTATCACAGTGAGTAAACACAAAATAACAAATAAGATAATAAAAGTGAATAATTCATAATTACATGATTATAACACTACACTTTTATCAAGGAAACATTACAAACTTACTGACCAGTGCAGACGTTTGCTCCATAACTAATTTTATAAATAAATCACTACGTAAAATCTCAACGATTTCTTATCATAAAGATATTTTTGTAGTTAGCGTTTTATCAAGTAATCAAAGGGATATGATATAACGTACCATCACGTGGATGTTTTTCTATACACAGCAAAGATATACTTGAATATGCCGTCAGAAAAATATTTACACTGCCCTCAGTCGGGATAGAACACTTAACATATTATTTTGTGTTGACAGAGGAACAGATGCATGAACTGCAGCGAGAACATAGTATTGTGATTATGTGTGATAGAGATCATATTCTAAATTATGACCATTTCTGCATTAAATTGAATATGCTTGAAAACTATTATCTAATTACTCAGATTATCAAAACAATTTCTTCAGATTGCTGTGTATATTGCCAATATTTTTTCTCAGATTGTCAAACAACTGAATCAAATTGATGGGACAAATATTAGCCAAATAACCAAAATACTATTCAAAACAATTACATACTTACAAATGGATATATAATAACAGAATTAATTTTTCCACAGATTCACGTCTAGGTTTCAGACAATTAAAACTAAAATCAGAATTATAGGATTGATTTTGCAATCTGATAGTGTTAATAGTACTAACAATACTATTTATAGCCAGCGAAGGCGCCTCTCACTGAGAATGGCGAACATGCTGTTGATGTTGGCGCGTTTTAGAACCTCTGTGTTCGGTACTTTGTTCTGCCACTTGATGTGCATAATGCGTCGCAGACATCTCAGTTGGAAGCTGTTGAGTTTTCTCTCGTGACTTGCATAAGTGGTCCATGTTTCGCTGCTGTAGAGGAGTGAGCTGAGCACGCATGCTTGGTAGACACGCAGCTTGGTCTTCTCGGTGAGGTTGGTGTTGTTCCATACCCTCTGGTTAATTCTGGCCATCACTGCAACTGCCTTGGCAATCCTACCATTCACCTCATAATCAATTGAGAGTGAGCTGGAGATGTTGGACCCGAGGTATGTGAAGTTCTCGACAACTTCCAAGTTGTATCCATCAATGGTGACAGAGGGAGGAAAGTCTGTATCTTGCGCCATGACGTTTGGTTTCGTCAAGCTGATGGTCAGTCCAAATTCGTTGCAAGCGTTAGAGAGGCGGCATACCAGCTGCTGCAGTCCATCTTCCGTGTAGGATGTCAATGCTGCGTCATCAGCAAAAAACAAGTCACGGATGAGTACCTTTGTGATTTTAGACTTAGCACGGAGACAGTCGATGTTGAACAGCTTTCCGTCGGCCCTTGTATGGATGTACACTCCATCGCTGCAGCCCTTGAAGGCATACTGGAGAAGCATGGAGAAGAATATGGCGAAGAGAGTCGGCGCAAGCACACATCCTTGTTTGACTCCGCTGATTACTGGGAAGGCATCTGATGTTGCGCCATTGAAGCATACTGTGCTGTGCATGTTCTCGTGGAATGACATGATGACATCAAGTAGACGTGGGGGGCAGCCGATCTTCTGCAGGATTCTGAAGAGTCCGCTCCGACTGACCAAGTCAACTGCCTTCGTCTGGTCTATGAAGGCAATGTAGAGGGGCATCTGCTGCTCATGACACTTCTCCTGCAGCTGACATAGTAGGAAGATCATGTACACATAATCACTGAGATGGGCCCACTTGGAGTCAATTGTGTCGTAAGGTGTCACTTTGGTGAGAGCTTCCTGCACATTGCTGATGAACTGCTGTGTTTTCTCTGGGTTTCTTGCACAGCAGGTGTTGATGAGAGGGTGACCCTTCTTTTTGGCATGGTGCAGCTTCTTGGGTAATATTCGCACCTTACTGACCACAAGGGAATGGTCCGTGTCGCAGTCGGCACTGTGGTAGCTGTGGGTGAGGACGACGCTGGCTAGTTCCGTACGCCTGGTGATGGCAAGGGGTAGCTGGTGCCAGCGTAGTGAACATGGGTGTCTCCAAGACACCTGGTGGATATCCTTGCATTGGAAGAAAGTGTTGGTCACACATAGGCTGTGGGAGCAGCTCATCTCCAGAAGTCGCTGCTCGTTCTCATTGATCCTGCCCATTCCATAAACGCCAAGACAGGCGGACCATGCCTCATGGTCGGCTCCCACTCTAGCATTGAAGTCTCCTAGCAATTAAAGGGTTTCGTTTTTTGGAATGCTAAATATCGCCTGGTTCAGAGCCTCATAAAACATGTCTTTCTCCTCGTGGGTAGAGCGGAGGGTTGGAGCATACACGCTGAAGATGTGGACCGGGCCTAAGGATGTTGACAGCCTGAGGGCAAGGATTCACTCAGTACCTGATGATAGAGGTTCAATGAAGTCAACTAGCGTTCTTTACAGCAAAGCCTACACCGTGCTTCCTAGGTTCATTTGAGGGCTTCCCCTGCCAAAAGAACATTTAATTGGCTTCCCTGATGGTGCCGCTGTCAGCCAGTCGGATTTCCTGTAGACAGGCAATATCGATGTTCAGTTGGGAGAGTTCTCTGTCAATGACCGCAGTCTTCCGTGCATCGTAGATCTGTTGTAGTTCATTGGTCAGTCCAGGACACATGCTCCTAACGTTCCAGGTCGCAAAACGAAGTGTTGGAGTTTTCTTATTTCTTCTTTTAGTTCTCCACTTCCTAATGCGGAGTTTTGTGGTCCACTTGTCGAGATGGTTCTATAAGCTCCACGCACCCAGTGAAGCAGGAAGGCCATGGCGGGAAGCACCTTACTGACTGGGGGCTGCCCAGCTTAAGGCTGCCGGTAGCTGTACAGTGAGATCTGATGATCTCTCCCACCGTCAGCAGTAACCCCTGGCGCCAAGCTCTACGTCAATCGAGCTTTGGCTTAGAACCGGTAAACTGCTACTTCTCGTGTTGTGCCGACGTCATACGACGACGCTGGAGTGTCCTCTCCAGTGGAGCTACGAAGCCTTTGAAGGGTGGTATGGAAAATCAGCTGTTGCCCATGCAGCAGATCTCTCTTCTCCACGCAGCTGTTGGGCCCAAGGGAACAACAAATGTCGATACAGCTTGGCATCAACGGGGTCGCAGGAGTTGCCGAAATGACATTCATGTCGATAGCATACCGTCTTAGGGACTCCGTCTCCGGATTTTTGTTGGGTTTTACTTCCTTAGCCTTTCACATGAGTGTGTATAGCTTCAAGGCAGCAGAGGTTTTAAATCAGAGTTTTCCTTCTCCTAGATGAGCTACCATCCAAGGTTTACGAGTCCCATCTACCCGAAGGAACTGGTTTTAAGGTGCCGGTGACCCGCCTTCCCCATTCTCCTGTTGGTGGATAACGCGGTCCGCCAGGCTTCAGATCTAAGCCACACGTGAAGGCCATGAGCTGGATTTTAGTTGACCGAGGCGATCAGAGACGCAAGCCGTATGGGGGATTTAACTAGAGTGGGGCGCTTGTCTCCCACTCCCCCCCCGGCAATGTCATCCATAGACCGCATATATATCTGTCAAGGTTGAAAAATATATAATTTGTATAGGTTAACCTAAATCTAAAAATTATCTAACCTATCTCTACTGTATTCAGAGAAAAGTATTCGTGTCAATAAAGAATTTTGTAACGATGGTGCATATCATGTGTTGTTAACATTGCATATCATAAGGTCCTGACGACGTTATTAATGATACAATGAACCACCAACGATCAGCAACTATTATTATTTATCTCGATGATCAATGATATCATTTTGATGTAAAATGTATTATACTACCAGAAACGGACAAAAATATTTGGAATATCCCTGACAAACATGATCCTGTCCTTTCTAACGATAAATTTGCCAAACAAACCAGGAATCTTGACTGATACTGAACAACTGTGTTAGGAAAGAGCATATCCTGGAACCGCGGATATTTATGGAAAATCATCCACTGAATGATTAACCCAACGTTATTGATCTACAACCGATGACATTTTCAAAAATTACCACAGTAAAAGAAATGGTATATGATGAATTTTCTGATCTAACCGATTTTGAAACTTAAAACGCAAAAGATCTTGACAAAAGATTAATCGGTTAATTTGTCCAAGGAGGACGGTATGATCAAACCAGATTAATTATCGATGTTGGACTTGATTTTATAATCGTAAATGCAACGAGGTCAAAACAACGCCTAATAGTCTAACGGAACTAAATCAGGTACAATTGTTGTGTACATTGATGGTTCATTTAAGATCGTCAATGTTTCGATACACTTGTTATCTATGATAAGCAGATTATCTAAAGGTGCGATTAGAGTTAACGCGGATTCTTTTTATAACAAAACAAATATACGGAATAACTGACCTAATTTTATATAAGCATTGCTTATGATGCATCATGGGTAGAATGGATAATATTACAAGAAAAATTACATAATTATTCTGAATATGCCGATGCTGAAATCAATGACATTAATTACAAAAACAAATACCGAATTGTCATCTGCACCGTCATTATATGATCATGTAACTATACATAAAATAATTTATCTTAAAGGGCCTTGAAGCTCTAGGAAAACAACCCGTGTGATCGCATTATGTTGAAATTTTGATATGGTCGTTAATATTGATAATAAATATTAAAGCATAAACTTACCATACATTCATTAATTGCTTTAAATGACAACACCTCGGCTTTTCATACTACAATGTGCTAAGGACTGTTCTAATTGGGAATACATTCATCTTTACTTAAATGTAAACGGAAGCGATTATAGAAACGTTGTTTCCAAAGATGACCAGAGTAGAACAGGAGTAAGAATTCCAGTTTTCTCCATTTCACCCCTTCCAGATACACAATCGCAAAATTAAGCCGTTAATTGTGGTAACAAGGTGAAAACGTCAACTGTAGTGCCACCTTCTCAGAGATACCATTCTATATTGCATTATTAAACGCCCAATCAGTAGGACCACCGGAAAAGCGCATCTAAATAGTTAGTTGTATCAACGACCAAAACATCGACGTCTTCTTTCTGCCAGAAACATGGCTAAAAACATCAGGCGATAAGTACAAGTGAGCGGATTTAACACCCAGCGTTTACTCCATCAAGGCGTTCCACGGCCACTCTCGCGGAGGTGGAAATGCTGTCATAACAAAGAATTCCGCGATGAAATGTCTTAAGTACAACAAAACCTTTAATTTCTGCCACACGTCGTTTGAACTAATCCAAACACACTCACACTGGAACAAAGGTCAGACCATTTTTTCTGTTTCTACCGCAATCCTCCTAGTCGAAACAATAAGATGTGTGAATGTATCATTTTGGAGCAGTTTCCGAATCTTATGGAGTAGGGATATTCGATAGATGGTAACTTGATTATTCTTGGAGATTTCAACTTTCACTTTGACTGTCCCGTAAACTCATGCATTTCAAAACTTATAGATTCCATTAATGTTTTCAAACTTAAACTGTCAGTTAATCAACCCAACAATAAACATGGTCACATTTTAGATTGGATTCCTCAGAGACCTGATGATAATATTCTGCAATCCACCCTTGTATCCCACAGAATTGCATCAGGTCACCTCTGCATTATATGCCATATTGACGTATCAGTTCCTTAACCTACACTTTTATTTGCTACTAAGACAATCCTCTGTATAATAAAAAGAACCAAAAATTAATGCAAGGCATCAAGGAAGACTTTACCTCCTTCAGCAGAACAACTTGATAGCTGCATGCATTCGTTGCTTCAAAAAACATGCCCCAGCCATCAAGTGCAGAGTATCAATAAAAAGTGTTCTCTGGGATATAGCAGTGTTAGGGAAAAGATTCGCAGAGCTAAAATACATCGTCGTAAAAAGAGGTTTTGGCTTTCCCGATATACTATTCATCAACACATCTATGTAGCCGCTAAGAAGAACGTCACAAACATAGTCCATGTAGCCAAATTATCCCACTACATTATCAAGATCGCGGGGTCCAGCTGCAAAGAGCTCTTCGCAATAACTAACAAACTAATGTCAAGGAGCAAACGTAAACCACTTCCAACTACCTTCATTCCAGTAGACCTTCCGGACATATTTGGAAATTGCTTCCATGACAAAGTAAAAACCATTAGAGATAAACTTGACAACACAATTTTAATTGACTCGTTGTCACCATACATTTACGATACAGAATTTCAGCGACAACCTTCAGGAACATTTAAACCTGCCTCAATGGATATATTATGGAAACCGTGATGAAGAATGCACCAACATCACCTGAACTTGATCAAATTCCATCATCACTGCTAATTGAGTGCTCAGACCCAATATTGCCTTCACTAACTGATATTATTAATATATCTCTCTTATCCGGGGAATTCCCATCATTTTTCAAAACTGCCATCGTAAAGCCTCTGCTGAAGATAACAACACTTGACCATAACGATTTAGAGAACTACCGACAAGTTTATAATCTCCCGTTCATATAAAAAATCTTATAAAACGTTGTTCTAATCTAAACCAATTTTAAGACCTTTTCGATGTTTTAGGAACATATGATAGTTGTAGAGTTTGCAGTATAATATCGGGGTGTCGACCACTAATTGTTTGCCATTATTTAATATGTCGATTCATGGTCTGATAAGTCCGTGCATGGTCGGTATATCAGTTTGTATTTGGTCTATAATGTGACCTGCGTTGATCTGCAAATATATGGACTGATTGTGGGAATATACGTTTGGTCATGGTCTTCGGTTGAATATCAAGAAAATTATGATGTTGACGCCTGCTTTATGGGGATATGGTATGTATGTGTTTCTGCTAAGATGGCCTTAGGTGATGTGACTGTATTTTATGAAAATAGTCCTATATAGGATACGTGTCAATAGTTATGAATTGTCAGTTAAATTGTTGATTAGCAGTAGCGTTAAGTGAGCGGAAATGATAGTAAACATACGACTGGCTTCCTCCTGTCTGAAGTGAAATTATATTTAGATGGGATTTATTTGTATTCGTTGACGCACACAATCGATGAATGATTTACATCATAGCAAAATGAATACATCAATGTTTATACGCACGTTAAAATTGATCAAATGTATTTAATCCATTGCACATACTTTAAGCGTTATATGTCTTTACGTTTAAACAAAATATATACACATTGGGCAGAAACAGCTGTTGGAAGTTATCCATAACGTCGATGCGAGTAGCTACCTTGCTGGGTATTGTACGCAACACGTTTAAATGGGATAGGTTTTAATTTTGAGTATTGACTGCATAAACAAAGTTTGATGGGTGGATGGGTTTAGCGACACGAATAGTTTAATATATGTCCTACTTACTATGAAAACGCCTTTGCCAAAGTAATTGATGATGCAATTTAGTTATATTTTTTTGCAATATCAATTCAAATATGCTTTCAAAACTTCGAAAGAAAAACAAAAATACAACCCAATAAGAAAATCACTTTGGAAATGCATAAGTTAAAGACATATTTAAATTATTTGACGCACATTGAGCCTTACGCGTATTTACTTTAAAACAAAAGCAATACACATTTAATTGATATAATTAGCAAATCTTTACAGTAAGACTGAAACAAAGTGGTAGTGTTATTTTAAAAATAATTGGTCACACCTTTTTAAGGCCTTTACTCTCAGAAGTTTCAAACGTATCCATTTTAAAAATTGTCATTTAAGGGATTGATGAAATTATGTGTACGGAACGGTTTATAAAACTGATATGTACACATATTGCTTTTGTACATTGAATGTAATCTGCCTTGGTGCAGAAAATAATAGGAATGTTGGGCGTCTAAGATGGATCCACCCATATCCATTGTTTGATATGGGCAAAATTTGTGTTTGCGTACCTTTCAAACCGACCGATGGAACGCTCGGCATATTTAAATCATTAAGCAAAGAAATACATAGAACTGATAAAATGACTAACGAAATAACAAATATTTTATCAAAATAGAAAGTTTAATTTATTCCAAAAAAAAAACAAATTCAGAGATGGTTTACAGAAACAAATAATGGTCTTGATATTATATTCCTACACTAACACTATTGCAATACGTTTGTACAGAGTAGTTAAAGGTCAACATAATACTGATCACATTATATTACTTGCATAGTTATACAAGTTGATATGATTTTGAGAATATGTTTTACACAATTTTGACTGACTTGTCTGAGGTTTACGAATGTTATGTTTCGTCACATCTTTAACTAATATATGGACATTGTGTGTCAAATAAGTTTCTTTAAAATATGAAAAATTAAAGCTTTCACTTTGTTAAAACTAAATGACAAAACTAATTAATGAGCTCAAGGTTACTAATATTATAAGATATAAAAGGTCAGCAATCCACCAAACTGCAAGAAAGTATAAGATAGTAGTATATATCAGAACACATTGAAATAAAACAAATCAAGAACATAATCAATGATTATCACATACCTATTCGTGTAAACAACACTTGTTTAAACATATGTTTACCCACCATGCTTTCTTTCTTTCAAAACTCTATTTAACATGTTCTGTAAGCTTGTCATTATCAATTCGTTGCATAACAACTCCTTTGAATAACGGTCATACCTCTATATTAAAGGCAGGTAAACTATATAGTTTGATATAGAAATACCAATTAAACAAAGTATAATGCTATTTATGATTCCGCATTATGTTATATCCTTGAGTAGATGAGCAATAAGTAATGGTAAAACAGGGAACATGTTTTACTTAAATAAACAACAGTCTCACACAAACGAAAATGTTTGGAAGTAAGCACTTGTAATTATGTAACTGATGTGAAAATGTTTATATATATATATATATATATATATATATATATATATATATATATATATATATATATATATATATATATATAAGAAAATTTTGCCATAGTGTCGATTCTGTTGCAAAACATCTTCAAACCTTTGTGAACATCATCTCTACATTATATTTCAAATTCCATCAGAGAAATGTCGAGAACAAACAATCAATCAAATTCCTAGATAGGTAACTAATTCCATAATCACGCAACTGATCCTAAATCACTCACAAAGCAACATTGTCTATGTATTTTATATCCATGAAAAGGATGTTTTAGTGAGTGATTTAGGATAGGTTCCAAGATATTTTTTCACACTATATTAGCACGTATCTATTGAGTTGTTTGGAGTGCCATATACATATGCTTTGTGTTTGCAGTTGGGCTCTTTGTCCGTTAGCTATGTTAAAAAAAAAACAAAGTTTCAGCTTTCATTGATGTTACATTACGAGGAAAACAAATACTGTTACACTATGTTTGTACATAAACATTGATCCATCGAATATCTTTCAGTTGTAGTCTTTTTATCAGTTGGCTATCATTTTCCTCAATGCGTAAAGAAGACGGGAATTAATTATCTCTTGCTAAAAAGTCTTTGAAAAGTATTAACGTTTAATTGGTGAATATGCCCTTTTTAAATTGCTTTATAAAAGGCACAACGTTTCAATCAACAGCAACACACAAAAACACATAGGTTTTCTTTATTATCATATAATTTTGAAGTCATTGGAATCTTATCCTAATGGTTCTTCAAATCTGAAGTAATGTTGCCAAAACATGAGATGCAGTTTCTTTAAATGTACGTCCAGGCTTCAATTCCAGTCTAACCTGCATTATACAAGTGCTGGTTTGATAAATATGTTTGCAGTCCGCAAAGGCTTCGAAAATAGTATAGTCTTTGTAGAAGGCGTCCTCCAATGGATGTTCCCCCCAACATCAAAAAATACGTTATGATAACCATGAATTTGAAACTTAGTGGAAGCTATCGGCCATGTTGCCCTGAGGCCATGATCGTGTCACCTGGAAAAAATGTAATGATGTTAAAAGGTGCAAATATTATTTGCCTCCTGTCAAGAGTAAGCCGTGTTTCAGTATCATTTTAGAAATATCGTGCATCACATTAAATCATGTGTCTTCACAGTATATATCAGGAAATATAAAGTGTGACTTCTCAGATATCGTTATATTCACGGTCCGCAATTAATAACTAAATGCGACATTCATGAAATAGCTAAGGAAACCAGTAGCTAAAGCATACATGTCAATGGAACGATCCTGTCCAAAGTTATTTCTCTCACCTAATTCTACAAGGATCAATTTTTTGTCGAGGCCTTACTGCACTTTACCAGCACTGCCTAGAAAACATCCTTGCAAATATTTTGAACGCACCGATAAGCATCACACAATAATACAACGGTGTATATCATTCATAATACTATTTTCTCGTTTTTCACCGTGAAAGAACTTGCAAAATCAAAATTCCTTATTCGCACGAGAACCGGTTTTGTGGGAAGACATTCATTTATAAAAAGAACGCATTATTGAAAAGAGTTTAGAATTTTCCTGAAATGTGAGCTACTTTCAAATTTTGAAAAAGTCATAGTTCCTCTTTCTTAAACATACCCTGCAAGGATTACGAGTTGTATTTTGTTCATACGGAGACGATATCAGTGTGGATTTGTATAGGTACCTTAATGCAGAACTAAACTTGGATGAGTAAAATAGAAACGTTGAAGTAATGATCAATTAAAAAAGACTGTTTTGCGGTGAAAGGAGAGACGGGTATAATCTTGTGCAACTTAACCTGCATGCTGTCCTGACAAATAGGTATTGCTTAATATATTAATTATCAACAACATTGTGTAGGTTTAACGTAACATACATTTATTTGGAGATGCAACATGCTTCCTTTGGAATGAGAAACAAAGAAACCCATGTGTATTGCAAAATTAGGACTTTTCATATTTATATCTATATATT
This sequence comes from Unio delphinus, assembly GCA_029339505.1. Classification (NCBI taxonomy): domain Eukaryota; kingdom Metazoa; phylum Mollusca; class Bivalvia; order Unionida; family Unionidae; genus Unio; species Unio delphinus. The sequence goes on along the minus strand of JAQISU010000152.1, from coordinate 530,386 downwards.
CTTACTAGCAGAACACACAAACGTTAAGTATATCGCTTATTATTCATACAGTGGCTTATTAGTATGGTACTTGTAGTGTGCACAATTGATATCACCTACATCGATACTTCGCATTTAATAAGTAGAAAATGTTGCCCGCATTAACCAGTAATTTATAAAAACTTATATTCAAAACAAATTGAGATGTAATTCATATCAGCAGTACAAACGTTAACAAGCTTGTTAGGGTGTATGTTCTATTTTAGTAGGAAACGGTGATGTAATTAGCCAGGTACGTTAAATTCTTTAATTCCTCTGAACGTTACAGACCTTTTGGATTTAAAGAAAATAAAACGAACATTAGTTTATAGTATATAAAGATAGAGGTACCATAATAAATTTTTCTTCAATCAGCAAAAAGGTAACATACCTTGCACTCCTACTTCAGCGACTTTAAACCTTACTCGATCCTAGCTTTTCTAGTATTTCTCTCTGCATCTGTACAAGGCAATCCAGCTGCAAGAATAACAAACCAGAAGATGATTCGATGTTACATATAAATTGATCAGTAATTTTAAAGCGTGACCCCTGCATTTATATATGTTTTGATTTTGAAAACACATTTATTGTTGTTTACATTGAAAACTGGCAATATTGATACAGAGGTTGATTGTACACCGATAACGCCTACCCGATTGTAATATGTTGAATATATTAGCTTCCATTCCACCCATTCCAAGCTCACAAACTATCTCCACAGGACACTTGGGATGTTTTAGCAATACAAGTGAAAGCATATATTCTAGTTGTCAATGACTTTGTATAAGACTAGTGTTTTACTAGTCAGTGACCACTGCATACATAAAAACATTCAGCACTTACGTATACAGTTTAAATAAACGCTCTTTTGTGGATTTACCTTGAAAGACGGTATAAGTATAGTACCACCTTTATAATTTTGTATGTATTGTCAACGAGATATATTTACTTAAATATTGCTCATTTTCTTCTACAAATACATTTTATACTTTCGTTTGCAAACATCAAGTAATTAGGGTAGCCGGCAGCCCGTTAAATGACATCAGAAGGTAGCGATATGATGATATGGGTCTTACTAGGGTATACTGCTATCTGACATGAAATGATTCTCACATATAAACCGTATACACACAGGTTGGATATTTTCACCGCAGGCAACGTCTTTTATTTGCGTGATTTTTGACCGAACATTTTTCAGGTTTGGAGGCCGCCGCGATGATAAACTACATTTTCCTTAAGTCTAAAGAAATGGAAAACGAAATGATTTGCTGTAGTTATGTTGCCATCTATATGACCAGTGCTAAAAAGTGTATCACCTTTTCAAATAGTATATGTCCTTTGTACGAATTGTAAACGATAACAGTTAAAGATGTCGCATGTTGATACAAACAAGTACTTAAATATTTGATACAAACAAGTACTTAAATGTTAAAATTGTATAGGAGAAATCAAATAACATATAAAGTTACAAAATAGAAAATTCTTAAAAGTTAGAGTCAAAATGTTTAATATACACTAATTAAGAACAAACAAAACCATTTGGTTTGTCATTGGATGTAATTGCACGTTTTAAAAAAAATATTTATGAATCATACGGTTATATAATACGACCGAGTTACATGTGTCACAATTTTTGTTTCTTCACCTGAGTACAATTAGTTCATTGTGGTTACATTAGATCTTTTAATCTTATGGTGATTACAGAATAATATTTAAATCGTATTTTCATTCCATATTTTATATGAATCTCGCTCTGATAGTTAGAAATATACATTAGATTTTCTGAATCTTAAAAATGTACAAACATACGTGAGATTATTTGAATTTTACTGTCATGCATCTGTATATGAACCGTTTGTTTCCTGTTTGCGATTGTTTGTTGAATGATACGGATGTTTTAGATCGTGAATACAGTTATATATATATATATATATATATATAGATATATAGATATATATATATATATATATATATATATATATATATATATATATATATATATATATATATATATATATATATTGTATTTTTCCATTCCTTGAAATTGCTTAGCTCATCACATTGTATTGTGTCTGTCATTTAATAAAAGGATCCATTCAATTCTATTATGTTAGACATGTACGAGTCAACTAAATTTGTGATAAACACAAGCCACCTCATATGTGCAGTTTGTTCTAAGTATGGCCTTTCCATCTTTAATAGTGGGGTTGTTGTTTGAAATTTTTTTGCAGGGTTCTCATTCTGCATTTTAGGCCAGGTAGCATCGTGGTTGCTGCCTGCTGACTGATCAAGATCGTATCAATACAAAAATAAAATGCTGCACATTTGTTGTGACGGCCAGAATAACGTAATCTCATTTATGTACACGTGGCAATAATACACGTGGCTTTAAGTCTGAAAGATTTTATGCAACACCAGAAGCTGGAGTATAACCTAATATGTAGAGGTTTGGATGAACATTAGTAAAAATTATTTTTCTCTTCTGATATCGCGGTTCATGCAAAATAACATCACGACTGTCTAAAGAAACGATGCATTGCAAATATTACATTTAATAATTGATTTTTAAAATAAAATATGATGGTTAAATAAGAATTGCGAATTCAGTAATAATTGAAGGACTGTTTTACTTGAATCTGAGAACACCCATATATAATACTTTGGTAGTTACTAAAATGCAAGTTTTGTCCGATGAAAAAAACCCACCTATGTATCCGTTTTAACATTAAGTCTTATTGACATGAAATAAATGCTTGCAGAAAAGAACAATTCTATGTGATGGATGTTATATCAATAACACGGATGTATGATTTGTGAAATAATCTACATGCCATGGAGCCATAATCCGGTATACATCTTAATACGTCCTTCATGACTGGCTTAAGACATGTATTGAACTTCACTGTGTTTGCTACAGTTCGCATAAAGTTCTGTTCATGCTTCGTTCTTATATGTCTGAACTCTTTGGAAGCATATATGTATTTGACTATCAAATACAACGATTCAATTAGAATTACGGCAGATCCAATATTGCGGATGTGTCTTAAGCAATCATTTACTGGAACAAGAAGCTTCACTGTGCGGCTAATGTAGTTGATGGGTGATATAGAACTCATCGTTACATTCTAGACATCTCTAGGAAAAGGTCATAGGTATATGGCACAATGTATCAATTGGGACTTAGATAAAATAATAACATTCTGAGAATAGAAAGACCATTTGATTGGTATAATATGTAGTAAATTTACATGTACTTGCAAATGGTATCTATCAAGGCAGATGTTGATGATGGCTCCAACAAGATTATTATATGACAAAATGGACGACCATTACACCTCATAACTGCATATAGACCATGCGCAAGTAAAAAAGAACAGCCACGTATTGTTTGAGGTTGGCATCATGTCCTTTACCCACGGCTATGACAGTTATGACTGGATTTCATGACTGCAAGCAAATGTCATTGTATTGTTTTATGCAAATCCAATTATATTACATTAGTATTTATTTGATAAAATTGGAGTTATCTAGAGTTGTATGCTCTTCTCATGATTTGGTAATATCTCTTAAGCGAACTTGTGAATTTGACAACGTTTGTTTAATTACTTTACTCACCTTTTTCTCCATTTGTTCCATTCTTTTGTCTAAATTTGCTGAATCTGCTTCACTGACATTGGTGGAGTTGTGTCCCCATCTTATTGTAACAATAATAACAATATTAATAATACAAAAATAAAATACTAATAATACAAATAATAATAATAACAATAATAAGAATTAGAGTAATAATAATACAAATAATATTAACACAATAATACTAGTACTACTATTTCTTCTTCTACTTGACAAAGAAACATTATATAAAATAAAATTGTTGTTTGATCGAGCTCTGATATGAAGGACCTGGCATCAAAACCGGAATCATTCTTCATATATTTATATTACTATAGTAACGTTGCTGTATAACAACCAACTGCTTATTAAAAGCGATAATGATTTGTTTGCAATATAATTGTTTTTATACATACATTAATAAGACCTTAACGTGACCCTTTGTATCAACAGTGATCGGTATATGTTTACATTGTTCAGAAGAGACAACAAACATATTCAGAAATGCAGATCGTAAACATGTTTAATGTCTGCATTGCAGGTATACATCAAAGTGCAATAGTTACAACTATCAATCAATTGTAGGTCCCCTCAATATTGGATAACACATCACGTTATATCAAGCTCTGGGCATCCTGACTTAAATATGAAATATGACGACCCACCCAGTTGCACTATCCTAATACCAATCCGACCAGGCAATGATTTAATATATTTAGACTCAGCGCCACGCTAGGAAGCAGTTGCCAACATTTTTATAAGTCTTTGGTATGACTTGGTGGGAGTTTCAATCCACGACCTACCGCACCGGAGGCGGACGCTCCAATCACTACGCAACCGGCATTTTCGATCTCATGTAATGTTAATAATATCATAATAATAGATCTTCTTGTCTTGCTTTGAATGTAAAACAAATGTCTATGGATTTTGGAGTGACCAGATAATATAAGGTCGTTACTTTATCAAAGTAAGCCATTTCTCTTCTCTGTATGAGTTAATTGTATTGGTATTGTAAAGGTCTGTATACATGTCCTATAAAGGTTAACCTCTATTTAGATTTGCACAAGAAGGTTAAACAATACCACGGACATGGATCATATCTTTCATTGATCAACAAGGTGTGCATCACATAGCTTTGGTGTGTTGGTTTACGTACATTTATTATGGAAGTTACTATTTATGGAAGGCATAAACAAGTACTACCTTATCGTTCACTTTGCAATTAATATATCATAATGCCAAATGAATACATAAAGACTTTACGTACAAATTACGCGTTTTATCTTACAATAAATCTATCCATCTATCCATATATCTATCTCTCTATCTATCTCTCTATCTATCTATCTATCTATCTATCTATCTATCTATCTATCTATCTATCTATCTAACTATCTATCTATCTATCTATCTATCTATCTATGTATCTATCTATCTATCTATCTATCTATCTATCTATCTATCTATCTATCTATCTATCTATCTATCTATCTATCTATCTATCTATCTATCTATCTATCTCTCTCTCTTTATCTCTCTCTGTATATATATATATATATATATATATATATATATATATATATATATATATATATATATATATATATATATATATATATATATATATATATATAGCATATCAGCTATAAGCAAAACGTATGCAGGGATAATATGCATTTCTTTTTTAAATCCCAGTTGAAGTTTGTCCTTGAAAATATTCCTCCAGCACACACCTATTCTAATGCTCGAAGAAGTCAATTATACATGCTTTGAGAAATTAATTATATATATATATATATATATATATATATATATATATATATATATATATATATATATATATATATATATAAATTTTTAAGCCATCAGAACTAGTGATTACAATATGCAGCCATATGGGTATTGTTTATCTATAACGTCTTGTGAATGAAAGTAATTGCTACCAAAAAATTGAATGACCGTGGATTATGGGTGCCTAAATTTAAGTTGTAATCTACCGATCATTATAATGGGCATGCATGGTTAGAGGCTTTTAATAACGGTGCGAATATAATGATCATTATCATTACTACAAACAACAGGTCTTGGATTCATGGTGTATTGAGTAACAGTGCATGTATTTTGTAGATATTGCACATAACATCACGTACACTATAATATTAAAAGCTATATACTAGGTGTTTTATCCAATAATTCGTGCAATATACCAATAAATAAATTTAATGATTTAATGTATAGAACAAACAATTTTACATTTTTACTGGGCACATAAAATAAGGAAGCTTAACGTCCCATTGAACATGAATGTGATATAATTAGAGGTTATTCTTTAATATGAAACAACATCGTTGAACTAAGTGTCCAGAAATTCAAAATATAGTTACATTTATTCCCACCGGATACGTATTTACTGATCAAAATGACACGTTTTCCAAATACAGAGTTGTTTGCAATTGTTTTGCATAGGTAAACTGATTCTTTCTAATATTAGCTTATCATTAAATAGCACGTTCGTGAAATATTTCGGACCTATTTGCTGTAAAAATAACTAAGAAGACACTTCCAACATCACATTTAAGAAAATAGCATGAACATGGGAAACGTGTATGTCTTATATGCCAGGCACTTTATCACAAATACCATCTCAGTTTTACTGAGTCATACATATTAATGCGATTCGTTGGACAATATGAATGCTGTAATTTTCATAATTCCTGAAATTAAAATGACAAATGATACCCACATTCCTATTTGACAAACAACAATTCGGACATAATTATTCTCTAACGCAATTAATGCATTTGTTTAAAAACTGTTTGAAATCCATAGACTAGAAACCCTAGGCGGATACATATCAATGATAATATAGTAACTTTAGAATGATGGCATGTTATTAAAATTATATATATATATATATATATATATATATATATATATATATATATATATATATATATATATATATATATATATATATATATATATATATATAATGCAATAAAAGGACACAAGAAAATATACAAACATACCCTTTCTTATAAAATGTCTCAATCATTTTTTTGGACTGATCACAAATGACTACATTAGAGCTACAAAAAACATTTATTATGTTAGCACCGCGTTTACAGCGTTTGTCTTTGCAGCAAGTCCGTATCCATTGGATTAGCTGGTAGAGATGTGCAAAAATGGTAACGGGAGGAACCAAAAAAGGTCGATTGGCATATTCGTTGATCAGGCTGTATTGTTGGAAGCTCCAGTACAAATAACTGTTATCCTGGACCTTCTGGAATGTGAAGCTGAAAATTTCAAAAAAGCTAACTATAACATTTTCGACAATGAATAACTACTATCTAAACAATATTTAGGAATAAAGTATTATCAAGGTAGCTGCATCTTTGTAAAGTTACGTTAGTGCCAGAACTTCTTATTCTTTATATTACGTACACAATTACCAAAAGATCATGAATTAATAGGTTGATTCAACATTTAACATCCATGTTGATATCAAACTATTGAGTACATATCAAGAATGCATTTCAATGTAAATTGCATGCTATGTGTACAATGATTTTGCTCCATATATGGATTATTTACGGAGATGGATTTATATATGCACTCTTTCTAAAGACTAGAATAAGTGAATGGAAGTTAGATCCTATCTATCAATAACGTGACATGTATGATATTGCAAATGTATGAACAAGCATTTCTGAGATACATACACACATCATGGTGGAAATGAAGGAAGTTCATTCCAACTAAAAATGTATTCATTTCACTTATTGTGTTTGTGAATGCTACTTTGTCTGCTTAGCTTTGCGTAAAAGCATTTCTCTGACTGATGTTGTAAATGTAACCTTTTAAACCAGATAAGAGTCCGATGCTTAAAAGGCAAATTAATTTAAGACAAAACAATTTCTTCTAGGGAAATCTAATTGTTGAAGTTGTAGTAATGTCAATGTCTTATAGTTTTGTAAACTGGTGAATTTACCAATTTACTTGCACACTCAATGTACTTTGTGTATGCCTGTTTGCTAATAAATATATTTGGGAGTTAAACATTGTTAGGCCTCGTTTTGATCACTGGTAGAGATACAAAATGTTCTGAGAATAGACTCTGCAATATTATACTTTTATGTATCTGTGATTTCTTCCATTAGAAAATAGTAAAGACGATACTGAATTTTAATGCCATATATTTCAAAACGATATTGCATGTACGACGTTTAGCGTAAAGGTACATGCAACAAGACTGTTTAAAGCAGAAAACAGAATATAATATCAAGTCTGTCCGTCATGGCAAAAAATGGAGATCATGATTGCGGGCGTCGTATTCAACCATGCTATGACTACGTATAGGTTAACCATGCTTGTCACAGGTTTAAACGAGGGCTGATGTATACATGAAACCTAAATAGTGATTGTATAGCAAATTAGTAAGAGCATTAAGCCTTACAAAGATGTGACAAATTTCATCACAAATTGCATAAGTATGTAATGCAATATAAATAAAATCCACATTATGCATACAAGCATTTATTGCGATCTGACATTTGTACTTGAAACCAATGATCTGGTAGTAGGTAATTGGTTTGAACTATAAAGCAAAAATGGACACAGCTGAGAAGCGCTATCTACTTACGTTATGCCATGAGAGACCTCTGAATAGTTTGTATTGAACTGGCTGTGGCATAAACGTTCACATCTTCTAAATCCTTATAAACTGATGTTTATGATTGAATCAGAAATGCAAAAATCACTCGAGTATTACCATTCAAAAACCTCACATGGGCTAGATTAATATTGTAGCATAAAGTATTTTTAATGGATGATATATGTAACATGCTTCCATTGCTAATGAGATAAACATTCCCTAGGAAATAAACATTCATAGCATTGCTGACTGATGGACGTGTGGGCATGATATGAGATATCTGAAGACGCATCAGCTTATAAGCTAGGAAAGCTGAGGCTTCATTATTCTTACTTCGCACATTTCAATCAATTCCAGAAAAAATCAGACATCAACTAAATAAATGACATTTTACCTGAGATGTTGTTTCTCGAATTCCACATTTAAAACACTATTTTGCCTGCTTTAATGTATATTTGTGCACACTATGTTTCTTGGTTTGTTTTCCCAGTAACATAAGAATTTCATGCCACTAGTTCCATTTATGTATATTAATGTGCAAGGAATTGTAATAAATGATTGAAGTAGCGTCAAAAAGGCTAGACAGAAATATGAACATCGGTTAAAAACTGCTTTGTAACTTGTTATCACCTGTGCTGTAAATGTTTATGTTTCCACATAACGTTTTCTTCATTCTGTCCATGAAAAGCTTACTAATAATAAACAGCTCTAATACTGTGCGATTATTTTCGCACGTGCCTTTGTAGCAACTGCATTTACTACCATTAGGGAAAGAACATATACATATCATTTTTTTGCAAAATTATACATGGTCATTATCAATGCTTATGTACCCTTTTGAAATAGATTGAACTGTACCTGAACATAGCGATCAGAAGATTTAGCAGCAAAATGTTGCACATCAACATGTACACTCCCAACAGCAGCGGCACAAAGTATTTTCCAGACTCCGTTGGACAGCGAGAATAGGTCCCTGTTTTGTACAATTCTGGATCATTGGTACAATCAGCAGAACCTTCCAAGAGTTAGAACATTTCATTGTAATGTATATTTGAATGTGTAACAAGCATAAGAATGTTAACTGTTGTGCATGACATTCAATGTATAAGGACGTAATGCCTGTAAAATAAATATAACAGGATTTACGTATGATCCCTAACTAGGTATTTAATATATATATATATATATATATATATATATATATATATATATATATATATATATATATATATATATATATATATATATATATATGTATATATATATATATGTATATATATATGCAAAAAAGAGAGATACATAAGAATACAGACATACAAGCGGAGAAGATATATCATAACCTTAAGCTGACAGTCTCAATCAATTAACAGTTGAAGTTGAATATATGTTCTGATTACATGTCTCAAATTATTGTCTGCTATGCTCGACATGTAAAACGAACATTTCAAGAAGACTGAAGTGAATTTGAATGCAGAAATGTATGTAAGGATACAGAATTATTAACAACAACATGTTCAGGTTCCAAATGCTCTGTGAGAAACCGCCCTTATGTGCATTTGTTCATGCTAAGGTTCCACTGAACTCAATATGTTTTTTTTTAAATAATCGACTGATGGTACATAAATCACGAAGTCAACAAAATATCATTCTCGCCTTTCCTAATACCAATAACTGATTATACTCGTCTATAGACATTATAAATGTGGGTGAGTTCGTACAACAGCGATAATCTTGGCCAATGATGGCAGTCACCTGAAAGCAATGATACATCATACAATGAAAAAAATCAATCGTGAATTTAATGTGAGCTTCTGAGCATGACAAAAATATAGACACGTGAGTGTCCTGATTTGATAACACAAGTTATCATCTGTTGTATATCTTCCAAACTTCTTAAATGACATTCATTTGAGTATCAATTCAGTAAACATTATAAAATAATCACAATGATATATATACATATATATATATATATATATATATATATATATATATATATATATATATATATATATATATATATATATATAGCGGTGCATATATAGATGATATTTCTGAGACTTTTAAGTCAACCTTCAATCTTATCCAACATAAGCTCTCCGTAAATATTCCAGTATGGCCGTCGAAATATCTCCGTGAATGTTTCGAAGCTGGGTTCTGTATGCGGGTACAATATTGAATGGGAACCAATCCCATAAGCCACAATGAAAACTACTAATATCATAAAAAAGTAGGCGATATTATAAACCTGTAAAATAAAAAAAGTACATTTTAAGTAATTGGGATATTGAATATCATGTTTGTGGTAATTCATGTTTATGCTGAAAAAAGAGTTCCAAGCATAACCTGAATCATCTAAACAGTAACAGAAATTGCACATAATGTACATGACCAAAGAACTGTAAATAAAGACCAAAAATCGTTAATCTCGCTTATAGTATGCCTCATATAAATCCATTTAAAGTTAATGAAAAGAGCGCCATCACTTTTAAAATATAAACCATCGAATCTATATCGAACATAGCAGGAAAGTGTAACAATTATCAATGTTTTATTGGTATAAACAGTGCGTATTCCATTTTTAATTTCTTACTTTCCAGATCGAAATCCCATGTAGTTAACAAATTTACACCAATAACTTTAACTTGCGAAATAGTATGTTCTTAAGTCAAGGTTTGCATGCATTGTTTTATACCTAGCCAACACATGGGATCTGAATATATATATATATATATATATATATATATATATATATAACTTTGATCAATATGTCTAGTCAATTATCAAGCAAATCTGGTAAAGGTTCTTGAAACTTGACCACCACTGTACAAGATATGATTGATATGACAAATGTTTATAATTTGGAAAAGTAACAAAGATGAATATAACATTTATTGGTATCACAATAAAATGATATTCATTTGTGTAAATAGAAAAGTAATCTAATACTTGCAAATGTTATCCTCAAGTGTAATTGGAGTACTTAAATTTAATGATTCATTAAACTCACATGTTTTTATCGAACCAGACTTAGATATTAAACGAATGAAATGAAAAGAGTTCTGGCTCTATTGACTAATATATCATCGTTAATAAATCGTAAATATTTGGCGTACAAACCATGCGGATGATCATCACTAGTTTTGGTCCAAGTTCTCTGTGCACAGAGAATATTTGCAATAGTCGCAGGTAAAATGTAATCAGGTTAACTCCGTGGACTACTTGGGCAGATTCAGCTACTTGTTTGTTATCGAAAATCCTCAGAATCATTCCACACAAAAACAAAAATAAGTTGACGATATCTAAGAAATTCCAGCCATCTCTTATGTAATTGGACAATTTCCTCTTCCAGCCCTTTGACGGTGTCGAAAGGACCTATTATATATATGAAGGCATTCATTAGAATCACCAGAAATAATAGGTTATATAGTGCACCATAAGTAAATAGATGTCAATTTTATAAACAAGAATTGGCTTTTTTATTAACATTCTTATTTTACTAAATACTTTTATATATTCAAATACCTATTACAACCTTCAGTGTTCGAGGTGGATTAATTTCGATGCTTGGATTAGTAGGATATATAATGCGTATCTATACAGCATGCTTAAGTTATGTCCGAAACTGAGGATTAGAACACAGTAACATAAAACACCATAGCTGTGTTTGATAATAACTGGAAAAATAAACCTGGTGTTCTCTTTTTAAAAATATTCGCGTGCGAGTTCAAACAAAATTTCGGTGATACAATGACTGGTGAACTAAACATAAACGGGAATAAAATAGCCCTACTTAGAGATCCAGTATCCAATAAAACTTCAGGAAACCAAGAATTGTGTAGATGTTAACTACAACACCGTAGACAATAAACAGTCAACGCTACGGACCGAGTAAGATGTTCATGTAAACGCGTTTGCAAATCTCCGTAGAAATGTTAGAAACATTGCTGTAGTTTTTATAGTTTTTTGATTGACTGCTGGTTAGAAGCTTTCTGATATCAATCAGGCATTGAACAAACACAGACTAATACTATTCACTATTTTCCTGTTATAGCTGAAAGACATAATAATATTAAAATACCACATATAAAATATCAATGACGTGTACTCGACCTAGCAGGGATCATCCACATTGGAATCCTCATAAACAACATTGTTAAAGTTACTGCATCTCTTCAAGGAATATACCGATTAACGGTGATTTAAGCGTTACAGTTTAGTATATCATCACGTGCATGGACCTACGTTAGTAATATTAGTATAAAAATATGAACTGGATCGACTGAAACATTTAGAATAATCCCCATCAGTGTCAATTTAGCATGAGCGTCAGTAACATGGTATGCAGAATTTGTAATTAATTTATGTTCATACTATAATGAACGTTCTTCTATATAGATACAATCAATTGCGTGCATTACAAACTAAACTAAAACATATCATTGACGAGTACACGGGACAAATAAACAAATATCGCAGGCGTATAGGCGACGTTGACATAATTGTGTATTCGGTTTCAGCTATAATATCTGGAACAGATTTATTGATTCCGACCATGACACAGAAAAAAGATTGCCTCAACAGTTGTAGGAATTTGTGTTTCAACGGCAAACAAAAGATATGTCCTGTTTTGAATATAATTGCAATAAAACTATTTACATGACGCGTATAAAACTACACAAGTATATAATAAAGTTGGTTACTTCTATGCTGCATATTGCAAATTATCCTCGCTGATATGATCAGATTTAGAAACACATCAGAATATTTATGTCGCATGAACAACTGTAACAGATAGTTACGAATATAACTCCACCAAAGACAACCATGATATCAATAACTTCCACTAACCATGAATTCAGCGTAAACCTTCCAACTGAGATTCCAGAAATGGAAATTGCACTTACTGAATTACGAGTATATTATAGCTGGCCAAATATCCGGTCCAAATTATTCTGGGTAACAGTCAAATAATTCCCTGGTATTTAAAAATAAAAATAAACCAAATGCAACACCCAATTAAATCGTTCTTGGGATACCAAGCGAGTTTTATGATATCAAAATATCAATGATGAATTTTAACGCAGAAATAAATCTATTACAGGAAACGAGTCAACAATAGCTACAATAGTTCATGAACCAACATTATCAGCTGCGATAGAAATACATTTGCAAGATTATGCCTTTGTATTTATCAATCATCAATTATAATTGTTTTAGGATGGCATGAAGTTACCCCAGGGGCGCCACCAAAACCACCTGAACCAAAACGGTTTCATTTTACCTCGGACAAACAATCATATTACGTAGTTACCCCATGAAATAAATAATTTAATTGATATAATAAATGAAATGCTGAGTGATGTTCTTAGCTTTATTAATAAAGATGATGTAACTTAGCATATTGTTCAGGAACAACATGGTTTTCTAAGTATTTAAATACGTGAATATTCGCCTAAATGAAAGTATTAAATATTTTTTCAATTATTAATCAAGCCTAAAGGTGAGAAATTTAGCAACTAAGGCAAGAATCTTTAAATATAAAAGGTTCTCAGGAGAAAATCATGAAAAAATTGAAATATTACATTAAATTGTATCTGACATGAAAGATATCAACATTCCAGTATATAAAGTAACAATTAATCCTAGAAGGAACACAAATCCATCAATGATTTAATTGATGAATTGTTTCCTAAGACAATTGCTACCAGCGTAAGGTAATCTCAGACACAACAATACTCCATATGATGGTGATCGACATATATCACATGGAATAGTAAATATAGTGTGATCGTAGTCAATCTAGTATTTGATGCAATTAATGGATGTGATTAGACAAGCAAATAAACATCACACCAAGCTAAGAAAGGATATATTTGGTATGCATTCACCTTTCCCTCTCTCCTAAGCTGTCAATGGGCATCTTAGTAGGGTAATGACATATATACGTTCAGTCTGCAGAATCATCAGCCACCATAAGTTGCCTAACGTATCTTGTTAGAGTTAGTATATATATATATATATATATATATATATATATATATATATATATATATATATATATATATATATATATATATATATATATATATATATATATATATATATATTCAATCAGACAGACAGTTATATAGAAGGTAAATGTATCAAAGACAGATCGGATCCACTCTACGTTCAACATATTTGTGCACACCTTCCACCCCCAAGCAGTCACGGAAGAGTGAAAAACAAGCATTCACCACGTGGTGACACGGTGGAAGGGTGTGTTTTGTTCTTTTGAATTTCGAAGTTTTTCTGGATCCTCCACTTTGTATAGAAAAACAGTTTTTACGCATCCGTCGATTATATATCCGTTACAGGAGATGGAGCCGTTGATATTCAGTACATAAATCAGCCGCTTTAACGATCAGATACGGTTTATATATATATATATATATATATATATATATATATATATATATATATATATATATATATATATATATATATATATATATATATATATATATATACAGCTATTAACAATTTGTTTGTTTTGGTAACAGTGTTGCATCACATAAAAATGTTATTCAGTCTCGGTAATAACTACTCTAAATAGTGGTAGAGCATGCTATAGTATGTCGCAAAGGAAGACTATGTATTAGGTAGACTATAACCTATGACGTGCATTTTGTTTTTAGACTAGCTTATTCGTTTTGTTTTTGAAAAACTAATTCACAATATTTCTGTAGGTTGGAAACCATATAGTAGGTTGAAAATATATAGTTGATTAAAATAGTGCCGAAAAAACACAGAACAAATCTTAGTGTTCTACTGACGAAGTAAAAATATCTATTAGGTCATTGACAGTGACAAATGAGGAAACTACGCTGAATTACTAACGATAATAATCTCTGTATTTAGAGACATATTCAAACCGAATTTGTTTCTGAAATCTTTTCTAAAAGCGTAATTATATACAATTTCTGCTGGACGATAACAAATTTTCAGCAGTAACACGTTTAACACCTGCAATTTCGGTGAGTTTACTATCTTGCTTCACCTCCAGTATTTTCTTGCACTATACTAAATTGATTCAATACTATTATTTACCAGTCCATAATACTATTTTTAACTTTCATTGCATATAGTACTAACCAGTTTGCTAATGATTTCTTGAAAGTTTTATTTTTTTCATGCAATTTAACGCAAAAATCTACTTCACGTCTGCCATATGTCTATGCTGCAGATTGTTAGGTTTATAAGATACGCCAGGTGCGTGATAAGCATGATCCATTTCATTTATAAAATATTCACCTGCTCTTGTTTTATCTTGATTGTTAAGGCGGATATCAACAGGACCGCAGTAATGATATCCTGGAAGATTTTTTCTAGGTATTTTGTACTACTGTCCGCAGTATCATCTCATGTTTTTATAAAATTAAACTTGACATCTGACTTTGTCACGAGGATACATTTAATTTTATTTGTATAACTTTGTTTATACCTACAAGTAAGTGTTGGTCTATTATTTGTCACTGGATTATCATTCATTTCCTATTGAAGTCAGACCCAAGTAGGTAATACAATATAAACCTATATTATTTATTATTTATTATGGATGTAATTGATTGTTTTGCGACAAGAAAACGATAACCGAATATAGCAGCATGCAGCGATACCAAATTGTTTAAGAATGAGTATCATAGGTCCTTCTGGAAGGGGTAAAACGCAAATGCTACCTAATGTATTAATAAGGTGGATCAAGTGGGAAATATGGTATCCGATTGCTCCATAGGTTGATGATCAAGAAGTGTTAAAAGATTTTAATGAAAATGCAAACTTATTGGATTATGATGTTATGGAGTTTAAAACTGAAGTCAATGATGCACCGTCAACAGATGACATTGATGGAAAATTAATAAATTGAGTAGTGAAAGATGTTGTTATGTTGAATAAACAGTCCAATTAGATATTTTCTCGAGGCTGACATAAAACCACTGATGTGATTCATGTCAGTCAACGATGCACCCAACTTCCGAAAGTGATCAGAGACAAATGTACTATTTTAGCTGTATTAAATAATATGATACCCATACACGTAAACATACTCATCACGAATGGTGTAGCTATGATATCGATTATAATCTTTCTAGAAATGTATTTAGTTATGCTCAGTCAACCCAGTACGGATTTATAACAATACATTTTTCATGATCCTAGATCAAGATACATAATCGGTCTTTGGTTAATGGCAGCAGGTAGGGCTTGGCATTGATACGAGGTAATTGGAGTAAAATACCAAGACACTAACATGTACCAAACAAACTAACTCCTAGAGACTAGTAGAGAGACTTCCAATCGGTTTGGGGTTATTGAAAAGCCTTACAAATGGGACCTTATAACAGTTGGTATGTTCGCCCTCACTGATGCTCGTTCATCACAATATCAACTTGAGAAACTTCAAAAAACTTCAAAACACAGATGCTCGGTTCATCCTTAGAGTACCATATTCGGAGCACAATTCCCTGCTTCTCAATATCCTACACCGGCTATTCATTTGTTCCAGAGCAAAAATCAAACTCTTTTATCTGTCCTACGTTTCACTAACTGACTTCTGTCAAAAATACCTATTGACTTCACCCATGTATATACTCCGACAGGATCTTTACACTCATCTTCTGTAAATCGTATACTCATGATTCCCACTATGTAAACAAAGTCATATGTATTAGGTTTTTTTATGGCAAACCAGGGCCCAGCAACGTGGAACGAACTGCACATAGACACGAGATACAGCGATACAGTGCTCTCTTTCAAAAGTAATCTTAAAATTAACCTTTGTCGACTGCAAGATCAAATATAAATACCTAATAATGTTTCCTACCTTAAATAATTTTAGCATGGTTTCATGTTTTTTAATTTCATGGTATTAGTTTGTTACTCTTTTGTCGCCATATCATCATAAATGTTGTAAAGCGCTTACAGCTTTTAAAGATTATTCACTATACAAAGTCCTCAGTATTATTATGATTATTGTATGCTACATCCACAAGTGAGCTCTGCTTTTAATACAATTACTGCTTACCGTGTAAATATTGTTATTTTGGTACACACTATCTCTCTTGTGCACACATGCAAAATGACAATAGATGAATTTAATACAGATATATATAACACTGCATGCAAGTAGCACATTATCATGTAAATATACTTTATGTATCACATTACTATACTTCTGACAACTTTGCAAATGTCTCGTGTGTTTTATTTTCATGAATATGTCCTAGATTTATATTTGTTGTGATATTTGTATTATTGCATTGTCAGTCATTGTCGGAAATGAATATCTTTGTCAGACGTTACGGATTCATGAGCGATAATTGATAAGGTAAGAAATTAAATCAACTTTATACTCACCTGCATAACCTCCTCAATGAAAATGGTAAAGACCCACACACACAGTAAAATTTCCTGCCATGACAGATATCTATCAAACTTGGTCATCATAGTATAGCTGTATAACCCGAGAAAGAGCATGTATGAGATCTGGAATAAATATATATTAATAAGCAGCAGAGGAGGTGAACAGACCAAGTTTTCAAGCAAAAATAAGGCTTCTACGGAAACCGAAAATATCTAACAAAATGCAGAGGAGGTGAACAGACCAAGTTTTCAAGCAAAAATAAGGCTTCTACGGAAACCGAAAATATCTAACAAAATGCAGAGGAGGTGAACAGACCAACTTTTACAGGCGTCGATTTAGCAAACTGAGGCTTTCTCGAAAATGCTTAATATAAGCCTCCATTCATCAAAATAAAATTTAAAAAAAAAACGACGCCATTTTTGTTGTCACCATCCCCTTTGCTGCTACGATGCTTGGAAAATTCGTGGAGTTTTCGGGTAAAAAAAAAGACGCCATTTAGTTGACGTTCACCTCCTCGGCTGCTATGAAAATCTTCGATTTTTACTAACTAAATATTTGATCAAGTCCTTAAGATTTCACAAACAAACTAATTTGTAAAACCTCACCTCGTAAATCAATCAGATTATTAGATTGGTCAGTGAGTTTGAAATTAATTCTCGTTAACAAATTATTATGACATCGCATATAGACTAGATTAGTTGGGTCTTCAATAATTAGAAATCCTGGAGGAGCCGTTGGTGCAAATGAATATAAAATATATCCTTGCTGAGCTTGATTTGATTGTTCGAGATTTATTTGATAATTTCCTTCGATAACGTCACATACTAAATTGAGCGCAATCACTGTTGAAATATTCACATTGTTCGGAGCAATATGTCTACCGCCGCCTTCTGGATCATTATTAAATTTCAGAATATTTGCTGGGGGATTCTTCGATTTTTTCCAATTATCGTGGATTCTTTTGAACCCAATATCAATAGCATCGTCAAGTTGTTTCTTTAGTTTATCCGGATTATATCCAGGGATTTTAAAATCTTTAATCTCCGTTTTATTAATATTGTATAGATCCGCAAACTTATCATGTAAGATTTCTTCATTTAATACTTCTTGAATAATTTTCGAGTGAAATATTTTCATATCGTCGATGATTTTATTACCCGTTTCTACGACGTTGATAAATTCATCCTTGGTGAGAGAGCCGGATTTAATAGATATTAGCAGTCGTGAAAAATCATTATTCATTACTGTGAAATTTCCGTTGATGAGAGGAACATAAATTGATTCAAAAATTTCTTTATTCAAGAATTTATTAGGAGCATAATCTTGATAATTTTTGGCTTCATTAACGGGTTTTATTTTGTTGGTGATATAATCGGATTTTTTAGGTTCGGGTGGAAAATCCTTCGAATTTTCTCGCGAGTTATCCGGTGGTAATTCAGGCCATCCTAACACTGATCTTATAGAACTCTGATAAATAT
The DNA here is from genome assembly GCA_029339505.1 of Unio delphinus. Classification (NCBI taxonomy): domain Eukaryota; kingdom Metazoa; phylum Mollusca; class Bivalvia; order Unionida; family Unionidae; genus Unio; species Unio delphinus. The sequence goes on along the minus strand of JAQISU010000152.1, from coordinate 511,218 downwards.
CTACAACGTATCCTTCTGTATTTATCTCGATAGCAGATGATAATGTTGGTTCGTGAACTGTTATAGCGATTTTTGATTCTTTTCCAGTGAGAGATTTTATTCTTCGTTGAAATTCAGCGTTGATCTGTTCGATTTGATATGACCCAGTTGGTATAGAAACAACCTGCCAATCTGGTGTTCCGTCTTCACGATTCTTGTTTGCAAATACCAAGGAATTATTCGGTTGTTGACCACCAAATGCTACCGATCTAATATTAGGCCAGCTATGATACACTCGTAGTTTTGCTAGTGCGATCTCGCTCACGGGAACAGGAATTGGAAAATTAACACTAAATTCGGGACGTGTTGAGGTTATTGATATCGTGCTTGTTTTCACTGGTGTTGTATTTGTTACTATTTGTTGAAGTAGTTCTTGCGACGACATTATTATTATTATTCTGCTCTAATTTCAGCATTGTTGATTTATACAATTGAGCCATAGTTGAAAATTCGCTATCTGATATTGTTGTGTCATCCAACGACGATGATATCAACGAGGATAATTGCGAGTAACCGGCAGATGCAATATGATATTTAATTAAATAATCATGTAGTTTACTCTGGCTACACGATGATAGTTTTTTTGTGATCCCAGTTAATATACCAGCAATTGTAGCCACTGCGGAAATAGCGATTGGAACTACGACCGGAGCAATCATTGTAACCGAAGATAGTATTATTCCAGCAGCAGTGATTACTCCTGACACCGAGTACACGGTGATATCAACTGTGGTTATTCTTCGTTTGTATTTTTTGATTTTTATTTGATACTCCTCACAGAGAGAATTGAGTTTAGTTTGAAATTCTCTGACTTGATCATAGCGATACTGATTCGATGATGGAGTCATTTTATTTTAAAAGCGCTAGCATTTTCAATTACAAATTACTTTGTAATTTTGAATCGTGAAAGAATTTTTAAATCAATTTAATTGTTTACTTAAATCCACTACGAATTCTACGTACCACGTTACTGAAACCTTGACTAGATTTTTATCTGTAGTCGTTATCGTGAATTGTTCAATTGTATCCTTGTCGATTATCGTTGATATCGTATTATTGATTCCAGATGAACTACTTGATGATATTTCAAACTGAGTCGGTGATACTATTGTTAATCGATAAATACCCTTGACTGCTGCGGCTATGTTTAAAATGTTATTTGTAGGTATCCACGTATATGATCCGTGTTGAATCGTGTATACTACGTTGATGATAGATTTATTATGAGGAATTTTTACTTTTTCAACAACGCTTATCATTCTCATTGCATCATCCCTTATTGCGTTGTTGAATGTTTTAAGTTCATCGATGGATTTTTTAATATCGGGAAGTGTTATTTCAATTTTATCAAATGGGCTCCCAATAAACTTGTCCATGAGGTTTTTACGAAACGTCATAAATAGTTTCGTGTGTTTTTCATATTCTGATTGAAGAGTTGCTAGTTCCAATATAGAATCTTTTATTGTGGTGAGTTTTGGTGTGGTTACTGGTGGATTTCCAAAAAATTCTAGTATGGGTTTGTCAATTTTGTCAACTATATTTCTTTGTAATGCAGTAAACTGATCAAATACAATTATATGATCATCATACTTATCATTAAGCGATTTTAATGAATTCACCGTGTTATCATATGTTGCTAATTTATCCGTAATCGTTGAAACAAATATACCTGGTTTGAGTTTACCCCCATCAGAAAATAACGCGATAGTATCCTCTGCTGCGTCTCGTTGTTTAACCAAAATATCATTAAGAGAGATATTACTACTTTTCAATTTACCCTGACGATCTTGAAATACAACTATTTCACCAGGATCAACATTTGCTAGGTTTAATATTTCGGATATTTCATCTTCGATTAGTTTTTTAACATCCTTGTTATCAACGGTTTCAACTCCACTATCAGGTTTTTTCAGCGATGATAAAGGTCGTCCCCAAATATCAATCATTATTATAGAAATCTTTTTATTATTCAAATCCTATGGATTTCTAATCCGAGAAACGCTAGCGTTTCTACCGCTAGTATACTCATTTACCACTACATGAGGTGGTTTTAAAGATTCTTTCGAAATAGCATTAAGGACATTTAATACTTCTCGACCGCATATTGGTGGGTCATTCAACGTTTGTGTTGGTAGTGTAGAATAAAAAATTGGAAATCTTTTAAATTTCTTAATATAACGCATAAATTCTTTTGGCGGCGCTAATCCATATGAGTCAAAATAAATAATCCCACGTGGATCAATTGCGTAACAAACCCAATGTGTTCCAGGTCCATCGCTGTTATCTAAATTAATAATACCGGTTTCAACATCATTTGGTTGTGCCGGTAACTGATCTCTCATAAAAACCCCTCTGAAATTTTTTATTTTTAATTTTTTAGCGGTATCAATTAAATCAAAATTGGACATGGGAACCATCGGTTCCTGAACTATATCGTTCCTGGAATTCGAAGACCCTTTCCGCTGTACCATGAACTCGGGGTTCCTGGTAGTCTTAGACCCTTTCCTTTTTTTTATACCCCTTTCCAGTTGCCTTTTTCAACGCCATTCCTGCTGCGGTACCAATGGCTCCTAACGCTGCTGCCTTCGCTACCGCTGGGGCTGCTGCTGCAATCAACCCTGGAATCAACCCTAACAACGGGAATATACCACCAGTCTTTTCCATATTACGGATCGCGCTCGTAGAAAGAGTAACCTGAACTCCTTTTTTTTCTTTTAGTGCTTTATTAAAATGATTAGTCTGAGTTTTTGTCAGCGATAACTTATTCCCTCCGCCATTCATTTGATTAGGTTTCAGCGTTATTGTGGTCCCACATTGCTTAGCTGATTTAGATTGTAATTTTTTTATTTGACCAGGTGTCAACGTAACATTGATATTACTATACGACATTATACAAAATAGATTGATTCTAAATTCAATCATAGATTTTCAACTGGTGCATCTACCAATCTCATTCGTCCACCAACACCTTCAAGTATCATTGACTTATCACTGAGAATAACAGCAACCGCTCTATAATTAGCAATAGCACCAGCACCAACAGGACGGAGTACACGAGCTCGGAAGTGTATATCAACTACGGACTGTTTCATCAAGTCAAGATGTTCCAACGAAAAGTAATAAATCGGATATAGACCTTTAAAATCCAATTGTGATATTTGTAGACCAGTATCTACATTTTGATCACGTCCCATAAATGATAGCAATCGATGATAAACTCGTGCAATATGATTGGTTTCATAGTTAAGTTGTATATCCTCTGCTGGTTCTTGTTGTCCGTTTATTTTCAGCGAGACTTCACTACATCCAATTTTATCAAATATCATATGGGAACGTTCTTGATTATCCAATCGTGTTTTATCCTGTAGAGCAATAAAAATATGCCGTGGAGCTGAAACACCCTGTCGTGCTGCCAAATGCCATGTAAGTGTACCATCAATATTAGAATCCATGGTATCTGTGGACGTTGTCAACCAGCTTAATAATCTCTTTCCCCCTTGATCCATAAATGATAGCAACCGCGGTTCTACTGACAATGATGGAGTCAACACTGGCATCCACAGTGATAGTTTTGTTAAATTTACTCTACCAGCGGCAACGCCAACAGCGCGCCAGATTGCATTATTATCATCACCTTTTCTTACTAGTGCAACTGTATGTTTTACTCCATAAATAACCTTTCTGACGTTTCTACAAAATCCAAATATATGATGGAGCGGAATCGCACATGAAAATCGTCGACGATCTCCTTGTAATGTTGCCAATCGTGTTGCAAATCCTAGATTGTAATTAGGATTAGCGTTTACAACTAAATCTTCAATCTGAGCAGTTTCAGCAGCAGCACCTCCAACAGGATCAGCAGCAAAGTTGGGAATAACACCTCCAACAGGAGCAGCACGACTTTGTGGTCTTCTTCTTATATATGGAGTACCATTAGGATGATCAGTAATATCCTTAGAGAACATCATAGATGGACCAGCCGATCTAGTATAATCATCGGAGTATCTTGCTAACCCTAGTATTGTTGTTGCTACATCAACTTCACGTTCAATAGATTCGATTTCTTTTCCATCAATGAGATATCTAGCGCTTTCAAATAATGCCATGATACCATTATTGACAAAACCAACTTGGATATTATCTGCATATGGCGCTGGTATCGCAGGAATATCAATAGTTGTTACGAGTTCACCTTCAACCTCAATAAAGGCTTCAGCGGGTAAAAAGTATTTACTGGTATCATGAACCTGAAGTTCAATTCTTCCACGAAGATCAGGTTGTACTGCGTGATAAGCAAAAAATTGATAATCACGTACAGAAGTATCTTTAAGCACTGGGGCTTCCATGTCAAATGCAACATCAGGGTTCTGTTTGAACATTTTTTATTATATATCCGATGGTCTAAATCAAAAATTCTGAAAGAATTCTGAAGGAATTTTGAATTGAAAACCCAAGGAATTCATTTAGAGAAAATCGATTTTCATGAAATTATGTCGACGGATTAGCCAAAAAACAATACAAAATCAATAAAAAAAACATCGAAAATTCGATGAAACAACATATTTTTAGCCTCACATGATAAAAAATCTGATCAAAATCGATTTTCTCTAAATGAATTCCTGGGGTTTTCATCCTCGATTTTCATGAAATTTTGTCGATGAATTGCATAAAAACACTAGAAAAATGAGTAAAAACACTAGAAAAATGGTAAAAAAAAGTAAAAAATCTAACAAAATTAGCAAAAAATAAATATTTTATAATATAAAAATAATTTTTTTAAACCAATTATTTAGTTGGGTGTATTTTAATAATGATGATGAAAATATCTGATAATGAAGATAACGTAAGTAGAATCACAAGTGATTCTGATACAAGTGATTCTGACATAAATATTTCTAATGCTAGCATTAGAAACACTAGTGTTTCTACAATAACCATAACAACTGAGCATCCTATTCAAATAAATAGAATCACAAGTGATTCTGACACTAATGTTTCTACAATAACTATCATAATTGGAAATCCTGTTCAAATAAATATTTCTAACGTTTCCGGCGAATCTTCTTAAAAACACTTCCCGAAAGCCCACTTCCCGGAAGCCCACTTCCGGCTATCATATTTGCTGTTATATTATCCTGGGTGTTAGTCATTAACGACTGTAGTTTTTTATCCACGGCGTTATTTATTATTTTACTAACCTGTGTAGGCATTACTGCAGTAGATGGCAGTGAAGTCATTCCAGAAACACTAGTGTTTCTAATGCTAGCATTTCCAGGTTTTGAAAAATTTCGTCGAACTAGCGCTGTTAGTTTATCCCGAGCGGCTGAAAATGCCTTACTAGCAAGATCACCAACAGTGTTAATACCCTTATCTCGGATAACATCAATTGCTTTCATTGCTGCCTGTTTTGCAAATGGAGCTACTTTTGGAGCCATTCTTGAAAATAATCCCATTATAGTATTACCGAGACCATCTCCATAGTATACTCGGTATTTTGGTAATCGTGAGTTTACCACGTAGACGTTAGTTGGTTTATCATGGTTGTAGTGTATGATCATTCTCTATATAGAAATGCTAACATTTCCAATTATCTAATCGTGGTGACATTAGTCACTGTGATAACCGTAGAAATTCGAAGAATTTTCGGCTAACTCCTCAATGAAATCTCTATATGTTGCAATATCCATGATACCACCTTGAAATAATCTCCTACAGATATCAGCTGCTTCATTGATTATTTCCAGTGAGTTATTCCCGGCTCGTTTTCCTCCTACAAGTACTTCTAATCGGGATATATCACCGAGAATATTACCAGGACATGTTACACTAGAGTTTCCAACACTAGAGTGAAAATCCATAGGTGAATATCCCTTTCCAGTTTTTTTCTTAGTTTTTGCTTCTCTTTTTCCTTGTTGTTCTTGTTGCTTTTCTTCTTCTTGTTGTTGTTGTTGTATGTCATATTGTTTAATTCCATCTTTAAATTTTATATATCCCAACTCTTTCGTATTCAAACGATTAATACCCCTGACTATTTTATACAAATTATTAACCCAGTCATTTCGTGATATTTTACTCTTTTTATACTCGTCCTTCAAAAAATCATTTTTTGAATAATAGCTTTTAACAGCAAAATCACCAAAAACATCATAATTGCTGGGTTTTATTGATTGAAATTGTTTTATTTGTTCTATACCCTTCGGAGTGAGTTTGTCTATAAAGGGAACACCACGAAAAGTGGAAACAGCTCCCTCTTCTTCTTCTTCTTCTTCCTCTTCTTCTCGTTCTTCTTGTTCTTGCTGTCGTTGTAGTTCCATCCCCCCTGCGATTTCACCTGGAAGTATTTGTACAGCTTGTTTCGTTTGTTTAGTTCGTTTTGCTATTTTCTCCAACACAGGGAGAAGAGGCTTCTCTGTTCTAGGACCTTCTTTAGGGACATCTCCGTATATCGCCCGTTCAGTTGCTGTTTTCACATCTGTAGTTGCCTTGACAACCGGTTTGAAGAGTTGTTCTGTATCCTCTGTGAAGTCGGTGGCCATTGATTGCCGTTGTTGAAGTTTTTCACGTATGCGATCACGAAGGGGTAATATTTTCTTAAGAGCTTCAAGTCTTTCTTTAGTGTTCCGTGTAGTTAATGATTCTCCTACCATTATTGAAAGAGTATTACTAATTGTCAAATAAAAATCCTTTGGATTTTCAAATCCAAATCATTTCGAAAGAAATCACTAACTAAAAAATGTAAATCATTTTAATACTTCCTTGTTATTGTACTGAGTCACACATAATTTTACTTCCTCATACCGTACTGGTTATACAAACAAAGGAGGCTCTCTACGCGTGGGGCTCATCACCTTCAGAGTTTTCCATTAATGTTTTTAATTGTCCCACTTTACAATTAATAAGTCTCTTTTGTTCATATTCTAATCCTAATTGCTTACGTACACGTTCAACGATGCTACATAATGGTACGAATATATTAACATCTTCAGTATTTACTAAGCTCTCACGTATAAGCTTTTGGATATTCTTAATTAAAAAATATTTTTTAGATAGGACATATTTTCCTGTCTGTTCTGCAAATTGTATATCCTCGAAATTGGTCATAATTTGATCACAATCCAAACCTGAACATAATTTTACATTTTCATCCTTCAACTTGTTGATTTCAATAATAATCAATTTGAGATTTTCAAGATTCATATATATATAAAAATATATTTGTTTAAATGCAAAGTATGAAAATTCTTTAGAATTAAAAATACAAAATATTTCAAATACAAAGTATTTTCAAAATGAATTCTGGATACACTAAGGTGTTGATCATCTTAGTATACCCAGAAGCTTAATGCGATTATAGGTGATTATGATTATATATAATGAATGAAGACGGCACAATTCACCGTTTGAACCCCCTTGGTGTTTTATACATCAAGCAGCGCTCAACGGTTACAACCGACAAACATATAACAATAGATTATAGGTGAACAATGAATGAATTGATTTCAATGACAATGACGACGGTACAACAATAGATTATAGGTGAACAATGAATGAATTGATTTCAATGACAATGACGACGGTACAACAATAGATTATAGGTGAACAATGAATTGATTTCAATGACAATGGATGACGCGGGCTATTCTACATTCAAGTGTAAACAAAACCGCAAAATCGAAACTTTGGTTTTGAATGTCAATAATAACGTTCATACCACGTGTGACGGTGTGGTTTTGTTTACACTTGAATTTCGGCTAAATGCCCAATTATAATAAAGACGAATTTGTATATATACACTCATTACGACGAGGTGATATAAAATAGGTGTAGTGATTGTAATTATTTGTTTGTTTATTAGCGATCACTGACAATGTTGAAAACACGCATAATACTTGAAATAGACACTAAAAAAAAATGTTTAAATACGACGTGTTTATAAAACAGTTTTGTTAATACTTGAAAAAAGACAAAATTGATTGTGTTTTGTTCAGATTTATTTAATTATAACAGCCAATGAAAAATCGAAGATTTTCCAACACTAGCGTTTCCGTGTTTAAGATCCGTAACTCTGTCATTGGTGGAAATCCTATGGATTTCACACGTGTTATACCTAACGGAGTTATCTCCCATGTGAAATTGCAAAATTGAAGATTTTCAATGGAAATTCTTTCACAATTTCACGAAGCAATTTCCAATGCAAATTATACATAAACAAACTGAATTTTGTTTTTAAAACGCTTTGAAAAAGCGGTCTTATAAATTCCCTCTGCTACTTTTTGTACCGAGGAGGTGTGAATATCGAAATACTTACCAGCTTCTGACATTGATTGAAATACCATCTCCGTGTCAGTATTAAACGATCTTACTGGTCTCTTCCCAATTGATTTACAAGTACCAGTATTTCCAAATGCAGTATTCTCACTTTGTGTAACAGCTCGTAAATTATTCAAAGAATTATGTGTCCTAATACCATCAATATGATCAATAACAAGGCCATCCTTGATTAATCCATTATACACTTCATAAACGAAACGATGATTGAGATACATTTTCCCTCCAGCTTTAAATATCAAATAACCCATACCATTATCCCGCCCAACAGATTTCTTATTTTTACTGTGTCTAACAACACCATCACGAGAAGCTTCGTAATTTTTAATAACAGGATGTCTTTGAAATTCTTGGCTCATTTATATATAATATATCTATTTGTCTAATTCGTTAATTGGCTGAATTATAACATTAGCAAATCTTTTTATATAATCAGCCGTAGTTTTTATGATTTTGCCATTGACGTCGTCAGGATTTTTGATTCTTCGCTTGTCATAATAACGTTTTAACTCTCTATAACGCTTACCCCCGCAATTAATGCATAACTGCGACTTGCCTCTTACACCTACCCCACAATGCAAGCATGGTAGAGGTCCCTCCGAACCGTTTCTCACACTCTGCATATGATACCCACAGAATTCATTTCTACATGATTTGTTACACGGAGTCTTTGATCCAATCATAAGCCATTTGCAATGATTCATTATATAAAATTTTCTTATTTAAATACTTGTTTTAATTATAATATGAAGGAGTTCAAGAGATTATCGAAAATTAAGCCTTGGAAAAATGTTAGATTTAATCTCGATAGAATCTCTGATATACCTAAAAGTCTAGTAGATGATAAACCACTATTGAGTAAAATCAGCGACTGTTTTAATGAGTTTAAGCGTGATGGAGCATCTCATACGTGGTCGACATTTCGAATTATTGATGAAGATGTCAATATACCCGTAATTGATGCTACTATGAATGATATAAGAGCAGCTGTGATACTTTCACACCTTGGCCAGAAATCCAAAGGTAAATTGCAAAGCAATTCTCTACGGAGGTATTTTTTTAGAATAAAATTCATTATCGAAGAGGAAGGTGAATGGATTATCAGAGATAAATTTGACCCAATCCTTAAGGATAAAAAAACTGTTATTGTGAGTAGAGATTCCAAACCAGGAATTCTAACTGGAATTGACAAACCATACTATGAGAAATCTTACCCTGTAACAGCAGTTGTGTATGGGTTATATCCAATAAATAATAATCCTAATATTACAAAACTAGCTCCAATGTTTTCATCATCAGTGGCTTTGCCACTTAATTGTGTAGCAACACGGTTAATAGAACACTTCAAAAATGCATCCCGGGGAAATAAATTAACTGATCTACGAAGAAACAAAATAACCGAATGGGAACTGACAGTGAAACAGCGCGGGGCAATGATTTCCGATATAGCTAAATTAGAAGCATTATTAAAATTTCCAATATCGGTAGCGACAATAACCGGAGAAGTATTATACGAACCAAAATATCAATCGCGAGGAGCTCCAATTGAAATTATTGATCATAACAAACACGCGTGGACACCCGCGGTAAATATATTTCCACGAGAAAGAACTGTTCGATATATCCCTAAAGAATTTTCTAGGGATGGTTTCTATGAAGAGAAATTATTTGATGCTATTCACACATTAACCAAAGACGACCCTGTGTCAGTATGGTTACTCAGGAGTAATGAGGATCCGGAAATAGGATTTGATCAGTTTGTAAAACCAAATGGTGAATTATATCGAACTGAAGAATTAGATACTAGAATGAGAAAAATCGCTAATGAGTATTTAGAAGGAAACACTAGCATTTCTACAGAAAAACTACTTACGGATAGTTTTACTATTCCATCAGTGGTAGCTCACTTTGCAAGAGAAAAAAACTCATGGCGTCCAACACGAAGTGATTTTCTGGAGGATGTGAAGTTGAGTTGCGTCGATTTGGGTCATGGAGGATTGTGGAATACGAAATACTCACGTGATGGTATGATTTCAATTGATATATCCGCGTGTTATCCTGGAAGTTTTCTCGGATATGGAGAATGCTCTGAATATTTTAAACGCTTTGGACATCCCACACATGAAATGACTCGTGTTGCGATTAATGGTCCATTGCCTGATTTTGATTTAACCGGGTTCGCTCGTGTGATATCATTCGAATTAGCTACAGGGTTACATCCGTGTAGTTATCTTTGGCTTGGTAGACATATGTATGAAAAAGCGTGGATGCCAATTGTGCTATTGTGATATATGATCGATTGTGGTATGTTAATATCATTAATTGTCAGTGAAGCGATTATTTGTTATAACGCTCAGAAAGATGTTTGGTTACCAAAACCCGATCTAGAAAAAATAATTAACGAACAACGAAAACAATTTCTAGATGGAAATTCGAAGAATTTCAGCGAGGAACAAATCATAGATTGGTCTAAGAAATTATTCGAAGGTAGTAATAGAGAGGCTAAAGATCTCGGACGAAAAATAATCGGTAAATTCACTCAAGGTGGAAGATTTGATAATGCAAAATACTCTTCGAGATTAATCATAGACGATGAAGAATACAATTTCATAATATCTGATTTAATAAAAAAAGGGAAATTTGTAACCCGTAAGAACGCTTTTCTATCAGGGGAATTAGATGAGGAAGCTTACAAATCTGCGAGCGGAACTAATAATATTTGGGTAGATGATGTCCTTCGAAATGGTAAGAAATTAGGTACGGTTGTTACCTACTGTGATGGAAAAAGTTGTCAATACACACAATTGAGAAGTTCTATGCTAGCCTATTCTTGTATTAATCTATTCTCGATGATAAATAGATTTCCTAATACCGCGGTTAGAGTAGCTACTGATTCGATGTATATCCATGAGAAATATAAATCAGATGTAGCTAAATTCACAGATCCTAAGGAAGCGTGGGGGAATTGGAGGTTTAAAAAAGAAACACTACATGAGTATTGTAAATCCGCAGACGTTGCTATGGATGATAAATACTTGAAAAGTAACCATAATATCTCAGAGATTCAATCAGAATTTTCTACTGCACCGCCCGTATCAGATCCGATTTGTAGATACAAGACAGTTTATTTAAACGGCTGTGGTGGATCAGGAAAGACAACTCGTGCAATCGAATTATTTCGTAATAGAAACACAAGTGTTTCTAACATGATTGTGTTAACACCAACTCACAGACTCGCCAGAGAGATGATAGCGCGGGGGGTAAAAGCCTGTACTTATCACAGCTTCTTTCGATGGAAAGGCGATACATGGACTCCTGATCGAATGGGCGATAAATTCATTCCTGATGTAATAATCATTGATGAAGTATGTACTATATCGTTGACAGTATTACAGACATTTCTATCATGGTTGTTGACAAAAAACACAAAAGTCGTCATGTGCGGGGATCACGGCCAACCGCAGCCATTTGTTGGTGGATCTCCACATGAATGGTTAAAAGGATTTGTAGATTATTATGAAGAGATTAATACCGACCATAGATCACTTGATGAACAATTACGAGAATTCAAAGCGCTAATTAGATTACAACCGGATAAAATCCAATGTGAAATAGCGCGTGAAATAATTTCAGAAACTCCCATGAATGATTTTTGGGAAATGTGGAAGCCAAATGATTTAATAATCGCGAGTAGAAAAATAGTCAGAGACGCACTTCAGATGAAGTTGTTTGCGCTACATAAAGAAAAATTTGCAACGCTTCCAGTACCACTCTGTTATAGACCTAAGGATACACGAAAGCAGAATATCGACGTTGACATTCCTGGACAACAACAAAAGCAGAATTTAGTATTAAATGATATTGTGTTGGTTGATATCAGCGTCGTTAAAGATGCATTAGGTGCTGATAAATCCCCATGGACGTTAGGTTATGCAGCAACAATACACTCTTCACAGGGATTGACTATATCCGATACAACTCTTTGGATAGTAGATAATCATATTGAGTGGTCAAATTTAGTTTATCTCGCAGTATCCAGAGTACGGCGAATAAACCAACTTCGAAGAATTGTGGTTAATGATAATGACAATACAATAAGTAATATACACACCGATGATAATATAATCAGAAAAAAACTCTCTGGTTATAAACAACAGGATAAAAAAAATAAAAGAGAATTTGACATTGATGCTGAATTAATTAAGACACTAAAGCAGCAACAGAACAATCACTACGCGAGTTGCAATTGTATAATGCGTTGGCAGTATTCGGATAAAGATCCTCGCCAATTTACCGTAGATAGAAATGATAACAATCTCGGTCATGTCAGAAACAATGTGAGGTTGACTTGTCTTGAGTGCAACAGACGCAGAGGTGCCAGCACCTTAGGTGCTAATTAAGACCACGCGGTGGCAATTGAGTATCCTCGGGAATCACTTGTAATTGTTTGCGTGTAAATCCTCGCTGAGGAGCAGTTGAATCCAGTTTATAGACTGGAGGTCTACCAGTTGATCGTGTTATGCCGGATATTTTATGCGTAGTGACGCTCCAAATAGGATCAGTAGCTCTTTTTTTACCACCCTCAAGCTCTCCTGGTTCGTATAAGTACCTTACAATGACATTACTACCAAGAATTGGTTCTTTTTGTGAAATTCCTTGGATTTCCATTTTGATAGACGCTTTCTTAATCGCGTTGACAGGTTTCATATTAATTGTTCTAGTAATCTCATTATTGATTGCGGTAATCACAGCTGGTAATCTCTTGACCCATTCACGGGATCGTTTATCCTGTATGAATTCTTTTGCGTATTGATATCCGAATAACCGCTCAGCAAGGGTTTTATTAAACCGTTCAACAATTGCCTGATCGCGATGTAGCGCAGTGTGTCCTCGTCTGATGGCGACATTATGATGATTCATCGTAGATGTAACAACACCTTGAAATTCCTTGCCAGGATCAACTTGTAACAGATTTGGCCAGCGCAGAGGACCTCGTCGATAAATTTTTTCAAATGCAGAAGCTACTTCAGTAGATGATTTTGTTTTTAACGGTTCTGCTTCTTTGTATCGACTTGCAATATCAACTAACGTTAACGCGTATTTGTAACCGTTGTCATGCGGCAGAAATAGTATATCAGCTTGATGAACTTCATTAGGTGTTGTAACATCAAAATGCGAATAGTTAATTTGTTTAGGCGCTGGTAGATAAATTTGCCATATTGCCTGTTTAGATAACCAGTTTGCCGCTGTAGTTTTTTTCACCTTTTATGCACTAGCTAGTTTATTAATTGCTGCGTAACCTCTCCAGTATCCTCTCGGAGAATAATAAATAGATTCCATATTAAAATGCTAGCATTTTCAATTACCAGCACCTAACATCAATTTACCCTTCATAGCAGATTTTACCAACCATGAAGCTAATTTTTCTTTGAAGGATTTATCAGGAATAGCATTTAACGCATGAATTAATTTTACATCTGCGAGATGTCTGTGTTGAAGATTACTGCTTTTATAAGCGACATCATGAGCATGACACGCCTTATCAATAGCGTTTATTGGATACTCGCCGGGTCGGGGCTGATTTTGATCATCAAGTCTGATATCTAATCGTGTTCCCGGTCCACAGTAGCTATATCCTGGAAGGTGCTTTTCTCCTGGATACTTTGCCCACGGTGTTCCTGGGAGTTTTGTCAATTTGGCTGCAATATCACCTCCTCGTTTTTTTTTAAAGGTTTCGTGGAAGTAAATCTAAATTTTTTCGTACTACATTGTACGCATTTACCAGAAAGCGCTGATCGATTATTTTTCGTTGTAATCGTCGTCAAGTCATTTGTGCCAGTACGCGTCCTACACTTCACACAATATAGATCCATAATTTATATATAACAGTTATGAATGTAATTGATTATTCAGCTACTCGACGACGGGAACCTATTAGACACCATGCAATGTTACCAAATTCTATTCGCGCGATTATCATCGGACCATCTGGAAGTGGTAAAACACAATTGCTACTTAATTTGATAACGAGATGGATGAAGTGGGATAAATTGTACATGATTGCTCCGAGTGTAGACGATCAACGATGTTATGAAGTATTAAAGGATTTTAATGATGCCGCGCAAGAAATTAACGGCGATGGTGTTATTGAGTTTATAACCGATATCGAAGAGGCACCGAATATTGATGATATTGATGGAAGTATTAACAATTTAGTCGTATATGATGATATCATGTTAGATAATCAAAAGAATCCTGCTAGAATATTTTCCAGAGGCAGACATAAAAACACCGATGTGATATATATCACTCAACGTTACACTCAAATACCAAAAGTGATCAGAGATAACTGCAATATGCTGTGTGTATTTAACGGAGTTGATACTCATACTCTTAGAAATATTTGGCAAACTTGGTGCGGTGGTGATATGGATCATAATCGATTTAGAAATTTCTTTAGCCACGCTCAGACAATCCCACACGGATTTGTGACGATAAATTTATCAGACCCTCGGACAAGATATCGTGTCGGACTTGATCAAATATTTAGTTAGTAAAAATCGAAGATTTTCATAGCAGCCGAGGAGGTGAACGTCAACTAAATAGCGTCTTTTTTTTTACCCGAAAACTCCACGAATTTTCCAAGCATCGTAGCAGCAAAGGGGATGGTGACAACAAAAATGGCGTCGTTTTTTTTTTAAATTTTATTTTGATGAATGGAGGCTTATATTAAGCATTTTCGAGAAAGCCTCAGTTTGCTAAATCGACGCCTGTAAAAGTTGGTCTGTTCACATTCTCTGCATTTTGTTAGATATTTTCGGTTTCCGTAGAAGCCTTATTTTTGCTTGAAAACTTGGTCTGTTCACCTCCTCTGCATTTTGTTAGATATTTTCGGTTTCCGTAGAAGCCTTATTTTTGCTTGAAAACTTGGTCTGTTCACCTCCTCTGCATTTTGTTAGATATTTTCGGTTTCCGTAGAAGCCTTATTTTTGCTTGAAAACTTGGTCTGTTCACCTCCTCTGCTGCTTAATATGACCAGTCTTGAAAATATTAAAAGGTATAACTTTAATATTGCATTTTTATTTTTAGAGTATTGTATGTTCTGGCATTATAATTTGGGGTTCGACAATGAAAATGTTTCAGCAATTTAGTCGCATAGACCAAGCTCTTATTGTGCAGCGTGCAATGTCAGATCTTGAGTGTTTCTAGTAGACTGAACTAATACGAAAGATACAAAATGGAAGCATGAATTGGATATATTATATTAAAGAAAAGACATTGGAGCTGATACTTGGGCTAAATGCTAAAGGTGTTGCAATAAATAAGGGAAAACCGATAAGTAATATATAGTTGCCTAACGTTTACTATCAGGTTGTCGAATCATAGGGAAATGCTAAAATTCACCACCTTATACTAAGTGACAATTAATTAAAGCATCTAAAGCGTATGATATTACGACTTATTTTTTTGCATAAGCATGATCTATGTGAGTGTACAATATTCAATTGATTAGATAGGCATTTCAATATATATACATATATATATATATATATATATATATATATATATATATATATATATATATATATATATATATATATATATATTCATACTGATAGCATAAGAGTCTTCTTATATACAGGAACACGTATTCATTGAAGGTTTGTTTGTTTGATTAGGATTTTTAACGTAGCTTTAACAATTTTTCAGTCATATCGCTACGATGTCTGCAGTGAGGCAGTTTATAGTGATGTCTACCACTGAGACATCATGCCGCAGACATGTAGCATGATGTCTCACCCAGTCACATTATCCTGACACCAGGCGGACCAGTCCTAACACTAACCTCTTTATGCTGAGCGTCAAGCGAGGCAGCTGTTAGTACCATTTTTGTAAGTCTTTGGTATGACTCGGCCGGGGATCGAACCGACGACCTCCCGCTTCCGGGGCGGACGCTCTACCACTAGGCCACTATTCATTGAAGGTATAGTTGTTATTAACTACAGGAATATACCGATTAATTTTAATTCCAATTTGTAGAACAATGTTATATAAAATGAAATATAATGTATAATGCCTCCTCAAATTACAAACTAATCTCATTTAAGACAATTATGATTTCTAAATGTACAATCGAAATTATTAATCTTACTATTGCTCGCTTCTGTTTACAAAGTCATTAATTGCTACTTTATATCTATTATGAAATTGGAAGACCTATACGCTCGTCGAGGTATGTGTTAATTAAGAAAATACCTTACTTATATCTAAATTAAATGATTGACGATAAATCAGTTATACTTGACCGTTATGAATAAATATATTCTCAGAAGCTGAAACACAGCCTTTGGAACACTGAAAGAATGTCATGTTATTATTTTAAGAGTTCCGAAATTACTATTATTATGTTTGTGAAACGCCTGATCCCACAGGTATTATAAATATAAACCTTTAGAGTCGTGTAAATGTTTAACAGCTGGAAAAGCACCACTAATGTACAAACACATAATATATGATCTACTTTGTAAAACAAATTAATATAACTCACTAAATTGGGAAAATGCTTCTCTTACCACATTATGAAAGCATTTAACCACAGGTGCTTGATAGAAATATTTGATCTTATTCCAGTTAGTAGGCTCTTCTCTGAAAGCAAGATACAATGTCCTGTAATATATACAAACATGATAAAATCACCTTTGCATTGATCATATATACTGTAAGTATCCATTTATTGGTTACAAAGGTAAGGAGGTATGTAATTAGATTATCACTTATTATTAGCAATTACATTTGCAATTATAATACTATTATCATGTATAAATTGAAGCAAATGAATGTGTCACTTAAAGTGCTCATTTAATAACATAGCAATACAGACAAACCAACATACACACAAACAACCCTCAACACACACACACACGCACACACACACACACACACACACACACACACACACACACATGTAGCGCTGAAGGTAGAAGCCATTGTCTGGAGTTTATACTAGATCGTGTGAACTATTGGAGGAGACTCGGTGATATAATAGAAATGACGGTCATATCAATAATAGTGAGAGGTTTATTCAATTTGGCATCCGTAGAGAGGATGAGTAGCCAACCATTTCAAAACAAGTTGTACATGCAATGTGTCTATTTAATAATAGTATAGGCGACGCGAGGGTTCAATATGATGGATAGCAAATGATTGAAAACAACATGGCAAATATAGGGTGAGAAAAAGGCGCAAAAACATGAAACCATGCTATACTGCACAGACATTTCTCAAAGTTGTATTGAAGATAGGAAACAACAATACGTACAAGTATAAAATGTTATCAGCTAATAATCTCTTGATATGTCGATAAATGTATACTGACATCTACGTTTTCTACATTTATGTTATAACTCTAATGTGTAGACGAACACCGTGTACCCTATATAACATTGTCCAAAAAATAAAACTAACGAATTTAAATTCGGCTGTTCCATAATTCATCCTATTAATGGGTAGCTGCTACCTCCGCTACGAATGTATTTAATTACACTGTCAGACGTTCTTGATATCAGTTTTTTCTAATATTTATGTAGTTGCTATTGTGATTGAATAATAGTTTCATTAATTAATTAATTGATCGTCCTGGTATTAGAAAATACTGTGACATTATACGTATATTAAGCATATATGTATTTCATACCAGTTAGCTGCAATTGAGCGTTTATGGCAGAATACATGCCTGAACGTCAATGATTGACAACCAAAAGATTATTAAATGTTTAACATAACAAGTATAATAGCTTTGCATATGAATCTCACGTCCCCCCAAAAGGTGAAAATCACATTAGGAGAATAATGGCAAATGTTTGCGTTTATCAAGGATGCTTACAAATGGGTTCGATTATATTATGTGTATCCTATATGATTGTATAACATTTTATGATCTTTGTGACAAGACCAATGCAACGTGGGGACCATGGGCAACATCCGAAAACCAGATAGAGACTACTGCATAATACGATATCTCCACTCGTACCGCCAGTACGAGTACATGGACGGCTGTTATCAGTTTAGTGTAACGCAGCATACAAATGAATGAAACATAAATTATACCAAAAGGCAATCAATCAATATTACGATCAATCTAATTCATCAGTTAAATTGTGCACCTCAACACCTCCAAAATATGTGACGATGCGATGATGAAGAGTCTTTCTATTGGAGCATCCTATTATTAAAGAGGCTAAAATTAATCAAAGTAGCATATCCCTATAGGTATTCAAGTTGTTGAGCTTGAAGTTGTCAAATGTCTCCAAATCGAAGCTCCAAAATAAACGACTTCCCAAAAATAGTGATAATTGATCAACTAGCAAGACATACACAAATTACTGGGATGGTTCTTTGCCGTCATTACAAATAATGCACTTAATCTGATAAAGACAAAGCAATACGTCGTTAACGCCCAAAATGTCCATGGAACGGGCGACTTCAAAACAGACAAAACTCTTGACTTTAGCCAGGTTCTCATGACAATACACTACGTTCGAAACGACAAGGCCCTCATGGCCAAAGCCGCATACGTTTGTATCAAGCAAACCTTGACAAATAAACAAGTGTGTAATACAATTGAAAAATCACTGGAACAATATTTGAGTCCAACGGGTGACGAAGGATTGTAATGAGTGGAAGCTGGGCGACCATTCCAGTTCCAATCGCATCTGAACAATGTTATAACAAAATCGTTACATTTTTATATGAATATCTGATCTTGTTGATAGCAAGAACACAGCAAGCAAGAGATGTATCTTTATTCCCAAAACCGGAATAGCGACGAAACCGACTAGGAGTTCATGTACAGTCTTAGGGGTGATCATTGACACTAAACTTGTCGAACCTTGGTGGCTATATGGCCACCATATTTGCAGTATGCCGGGAATGATCGTTGTGTAATTATATTCAAGTACTTTGCGTGGACTACCCTATTAACCGAATAAATGTTATTTACAAGGTTGACTGGCACTCAGAAGAGCTTCTGAATGGCGTGCTAGCGATATACATCCAGTTTAATTCAATGAATGTTTAGCTGGTGTGAATAGATTTAGTTGGTATATTGGTTTGTTGCTGTAATAAATGCAGCATGATTCAGTAAGGCACCAAATGACACACACAAACACGTACGTGACGGTAGTGTGCAACGGGCTATCGGGGCATCTCAGTTCTTATGAAGAGTTCACGGGTGCGCTATAGTTGGCACTGGCTGAGTCTAAATGTCATCCGTGCATGGGTAACCTTTCCATTCAAGGCATAGTTTACACTATCGGAAGTAATCAAATCCAATCCTATATTTAAGCTCCATGAACAGACGGATATGGTTTAAAGAACAACAGACTTACCGCTGACATAACATGATGATTGCATATGATCACGTCCGATGGGACATTCGCATCAGACAGCTTTGTAATTATGGACCTGACCAGCACCATCCCGTCAATGAATTATGTTTGTGTACTAGTTAATTGATTGTTCTAGCAATGTGTACCTCGTCTTATTACCTCTGGACCTCTAACTCTGTAACGAAACTTAACGTTGCACGGCAAACATTTATTCCATGCCTGCAGACCATTCATAATTGACAGCAGTATGTATATTGCACAGTTAAATATAGATGTTGCTGTATTAATCTCTCATTTAGGTTAGCTTTGATACACTATCCTTATTTTGATGAATTTTCAGGAAACTATGATTACTTCTATCTGGCAGTATACGGAATTAATCCCTTTTTAAACCACATGGCTGAAAACAGATGGGGCGCACTATACATGTCGAACGGAGAGTAATATATTGTTGCTTGTGAAATAGATAAAGTGGTAGTATGACAACTTACCCCGGCTCGGAACTACATCTAGCAGTATCTTTATTTTGCTCATGTGTTTGACTCGAGTGTGGATCAGTCTAGAACATTTGAGATAAATAAGTCACCATTAATTGTATCTAATCTGATTTTGTAAACTGAACACTAGTATAAATGATTTTCAAGTTGCAGTTCAATTTTTATATTGCTATTCTTGTGACATCACACTCTGTGATTGTTATACTGATGATGTTCTAATTAAAGATGAGTAATACATAAAAGGTGTCATATTTGTACTAATATGATCCGCAGGGACTGCGCCTGAACAAGATGAAAAAGCCGCTGACTGATAATCTACAAATCTGATTGTGTGCTGCAATCGCAGCCGGATTTTTATAACTATATAACCATTACTTTCTAAGATAATGCCAATTTTTAAAATATACATGCCTGAAACAAGAAATGATATATAAATATTGTTCATTGTCTTCAAAGTGATGAAAGTGAGACCAACCTGTCACCTAAATAATTAACAACCAGTCCATTGCAATTAATACTGTAAGGGATATAAAGATATGCTTAAATGTGAGAAATATTATATCTGACCGCTTTCCTGAGACAACCAACACAAAAAGGTGAGACAATATACATAAATTAAACAAAGAAGAAATTGAATCTAAGCGAAATATACAGTGAGCACACATGTAGTGCAATCATTTATTATTGGGTCTGAATAAATATAACATCATGCATTATTGTTATGGAAGTACGTATGTGTACTCGATTGTACATTAATTTTTACACAGTTTAAGTCTTAGAACTTTGACACAAATCTTTGTGAAAGGATCTTTGATTAATAGCTAAAAGCTGTGCGTTTGATCCCTTTCTTAATTATTGTCTAACTATATTCTTAGAATTACAATACACCTAATATAATTTAACAAATTACAGTATTGATTATCCAAAATTATAACCATTTGGTAGATATAATGAAGTGAAATTTATCCCATAAGTAGTTTTGTTCGGACTCCTTTCTGGTACAGATGTTCAGCTAACAGACGTACAGTAAATTACACTTATACACATGGACTATGAAGTGTTTGGACCACTAGCTAACAAATCAATATTAAATACGTTAGCGTATTTGGAAATATGCAGTAAAATGGTGGAATCACACGGTGTATGCAGTAGTATATTGACGAGACCTTTAGCATATTATCTCAGGAATATTGGTCCTTTCATCCGCTAAATATTCCATTAATGTATCCATTCCTTGTTTTCATAAAGTAATTTCTCTAAACAGTAAATGATTTCAACATTATCTGGTATTTATCACCACATTATTGGAGTGACATTGCATTAATTTGATTGTCAAGGTTCTAATAATGTTTCAACAAACAGCTCTTTCAATATTTCTCGCATATATAATTATAGATTTACTATTAATAACATTTGATTTGCTAGTGGTAAATGTGTAACCATTCCTGGTCACTATATACAATTTACAACACAATATAACAGCTAACAAAATAAGTGTTAATGTATTATTATGAATATAATTTATGTGATCTTGGTACTTATAAATGCGTTATTGTGTATTTGAACTGAGTGATTTACAAAAGGATCGTTACATTGGTGATCATTATAAAGTAGAACGTCCAAACAAAACTGGTACACAATGCAAACTATGACTTTTTAGTATTTGTACATGCCTAACTGTTTAATGCAAATCAGGCTGGTTCGGAGTCTAATGTATCACTATTAATTGAGAAAAGTAGTAAATTGTATTTGACCAGGGTGTGAGATTTACGTCAGTTTTCAAATATGTGGACACAGAAAAGGATCATTTTGCTATAGATGAATCATTGATTGTTGGATTGTTATATGTGTGATCAGCAATATGTCTACATACCTTTTTAAACTGAACCAAACACAAAATCAAGAATGGACAGAATATGCATAGAAGCAGCTGGAATAAAAAATAAAATGCCATATGTCAATATTCACAATACAAGAGATATGCATCCTGACCTGCCATCATATATTGCATCATTATGTTGAGTCTAGATATTACTGATTGGTGTATTATCATTAAAAGAAACTATCCTGGAACCGATCTATCATTACATAGTACTTTAGTAGATTCAGGTAAAGCTGTTTAAGTAAAGAAACTAAATATACCCTAATTGTCATAATGCAATGCATCAGAAAAGTATTATATCACTGCTTAGGTTTATTATTATTATTATTATTATTATTATTATTATTATTATTAATAATAATAATAATCATAATTACTTTTTATAGCGAATAACCTTTAGAAGCTCTAAGATCTTTACAATATTCATAATGATAAATTACAAAGGAAGATAATGAACAAAATAGATACCATGAAATTAGAAAAAAAGAAAAAAATGCTGAACATATATAAGGTAAGGAACCATCTTAGGTCTTTAATTATCTTCTGGCAGTCGAAAAGGGTGAGTTTTAAGAGCACGTTTGAAAGGGATAACTGTGACTTTGAGTTTAATTTCAATGGGCAATTCGTTCCACGTTGTTAAGTCCTGGTATGCAAAGTAACGTTATCCAGATGATTTTGTTTTCATAGTAGGAATATTGGGTATCCGATTGTCAGAGGAGGAGCGTACACCTCGCTGAAGTCAGATAGGCATGTTCGACTGGAGTCCGTCAGTGACACGATGCAGAGAGAAAACGTTTTGTGTTTGATTCTGGATGTAATGGTTAGCCAGTGTAGGGTAACAGTGGTGAGGTTTGCTCCGATATTTGTACTCTAAGGATCATCTGTGCAGCTGTGTTGTGAACGTTCTGAAGTTTATAGAGTAGACATAAGTGACTTACAACAGTCCAGTCTTGAAGTCTTGAAATAATAATTTACACGCAAGCGTTTTAGTGGCATCAACTGAACGTTATTTGCGAATGGAGCTGATGCGTCTCAGCAGAACAAACTGTACAAACATTTATCTGCGGTCAATCAGAGCATCATCACATCCGTGTGAGCGTTTTAATCTCATCATGTTTCAAATTATCTACATATTTTAATATATAGTGAATCACCGATTTACAATATATTTGTTGATGCATAATGTACTATAATGTCGTATAAATGCAAAGCAAGAAACATACAATATGCTCTCATTAAATACTTAATATTGTGTCGTAGCTGTGTATTGGTAATTTATTTTAATTTGAAGACAGAACATCAATGGCCTTGTATTCCTTCACAGGGTAGTATGATTTAGCAGTTCACTTGTATATTGATTCGAGCTTGTAAGACACACAGTTCAGCCCTCGAACGTTTTCACAACGTTGCTATATGGGTTTGGTTTGGTTACTTGGGAAAATAACGTTTTGGCAACATTGTTAAATCGCCACACATGAAAATGAAATTAAATAGTCATCTGATCTAAAAGATATAGTTAATTACAAATGGTATGTAATTGCATTGATCCTAATACTATAGACAAGAATTAACATACTTATTCCAAAGATATTATATAACGTTTTAACAACGTTGTACCAATGTTGTGGTAAACTTTACATTATCATAGAGAACACTCATAGTTTCGTAGTTCATCCATTGTTATTTTCAAAAGCAGTAACTAAAAGGAGTCTGCAATAATGGTATAAAAAACAACATTTTACTCGTCAGCTTTTCTTTATTACAACCATGAGGTGCTGTCATTGTCTTAACAATATTTTACGTATCTACGAACCAAAGACTAGCTCATCCTATACCGTCGTACCGACCGTATTACACAATTGAGGCCAGAGACGAATCTTCTGTTTCCCGCTTTTTTGAACCACCAAGGTCAGAGCATTAAATAGTTAACGTATATTCGCATATTTAGTTGCAGAAAATAATGTTTTCTTCATTGATCTATGTCTGCTGATGCAATCAAGCACATGTAAACTGCTACGAGATAGGCGCGAAAATGGGATACATGTATATCGACTAGTATGTTCATCTGGTGAAAATGACCTAACTGCTTGGCATATTTCTGTGACTTTTATCCGACTCGTATTAAGTAAATTATACTTTTACATTATTACATTTTTGGAACGAAAATATGGAGGATAGGATATGTTACCATGATAAAATGCCGTCCTTTAGGCTAGTATTTCGAATTAGGCGCGTTTAGCTTAAGAGCTAAAGATTTATCGTTCTTGACCAAAATGTATACATGATAATATGAGGGATAGTGTCTGCAGGATGATGAAACGGCTACGAACAAAATGTCTCTGGTCAGGCTATAGTGTAAAGGGACGTAAAGGGAAAAAAGCTTTTAAAGACCTTGTGATATGCAGAGTTTTGATCAGTAATTATGACTTGATTTCAATTGTCTATTATTTTTAATTACTCTCCAGAGATTTTTCTATGAATTAATAAGGTACTATATGTCTCTTTACGCACACTGCAATTACATCTATATGAAAGAACCTGGGACCACATTTCAAAGTACATATTTTATAAATACTCCATTGATTATTGCTGGCATTTAGAAAACTGCAATGCATTCTTTGCTGTGAAACTTATTTTAAAATATTGTGTTTCTCACGGTTCACTTGCCTGACATGACACATAAGTACAAAGTTATCTTGTAACTTTTCTTAACAATAATAAGGGATGCACATGTGCAGTGAAGAATGTTTCATAAAGTTTAATAATGCTAGTTATTGTTACTTCTGTATATGTAAGCGGTGCTGATATGATATGTGATTTTTAAATTATATTTTAATTTGCAGGTCCCAGAACAGAAGAAGAAAGAGATAGTGCAGGGGCAGACTAATTCTGATTGCTAATCTTAATTAAATTTAGAAAATAAACAAATATTGATATTATTTTTTTGTATTGCTTCCTTTTTCCTTTTTGTCTTTTAAAAATAAATGTTTGAACCTTCAGTCTGCAGATTCAGAAAATTCCTTATCAGGCAAACGCAGTGTGGTTTACCCTACCCATCTACTTTCACTTTGCACCCCGTTACCTAATTTTTGTATTATATACCCTTTGTAGTAGATCTCCCCAAACCCCTGCCTACTTAGTGAACTCACATGTCCATTTTAAATCTAATGAAAGGTGCTGCTGTAAAGTCTGTTAGAAAAACTACCTAGAAGGAGGATTTCATACAGTGAACAGAAAGCAGTGTTTGGATATAGACCATGTTAGAACACCTGCACTGAAACTCATTGCAAACTTCCGAATGGACGCATGAATTTTGATTAAATTAGTAGCATTACTTTTTTATCTAAGATTCTTTTAAGCGCATGAAATGATAAATAAAAAAATCAGTATTGTGAAGAGTTTATTATGATATGTGCAACTTTGAACCGATTTGTGAGAGTTGTCAAGCATCAACGAATGCAGAGTGCTATTCCTATTGGTATTATTATTATGGTCAAATGACTGGTGATGTTTGGTTTGACATGATTGAATGTGGTACATAACTAACACTTAATGAATGCTGTCACAATGGCAGTTTTGACATTCCTGCTATCGCAACTCCTAGCTGGATGGTAATGTTGACATTTTTTAAAATGTCATTTTGTCTGACATTCTTCCAAAAGTTCGGAATATTTGTTTCAGAAACACAAGCCGGTTTTATCAGATTTCCAGAGAGGGTTTCAATGTTGCAAAAATGCTGTAGGAAGGTTATTTAATAACGTTATACAACAACGTTTTAGCAACGTTCCCACTTGTTCACCAAACAACATTGCCACAACATCATTTGACAACGTTGCCACAACCTTACTACAACATTGTTGCAACGTTGTAGCAACGTGGAATTGTTAGCTGGGTAGGTATAGTCTGATTTTTTGCAGGTATCATTCTTAATATAGCACAGAACCCGAACTGCCAACTCAAGTATTATAGTTAGATCACACTGCACCTATCCTAACCATATATTATTCGCAGATGATAAAGCTTGTTGCTGCAATTTATCAATGGTGATATATTAGTCAAAATTTCAATGAGATGAAGACAACTGTACAAGTAGAATCTTAAAGACATCGAGACATATGTGGGAGCCAATTATTTGATTATACCGGTAAGGTTGGACGAATGCATTTCAAATCAAGATATAATATCATGACAGACGTACTCAGTTTGCACCAAACCTAAAATTCCTAATTTAAAAAAGCACAGTTGTGTACAGTAAACATAATATATTTCAAAGAAATGAACAATATATGCTTGTTTTATCTCTGAAACAGTTTTTGATCTAAACCGTACAAATTATCATCAGTATTGTTCGTAATATGTGCCATATACATACCTCACAGGATGTTTTTATACTTCAGTTTCGTCCCAATATGCACTGGTGTTCACATTTTGTTTCGCGTGAGTGACATTTCGATTATATTGTTCACGGTTTCTGTTATTTTAATAGAAAGGTGCTCCATCTTATTGTATGTATAAGCACTACAAGTGAATGCATATACATGCACATTATTCCGTTAATGCTAACACTATGTATACTGTTTAATATTCAGTGAACAATGAAGCAATTAATTCACAGCAAACACTCATGAAAATAAGTATCTGTAACACAAAATCGTGATGTGACATCACACCAAACAGTATTATGTCTTACTTTGTTTTTACGTCAAATTGTAATTATATTTTAAACTGAATATAAACATGTTTCCCATAAGAACTATACTATTCCCAATTCTCGAAGTAGGAAAAGAATGACTTCGTAGAACATTACGGGTTTCTAATAGCCTACTATGGTATTTATATGGAAACATATTGTTGACGTCTCTTGAGATCAGTCATCAGAGTTTTTGCAGTTCTATCTGCTTACAAAACACAAAATTCCTATTAATCACAGTATAAGTACGCATTACAATTGATGTATACTCTCATGGTGCTAGTGACATGACGTTTTGTTATATTTATTTCAAATGGTCTTCATAAACAATGTATAGTTATATTAAAACTGTTGTGAACAATGAACGTTTAATGTTTGCAAATGATTAATTTTCAGACAGTCAATATAAATCAGCTGCATTGTATGTTTACACCATCGTTACTTTTAAAATTTGGTGAAGGCATATCAATTGGTAACCCAGGCCGTAATGGTATGATTTACATATCCCATATCATTTCAACTTTGTAATATGTATATATTGTTTACTCTGCACCAACCTTTAGATTATTTGATAGAATTCCAGTCTCCTGGTCTATGTCACCCATCCATATATCATTGAAAACATCCTGGCATGCATGTTCGGAGATAAACTGCTTGTTATTTGCATTTACAGCTATCAGAACACAAGAGATATTTCCCCATCGTTTCTGTTTTTGGATTAGGAGTTTTTTTGCCAGGCTTACACCACCTTTTGTATAGCCTTCGTTCAATATTTCACTTGCTAAATTGGTGTAGTCACTGTAATTGCAGACACAAATCAAATATAATTAATTTACATTTAATTGGCCTTGAAAACATTAATCGCTATATTACTTAATTTAAAATAAATGTTATAATTTTATAAGAGAATACAAAATAATATGATCTTGGCTGTACACTATAACACATATGAAGAAGCTTTGTAGAACATGCAATGATATAGTCAGAAAATATATGAACATATCAATTCAGTTTTCATCAGTTCTTTTCATATTATAATGATAAGTTTGATTTGTCCAACTTAAATCCATAGTATACTAACTCTGGAGCACATTAGAATGCGTCCATGGTGGAACAGCCAATCATTACACACTATGGATACAATGAGTTCATTATTTGAATAGTCCTGGCGTCTATCTTACTAATTAGCCATTAACTCCGACGAATGATGGCATGATTAATATGATACTGATATACAGGATATACAACTATATGTAGTTGTTTGACTCCTCTGTATCAGTGTCTGCTTAAGCTGTTATAGAATATATAGGATTTGTCGGGATATCCTATTTATTAGAGATAAATGATTGATCATACATGGTTTCCGTCACATTAAGTATGAATGCGATCCAAAGAGTATTCGTTTTCATTTACCAAGAAGACCTATGTATCTAAAACGTCCTGGCTCATTGAATGGGCATCGAATGCTGGAAGTTGGCTTTTGAGATTGAGTGATAATGGAGAGAGTAGACATGCAATACATCCTGTCACATATAGATCCAGCAGTGGTTGTCTAAGCCAGGCGGTCAAGTTGCCTGAATACCAACAGATTAACATGCTATTTCATGGTGTTATCAATTAGGTCCCTAAGCATGACATATAGTTGACAGACTTCCATCTAAGAATATAAAATCGGTAGGCAGAGATCTTCCGATTCGAGCTTATATTACCTTACATGTTATGTACCACCATGAACTTCACTGATAGGATGATAACACCTTTTCAAGACCATCTTTCCACAAATTGAATGCATTTACTAAGGCAGTTATCGTCATGGAAATTACATGCAATGAATGCTCACGGTGACATTACGAAATACTTTAATGCGATAGGTGCTAATCAAAACCCTTGGAGAGCGAGTTTTCAAGAGAAAGCTTTCAATAAACCATGAAAATATTTATATTGTCCTGACCTCGTTTATTGCAAGCCAAGAAATCTTATTCACATGGGCACATCCTTTGGTACCAGAATTCCAAACAAATCGTTTGCTAGACACAGGTACTACTTTCATCTTCGGCTTCAACTGGAGTCATAGCACACTAAACTCTCCCCCACTTACATAGATGGCATATTGTGAAATAATGAAGGCCACCGATACGATGATTTTTCTCGAGATAGAATGGCCCAATTAACACTTTTTGATTTCCATATCAAAGTTGGGTCACCGATTATATGTCATAAGTTAGACAAAGAAACCAAGGCAATGAGATATGTTACAGATATTTTTAGATCGTGCTCTAAGTTATATGTAAGTACTGTCAAATACTAATATCCATATAATTAGACGTCGCAGAGATAAAGGTGACTGTAAAGTAAGCCATTATACATTACCATATAACAGACCAAATTGACATGCTATATATTGATATAACAAATCTAGATTTGCAGTAGTCACAATTTGTACAGAAGACTTATGAAATCGTATATAAAGGTATTCACTTACAAAGAACAAGTGTTTGAAATATTGCAAGTAATTTCACGTGTATAAAAAGTTCTGCCTCTATTTTGAATGATGCTGCCCAACATATCGTTTGAGTGACCTAGATGAGACTGTGGACTACAGGTTGTGCCAGTTATAGAGCGCGCTGTATAGGGCACATTAATAAGTTTGGGTTATTAGTTCATAATGATACATGATAATTGGTAATTAATTGTAATATTCGATAACAACCATGCTCAAAGCTGTACAAGATGCTGTTGAGATAGATATGTTTCAATGATAGTTCAACATGCAGCGAGGTTGTACTGTATATGCTATGCAATCTTCTTGCACCTGCAATTATGGAGCTTAAACCAAAATATATAGTTTTAATCAGTTTAATGTCATATTTACATACAATCAATATGCCAATGATGAATACTCAACACCATAATATATTTACTCGAAGAATATTGCTGCATCAACCAAGATATTTGACAACATTCATACATAATTTAGAGCGATTAGAAGTACAGATGGGATACAGCCTTAAGGGCACGGAGTTGAAAGGGCTTTGCAATGTTGATAATAAAACGATGTTTGATCAATACAGATACAAATGTATACGTTATCATTACAGAGAGATATACACAAAGACATACATGTTGCTGTAAAACTTCTCTACAAGATCACCCAAATGACTGAAAGGCACAAGAATGTGTAATATTCGAAGTCTAAAATTGGCATATGGACTTATTAGGACATTAACACTTCTACACAAGACACGATTTAGTTGTCTGACCTCCATTATAGCAAGGACACATCGTTTATCACTTGTATTGCTAATAACTTATTTGATTGTGTCAGTAACATATTGCGTCGTATACTTGATGTAAATGATGCAGAATATGCTGTAATATACCACCCCCCCAAAAAAAAAAAAAAAAACAATAAAACACATATACACCCTTGATCGGGTTGGAGAGATCCGGTTAGGAATAAAGCAGTTCAAAGCCATGACTATAAGTGTAAGATTCGTCAGCGAGGAGCCTGTGTAATTCATGTGGACGCCTACATTACGGTCAACAACTATTGATTGCCGGACTTGCTCTAAGGTATGTCACCGACACAGTCTACCATTTGTATATAAATGGTTCGTCAGTGCAGGAATGTGTTAGATATTAACCTGATATGTATTGGCTACGGCGTTCTCTATTTTCGCATACGCGCCCCAAATTGTACAATATTGCAAACTGGTATTTGTATAGCACGTTTTCGCTAACAACCTTCTGAAACAGCTAGCTTATCCGTGGATTTTGTTTCTCTTAGACATTTACTTGTCACTGTGATTGTAATAAAACAAATGGAAATCAAAACAGTACCATTGTTATTATTACAATATGACAAGCTACCTCATCAAAGAAGATTGACTAATATAGGTGTCAAAAAATGAAATAATTTTACGATCAACATCATTATAAAGTACTATCTTTTACATAACTCGCGTAATGACATATAATATCTAAGTCAAGGGTTTAAATCCAAGAAAACCATGTTTATGATAGAATTCACTCCTAACATTACCTTCGTAACCATCTATATTAGTGCAAATCAGTTAACGTATGCTTTTTTATGAAGACGTCACTCTTCCGACCAGCACATGTCTTGCAAAATTGTTTAATGCAAACTTGATACATTTGGGATGATTACAAATGATGCCTAACTGTAAATGAGCTAATTTTAGCTGAAAACGACTTTTCAGAGAAACGTTAAGTATAATTTGTTATTGTGTCTATTAGCTCATTATACTCATCAATAATTGAGATATAATCACTGGAAATTAATGTTCATAATTTTCTATAATATAATCATAAAGAGGATTGTTTGACCCAACACACAATCTAAGACAGTGACCTTAACCTGTTTTAACTATGTTGTTTTCTCATTTTAATTTATAACAGCCAGGAACATGACATTCGTCCTTGCAATACGTGCACATAGAAGATAAATGATGTTTGTTCAGTCATATTAGAGGTTTGAGTCATAAAGGTTGTGCCAAATTGAGCTGTATGAGACTGCGATATTTTGCAAAGTATCCACCTTTTACACCTGAAGATCGATATTGACATCATTATGGAAGCGACTCGTGAAATCTTCAATTACCTGAGTTGACTAAAGTTAGCATATATTATAGCAATTGTTATTGGTTAATCACCACATATCAAAAGTTTTTATTTTTCATTATCAAATTGGGCATGAACTTGTCCAGTTCCTTTTCTACAAATCCTGGAACGTTGTAAACTTACTTGAAGACCCAACTCATAGCACGTTATATTATTTCTCTTAGCTATCTCATATACGACAATTAACTTTAGAATTCAGGAGACGTCTTAACAATTATTTAAGAAAAAAATACTGCTATTTAAATTTTTAATATTTTGTTGCAAAATTAGAAACGTATTTATAATCTTGTTTCTTTTGAAAGTGTTTATAACCGAATAGGTCAAAAACTACTATCGCATGAAATGCATGATTGCTTTCTACCTGCCAGTTCTAATTTTGTTAAACTAACTTGAATATAAATGTTTCTTTCTGCATTCCTGTTTCATCTTTCTGATTCCCGGTTTAACTGTTTTCTTTCTCTAGCTGAATATCTTCATTTTCCATCTGTAAATTAGTTTTGTCTCTGGGATTGGTTTTGCTTCAATTTTGCTCTTCAATTTCTCTATCATTTTGTGTTGCCTATTTTTTCATTTTTACTTTAATCGTATCTTTAATTATGTTCGTTTAACTTTCACCATTCAGATTTGTTAGTGTCCGTGACTTCTTGCTGAAGATGAAGTTTTCCGTACTATGTTTCGATATGGTCGTTTTAAGAGCATTTCGTGTAACTTTATTTCCGTCAGAAAAATATTTGCTAGTCAAACCCAAAGCACATTTATGAAACGAATTCATTACAACAAAACACTGAATCAATCACAATTGTATTTCAAGTTTACGAATGATGCTTTTATTTCCAAAATGTAATACTTTCTGGCTGTGTCAAAAATTATTAAGATGCACATATCTGGAGACTCGCTACTAATCGTGATTCACAACTGGTTATCGTTCTTCATAATATAAAACGACTTAATGTTCATAGTCAGGAGCATGGTCTTTGTCTACGTTATCAAACCACATATACAAAGAGACGCCCTAAACAAGCGGCGAACGTTAGACATGTCCAGTTATTCTATGCTACTCCAATGAAGGGTAAGAGGCCTACTAAGTCGGTTGTCAGCTGCAGATGAATGATGATACAATTAAGACCATTCTAATCCCAACACAAAGGCTTTTTCATTTGCATCCTTTACCTCAATCAATACTTATCAGTAAGACCAACATTAAATTTACACAGTCAGTACGAAACATATGTGTTGTTCTGGATAGTCTGTGTATATATATATATATATATATATATATATATATATATATATATATATATATATATATATATATATATATAGATAAGGATTATTGCACAATATGTTGTTAACATCATTCAGAAGCTCGCGCGCCCTTGCAAAGCAAGACATTTAATAACACACAATATTCCCCAAGAGAGTGTTTACAATTTACTTTCTAAGTCTGATAAGTAAATGGCATAACGAATCTTACCGACTGTCTTTTTCACATTTTTCCTTGAGGTCTTTATTATCAATCTCGTGTGACATCGCGGATAGTAAGGCGTGTGCAAATAAGGCAGCAGTCAATGCATCCTGTAAAATGTAGGGTGAAATGTTTACTCTGGTCAGAAATTTGCTTTGATTTAACATTTAGATACTGGTATGACTAACATTATAACACAGGAAGATTGACAGTGGTCTTCTTGATGCGAAATAATACAAAAGATGTATTGTCTCATTAGTAAAACAGCTAATGAAGATCCTTATCACATTTGACTACGCTGTTGCATGCAATTTAGAAACAAGATTCGTATTTTACATTTGAGGCCATGTCTCAGTTTCGACTTAAATTTTGGTGAGTTGAAAATATAGTAAATTCTAAGTCAAGAATAACAACTTCATACATTTGTATTATTAAATATTATATGATTGGCCTATCACAAATTATTGTTGGTGAAGCCTTGTTTTTCCTAGAATATGACATAATAAATGATGCCAAGTTTCCTGTATATTAAAACAGAAAACAATTGGCCTTAGTACGTCATGCAATTGTTCTCTCAGCACGAATACTAGATGTACTAATAAGATCATTACTGGCGTCATGCGTAAATATACCACAAGTATTACATTAAGCAATCGTCAGTACATTTGCATTGCGCAATATGTCACGTATGCATCTACAATACACTGTGTTGCGACTGATAACTTCTTTTCTAATTTGAAAATCCACAGTAAACTATCAATATGCCGTTATAGAGGCAACAAATATGTTATATTTTATATATCCTCCCCCCCCCCCCCCACGAAAACACCGTGGTGGTGACCAAAACAAAGTTATAAGCCATCAAACACTCACCATCTAATATAAAGCATTGTCATGGTAGGAACATTTTAATCCTCACACTTGCAAAATAAATTGTATATAAAAGGTATTGTAAACACCCTTTGTCTACCAGTTTGTGTTGACAACTGCGGAAATGTTTCATGAACTGAAGTATTCTACTTAGGGCGCTACCTAGCGAACGCACCTGTTTGTGATATGAGCGAACGGTGTTGGAACATGGCCAGTAAAATTGTCTTCACTCCTTGATATCAACACACCGTTTTGTCAGAGCTTCATGTGCTAGGCTCACATACATGCTTGATTAGTTATCTCAGCATATTATGCCAATTTCAGCTATGAGTGCATAAATGTAATTTGAATTGCTAGCTCCTTCTGTCGCCTGAGTATGTATTAGTCTGTAAGCGTGCAATGATATTTTATGTGACAACACCCTCTTTGTTTATGAGTAAATTGTAAAACAGTTATTTACTAACTGCTATATGTCTATTTCCAGTTTTACTACTAATCGCATGGATGTTTGACTTATGTCTCTGATTAAACAAACGTTGTATATACATTGGTACCTTTTGCATAGCTTGATGGACTAGCTAATGGAATAGTTGAGTAATGATATGGAAATGTTTGACGTCAATTCAGACATTATGTATACACGTGTTGTTCGTATCCAGCATTCAAAAACGATAAAACCCATATATTTAAATGCCATTAGCGAATGAAAGGTGTGTAATGAAATATTATTGACACTAAAAAAGTCTCGAATTGCCAACAAACGTATCCAATTATGAACCAATGTCTAATATGTTGATCCTGTACCAGTTGACCAAGTATTTTGTTTGAATTTCATATTGATGTTTTCAGCTGTGATACCGCCATGTAGCAGCAGCGCTATTTATGCAGAACCCAGCATTTGAATTTCGATAATATGTCACTCCTTGGAGATAAAACATGGTTTACCTCGTTCAGCAGATCTATATATCTAGCTTATTTGTCCACGTATTTGTGGACTACCTCAGTGACATATGTAGAAGAAGACAGGGTGTTGACTTTGTGTGCACTTATAAGGTATTGTCCATTCCTTGTATCGCCTGATCTCAGCATGAACCTAATTTCTTCAGCATCATAAATTGTCGACATCTTACATTATGTGTCGCTACCAATGGCCGTGCCATAATATATATAAGGGCAGTTAGAAGTGCTTTCTGCATAGATAGTTTCTCTTATTGTATAATCATGGAAAGAAAGGATAAGAACAAACATGATCGATTCTAATTACGTATTGCCAGTTTATGGCTTAGAGGCTGCCAACATTAAAAAGTTGTGTCACACGAAATAGGCAAGCAAAAGCATACGATTTTGACAGACATTTCTGCAAAGAACTGCATCATATTCTGCTCCTAAATGGGTCGTTTTAGCGTAATATAATTTCACGGAGTGGAGCAGCTGGAAGATGAAGCTGAGTAATGACAAAGTACGTGTAACAACAGTAGCACTTTTGTATTTGTAGTGGTGTAATCTTGAGAACAAGGGACGACGAATTTCATCTAACAAAAACGAACGAGCAAAAGAAATAACCCATGTATCATCTAAATACGTTTAAAATATAACACCCAAATTAATGATCAGAACATTGTAGTCTTAGTTATTCGGAATTAAAAAACAGTCGCACATTTCCCAATAGATGTTGGGTATACTATACCAACTAGCATCACGCATGCATTTTAAT
Organism: Unio delphinus; assembly: GCA_029339505.1. Lineage (NCBI taxonomy): Eukaryota > Metazoa > Mollusca > Bivalvia > Unionida > Unionidae > Unio > Unio delphinus. The sequence goes on along the minus strand of JAQISU010000152.1, from coordinate 475,705 downwards.
CAGAAAAGGTTTTAATAGTTCCCACAGGGCGTGGTGCCGATATGGCTTGATGATAGTACTGAGGGAAAAAGAAGGAAATTGCTGAACGTATTTCAATGTGGTGTGAAATAAGGAAGGACAAACTATATCGTCAACACAACTTAAATACCAATAACTATTGATTCGTCGGCGGGAAAAAACTGATAAAGTTACCTTGCAATCAAAGTGATATATATATATATATATATATATATAGATATATATATATATATATATATATATATATATATATATATATATATATATATATATATATAAATGAAGAATCAAATCATGCCCTGCAATAACATATATTTCCAACATTGCTCAGCGAGCTTCTCAATGATGTTAACATTGCTCCAATTTGGTTTCAGCAAAATGTTGCAAGTAGTAGGTAACCAAATCGACCACGTTGACACAGAAGTCACTGAAATATAATAGTTACTTCAGCGATATTAATTTAGGACTTCCGAATGCAATATTTTAATAGGGCGCTGTACCAAACGGTTTGTTTTACACCCCAGGGAAAGAGTAGTATTTTTCATTGATACAGGATGGCCATGGAAATTGAAATTGACCGTAACATAAAGTTGCTATAATTTTTGCTGAAACTTGGAATTTGTTTCCTAACGTGACAGAAAGTAGACTATATCGTATCTCATCAGATGACGTTATACCACATCTAACTAGAATGTTGATTGGATAACGAAAAGTAAGAAAATATAATGAAGACAGTAAGAGGTCATATCGATATATATATATATATATATATATATATATATATATATATATCTTGTATAAATAAAATAATAAAATATACTATAGACAGTCATACATATAATTATATTGCTATGAAGGATACACAACATATCAATTTAAATTTTACAGTTTTATATATTGCACTGGCAATAAATACATTTTCTTTACCGTCATAAAGTCAATTGCCTGGTCTGCTGCGCTTCCAGCGCCGTTTGTTGGTTGTCCCCTTGTCAGTGTGTCTTCAGAAGTAGACGCTTTGATGTAGTCAGGCTGAAAAATCCAAAAGTGAAGAAAGAGTTCAGGCTGGCACTAAGTAACGGGTTTAGTGCTCTTGAAGATGAGACAGCGCTGACCATCGACAATTTTAACTGAGCAATGAAGGAAGCAGGAGAAGACGTTTTAGGCTATAGAAATAGTAAGAAGACAGAGTGGATATCAGACGAGACATAGACTCGCATGGAAGTGAGTAGACAGATTAAGAAGAGGCTTTTGTATTCCGAATTACCAAGACTGAAAGAGAGAACTTCCACGGAGTATAGAGGAAAAGATAAGGACGTGAAGGAATCAGCAAGGAGAGACATGATATAAAACACAGAGAGGCTGGCGAAGGAGGCGGAGGCAGAAGCAGAGCCGAAAGACACGAAGACGGTGTATCGAAACACAAAGAAGCAGAAGTGCAACTACAGTCAGCACCACCACCTTACAGTGAGACATGAAGTTGGAACCTATGTCACAGTGGAGGAGGAGAAGCTGAAGATATTGAAGCAACACTTTGAGTCTCTCCTTCCTGAATCGCCCAGACCCACCAGTACTCGCTGACATTCCTGAAGCAGAGGAGACCTCCACATCACTATTGAGGAGGTCAAGCAGGCCATTCACAAGCTGACGAATGGAAAGGCACTTGGCGATGATGGGGTATGTCCCAAGATGCTAAAGGCAGAAGACACAGAGACGCCGCAGATTCTTTGCCAGAATCTCCACACACAAAAATGGGATAGTGTGAAATCTTCAAAATGACTGGAAAACCGTAGTCATAGTCAAACTTCCCAAGAAAGGAGATCTGGGGAACTGCAACAACTGACGAGGAATCACCTTACTATGTCTCTCCAGTAAGATATTCAGCCTCATCATTCTTCTGCGCATCACAATAGCTGTGGACGGCATCCTAAGCCAAGAACAGGCAGGCGTTAAGAAGGGGAAATCCTACATGGACCACAGCTTCACACTGAGGCAGATCCTTGAGAAGTCCAATGAGTGGAATGGATCCCTTTCTTTGGTCTTTGTGGACTTTGAGAAGGCCATCGACAACCTGCACCGGGCCTCTATGTGGAAGATCCTACGACACTATGGCATCCCCCATAAACTTGTCAACGTCATCAGGTCCCTATACGTGAACTTTGAATGCAGAGTACTCCACAACAACCTACCCTGAAACATTCAAGGTTGAAACTGGAGTGAAGCAGGGATGCATTCTCTCTACGATTCTCTTCTCACTGGTAATTGACTGGATTATGCGCCACACCACAGAGTGCAAGAGACAAGAATACAGTGAACGTTGACCTCAGTGCTGGATGACATGGCCTATGCCGACGACATCAGGCTGCTGGTCAGCAGACACCAGAATATCCAACAGAAGACACAACAGTTGGTACAGACAGAAAGCACCACAGGTCATCGAGTCAACACAGGGAAGACAAACGTCGTTAGGAAGAACACTAGTGTGGGCAACCCAATCACCGTCAACGATAAGCCCCTGCAAGAAGTAGACGATTTCACGTACGGGGGCAGTAAGGTCGCCACGGATGGAGATTACACAAGTGAAGTCACGACAAGAATAATCAAGGCAAGTCAGCACTTCGCAATGCTGAGGCCCATCTGGAGGACAATAAACGTCAGCATCCAACCAAAGATCTGTATCTTCAAGAGCAACGTATTGAGCGTCCTTTTCTACGGGTCAGAGTGTTGGAAGTCCACTGCTAAGAAAGAATGTAAGCTCTAAATCTTCCAAACCAATCGCCTGCGACGCATCATGAGGATGTTTTGGCCAAACATGATTTCGAACGAGGAACGCCTGCACAGAGGGGGCTCAAGCACCATTACTGAGATCATTACAACTGGTCAATGGATATGACTCGGTCACGTCTGCAGAATGCCCCCTGACTCACTACCAAGGTTTGCACCGAGATGGACCCCACAGGGGAAATGGAACCGTGGCAGACCCAAAGAGACCATTCGACGAACCGTGGAGAGAGACCTTAAAACCAGAGGCCTCACACTGCATACCGTCCACGCAACAGCTGCCGATAGACCAAAATGGTGCTCCCTTGCTGTCTCCTCAAGCACCAGACGGAACTGAGAGGATTGATGATGAGGATGATAGATGATGAGTACGTCCATTAGGATACACATTTTCTAACATATGAATCCAATAAGTTTCTTCTATGAGTCTTGTCATGTTACAATGCAAATTATATATTGACATGAAACAAAACTGGAGTAAAGAGGTGATTATTGGTGTTAAAAGCTTTTGAAATGTTGGAGGAAAACATAGGATCTGTATAATTTCTTATATCAGAGCGATGATTATTCATTCTCTTAGAAACTTGTTGAAGTGTTTGTCCAATATATTGCATGTTACATGTTTTACAGGTTATTACATAAATCACATCTTTTGATCTGCAGTCTAAGAATTGCACCCTAAGTACAACCAATCCGCCACTGATAATTATCGAGCATGCAATACATTTAAAGATTTAATGTCATCTTAAATAAGGAACCTAAACGCTTAATTACATCTGCTAATGCAAGCCTAAACAATGTAATTCACCTGTATAGTGACGCCAACAAGAAATAAGCGCAAAAGGATACTGTTAGGATCTGTCCAATCATTTAGCAGCGGAATAGCTGGCGTGGTGCCAGATGTAATACGAACAACATGTTCTCTCCTGTTTGTTTTAGATATAAAATACAGCTCATCAGCAGCCGGAATCATAGCGATGAAATAAAAGCACAAACTAAATATTTTGACTACTAAAACAGCAATTAAATCGGTTATCAGAGATATTGCTAACATGACAAAGTCCAGCGATTTCTGAAAACTAAAACGAAATATACTGATTTTGAACGACCAAGTACGTATGCATTAGCTTGATATACGACTAGCGCTATTCATTCACAATCAATGTTATAATGTTCTTAAGTCTAAAGATTATTGTTGTGCAGCATAACGTTTTATAATCATGTTGTCTATACATATACCCCCGATAATTTTATTTTCATTGGAGAACTCTGTATTGGTGAGTCAGCGTCGAAATATGAGTACATGAAGTACTTTCAAAACGACACGCTACACATTAATAAAGAGGGTCCAATAATTAATGATTTCACATATAAAGGGTTTACTTGCTTAAACACAAAGACTTTACAAAATTTAGAGACCCTTAAATGGACTGCGACACCTATCAGGATCTCACCCCTTGGTCAATACTAGCTCGAGTAAACATCGATTGGTATGTATTACTAGCATCTATAACCTTTCCATCAAGGGAATTATATGCAGTGTTGAATGCCATTTAACTATATTTTGTTGAAGGAACTCACATGTCACTTTGGTGAAACATTTTAAGCCGAAATGTATTCTGGCGGCACGAGAAATGAGGAAAATGTCTGTTAGTAGAGTAAGTCCTGACTGCCTTATTTCGTGCTCGTTACTGATAAGTTTAGTCATGTCATGATAAGAAAATAATTGTGCACATGAATCACATCACTATAGCAACGTAACAGTATCAGTGTGTAAGAGGATCAATTCAGTCAGTTTCATTAAAAATATATGTGAAGATGGAAACGCCATACATTAGTATAATTTTGTTACGGGTAATGAGACAGCCGACAAGAAACATAAAACCAAATATCATGGCGAAATAGACTACGACTACACTAGAAACAAAATTTAATGATATGCTTTGTCTGTTTGAATCGACACAATATCTACAACGTCAACGCAACGGGACCATCAAGGCAGGAGAATCAACATCTGGAATAAAAGTGAATATAAATTCTAAAATGGATATGTTGTAAGGACATTTATCGTTATTATACCAACAAAAGTGAAGCAAGAAACGATTGATTGTTGTAGCAGAAATAGAAACAGACTCAAAGCCATTTCCAATGGAAACAACATTCATGTGGTTAACGTTTAAAGAAAAAGACACTATAAAGATCACAATTTAACTTACTGGTGCCGGTCATATAATTCATTTTCATAATAATATACCGAAATCATAAGGATATCTAGATATTGATTGTTAATATTATTAATTTATTCAAACAAATTGTTACAAAGTAAATCTATTCGCATTCCAAGCACAACATTCTTAATCCTAAACATAAATGACAATAAAGGCCCACTATGATAAGCATACTGGCTTGTTAACATCAAATTCACATTGATTCCATGATGGCGTGACGTACATGATGTTACGCTCTCAAAAACATGCAATATGCCATATTTTATCCATATTGATTATTAATATATTATCATTCACTCCTTAACTGACAATCACTAGTTATCCTCCCATGGTCCCGATGTGAATTGGGATACTGTTTACAAACTATCATTATCATGTACAGTTGTTTCCTTTCGTCAGACACATTTCGTGAAGTTTTTGTTTTATATTATGCTGCTCAAGAAAATTTAATTAATATATAAATCACAATCAAAATGATTCCTGCACAAATCTAAATCATACAGTTAACGTGGTATCACTGTCAGATGTCGAGTTCATTCCATATAAACAAGGTGAATTTTAACATTTCAATTTAAGAGAATATTTTCCAAAGATATATTGACCTAAGCGTAAAAAATAACACTAAATTAATATACATCTAGGAAGTCAATAACCATTATTGCGCATTTTCAGGAATCACATAGTGCTTCTTAATATTTTCAGTTTAATTCTGAAATGTTCAAAGAATAACACTTTCTAAGACATATGTTAAAGAAACATTTCCCCAAAATGTATAGTACAACACCCAAGAATATCCTTAGTAATGACATACATGAACTACATATATGTATCTATCCGGCAATGATTAAATACAAACCTACAAACAGAGACAGATACATAGCAAACTACTCTTCCAAAACAGCTTTGCATTGACATTTAAATTGTTCCACTAATATCTTCAAAATGTATTGCGTTTCTCTGCCAAATATGTATCATGCTAGATCTCAACAAAATCCTTTCAGACCTATCATGATTTAAATTGCAAAAAAAAAATTTTACGCACACTTTAACGTTTTATAAAATATCAAAAAAATATAATAATGAGAAGAAAAAGCAAAGAAAGGGCTATTGACAATTTAGATACAAAACACAACTAGCCTACATTATTATATTACAATTCTCCAAGATTTGGACAAATGAGAAAGAGAAGGGTGAAATGTCTCATTATCGATTGACAAAGAAAGAGATATATCTATACAATTCAGCACAGAATCAACACTATATTCATTCAGCTCTGATGTCCAGCAATATAACAATGTAACACAGAAATGTGTTACCTTTCCTTGTCGCCAGAACAATATGGCCATATCTTTTCGATGGTTTAGAACTAACCAAACGAAGAGGTCCAACCAAGGATGCTCAACAAATGATTGTTCCTTTGGATCTTGTTGATCTGTGAAGAAAAACAAACATGATATGAAATAGTTATGAACATTTCATGTTTTGATAATTTACATGATATTATTAAGGCATGCCAGATTGACAGTCCCAATCACACCCCACACCATTTCAGAGGAGAAAGATAACCTCAAACGAGATGAAATTATATAAAACGATATCATCTTTTGGACATGAGATCAAGAAAGATGTCTAAAGATTAGCCTCATTGTAATGACGAAAGTCTGAAACACGTATTCAGGAAGATGTGTTTCTATGAATTCCTTACTTCATGATTTGACATTTACATATCCGTAGCAAACTGACACGGTTTGATCGCTATACAATATATAACTACCAAACACTTCATCGTGATTGTTTCTTAAAACATTCATTCTTTATACTTAGAATGTATAATATACAAATCCGTGATATATGTTACAAGAGAGAAAGTAAAGTTCAAATTGTGATATATTCTTTATTGTTATGTTTTAAATTGCTTCAAGAAGATCCGCAATGTCCCTAACATGTCACCAGTATAGAGTTGAAAGTGATGTTTCGCACTAGGGCATCATACCATGGATATGAAACATCAATTCCCAATCAGTCGCATTAGCCTGACATCAGATCGACCATTCAAAACACCAAACTCTTAATGCGGAGCCATAAGCAGTTGTATATGTCTGTGGTATGACTCAACGGGTTTTAACAGCACGAAATTCCACATCCGAAGCGAACGATACAACTATTCAGGCCACCAGTGTTCAAACAAACGATACAAAACTGAATCAGTTCAGTACACAAACACATGCTTGTCCGTGCGTCTTTAAATATAGTGTTTACTCAAATTTAATTATAGACCGCCCCGTGGAATAGTCATATTATATATATATATATATATATATATATATATATATATATATATATATATATATATATATATATATATATATATATATATATATATATATATATATATATATATGATGTCTGAATTGTGATGCGCTGCAATGAAATTTTGATGACAAATTGATGAACAGATTTGTTGTTTAACAGCGGAGTAACAAGTCTAGAATAGCCCGTTTCTGACATTAAATTTCTACTTTCTGATTACGCGAAACACATTAGTGTAACTCAACAAATATTCCATATGTTTAAAACAAAACACAAGTGTAGTCACCTCCGTCCCGTCGGAAAACAGAAACAACCTTTAAAGCCGACTAATATAAATGGCTTCGGCTGCTTGCTTAACCTATAGGTCTAAATTTAATATTCAGTTAATCACTTACTATATCATAATTAAATGGAACACAGGTCCCTTTTCAAAAGCAAACTGGGACTCAGGTGTTCTGGCCAGCGTTAGTTAAGGCGGATATGGATCTAAAGTTTGTTTTTGTATCAAAACTGTTCTAGAAGAAATTGAATAATCAAAACAGTCAGTCTAATGTGATCTTGTTTACTATTATTTTATAACGGAACACCTTTATTAATAAATGGATGAGCAGATTTGCTCAATCACACACGTTTTTAAAACACAGTTGGATAAATATAAAAATACCGCAAAGAATGACTAACTGTATTACGAACCCATTCGCGTATATAATTTAAAGAAATCCACCTGGTAAATCAGAGATTAGTTTACCAGCCAACGGTCTTTTGTTTCAAAATGTTGTGCTTCATTTACGGGAGATATCGTTTCCTATTTCCTAATGCATTCTTATATGTTTGTATAAATATGACTTATGGAGGATGGTACTAACCCGTTAGCCTTATGTTAATACTTGTGCAACATAGATTAGGCAAGCAACTGCATCCTTTTTTGGCGGAATCTGTTTCCATACTACTGTTGTCATCCGTGAATTGATGTACATGGTGTAGCAGCTTTGTTACATGGATATTCGTCTGTACACAATACGTAAAAAATGCATAAATATAAGTCAACGAAATTAATATCAAATATCAAGAAGTGTAACGTTTAATAATTTTCGACCGATGCATCACTGCATGTATGATAATACAACTCAAACTATAGAACCGATTTAAATTGTTTGTCTATCAAATGAACCTAGTTAGTCCGAAAACAAAATGCCGTTATAAAATATAATAATAAATAGTAATATTAAGGATTGATCAAATTCTAGCTTCAGAATTATATAATGAATTTAATTCGTTAAGCAATAACCCATACATATGTTATAAAACTTGTGTCCAATGGATATAGAAAATAAATGCTCAACATTATCAATAGCTTTACTACTGGGAAGCAAAACTAATGTTATTTGTGCATTTCACTCGCAGGCTAACTTTTCCTTACTAACACTGAAGGTTATGTATGTATTTTGTCCTGATATTAAAGGCCATGATGAGCACAGACAGTGCTTGCCAATTCATTAAATCAACTGTTACATTACCTTGTCAACATGATTGTAATCAAAACAATCATATTTCGTTCACATTGCTTAAATCAAGCAATAGCTCTCATTCAAAATGTAAGGCATTGACTCATACGACGTTATGACAGTGATTTGAAGGTATACGCTTCCATGCATATAGGTGAAAATGTTTGCTGAGAAAACACGTATGAAATGAAGTCACAATTATTGATTCTGTAGTGCTGGCTGGATAGACTGTAGATAATTTCCACTGACTAGAAACACTTTCATTGACTGTTCCTTGCAAATTGGAGCTAATATATAGTTAGGTCAATAAGTACTTATTCTCTGAATAAAGGCCAAAAATAGTCTAATGTTTTATTTAATTGACATAATGTAGTAGCATATGGAAAGGTAATCTTAAACCAGTTATTTTGAAATATAGATAAAATTACGGATTAGATTTGTGGCTTACCTGTATAAAGTTCGTTAAATTAGGTTTAATTAAACTTCTATTATCGTCTATTCATGAATGGCATGTAGAATATAACCTTCATATAGCCTTTACTTGAAATCCACACTATTAACACACTAGGATTGACACACTAGCCATTGCATGGAGAAAAAAATGGAAATTGGTATTTTCATGGGCCACCCAAAACTTACCAAGATGAATATGGTTAAGGAGCAAAAGTCTACTGAAGCTATAAAATGGCCTACCTCCATATCTGTCGATTTTACCATCTTTAGCAGTACCTCGTGAGATAAGGATCCTTCAAATTGCTATTGAAAAGAAAAAAAAATAGTAGTTGATGCAAAGGAAGTAAATTGATCATTGGCGTTCAACAAATATTGAAACATGATGCAGACTGCGTAAAAAGAGCAAATTGATTGCTCAAAACCCTGTTAACATAATGCAATATTTCAATATGAATAATGCTGGTGGACAGCAAAACTAATCAAAATGTGAATTATGTTGCATACGTCGTTGGTGTCGATGTGAAACTATGTTTATTAAAGGAACTATCATTTTTACAATTTTATTTCTATCTATGAAAATATTTGTGATATTTTTAGATGTTATATGTAGTACACATTTATTTCAATTAACGACTCATGTGCATATCAAACGATTGTACCAGCCCTTTTTATCGAATTATCGCTATTGCACATTCCTACAGATCAACCATTTTATTTTCGGAGGTTATGGTAAGGCTTCTGGGGGTAACTTGAAAGGCTTGAGCAAGAAATGGGACATATATTGTTTTGAACGGAAATCTATATGGTCAAATATAAATTGAGATAATAGTATTGTATTTACTCGCAGAACAGTGAGATAAATACAGAAATAATCCGGAGGTAAACTTATAAAGCTGAAGGGATAATCTATTCAGTTTAATATCTAAACTAAAGAACAACTTTACTCAACTGATTATGTTCATTCGAGTATCGTTTTTTTTGCACTGTCAAACAAGGTAAAATGTATCAATAAGACAAAGAGTGTGCATGGTAGAACATTTACGACATACACATAACATTTCAATAAATGTTAAATTATTGTCTTGCACGACTGTTGGCATTGATAATGAGTTCATATTGAATTAGATGATTTTGCGTTTATGATAGTTTCATTGGTGATAATATCACATTGATGAAACGATAGGAATGAACAATATAGTAATACCGTACATCTTTTCAGTGTTCTCATTATAGCCTATTGATTATAACTTTGACACGATAATGCCTGTCATTACTTTATAATTTATTTGAATTTTATTAACGCATGGACTAAAGAAAGTGGCGAAACATGTTCAAAAAGATACCTCGAAGGCATGGACGTATAAAACAAATGAATGGAACCAGCTTTGAAATAGGAAGCAGGGCTTCGTGCCTTTTTGGAGAAGACGGTACTAATATGGATGTTTAAGTTGAATATTATTATCTAATTTAATTGCAAATACAATAAGTATCATGCAATTCAACGCGTGAATGGATTCAGTTGTATTCCCCACTGAGTTTCGACATTAAGGTATTATTTCCACCAGATTCAATTTTTGTAGTCATTTTCTTAAGACATGAAAGTAGAGAAATAAAGAATGACATTATCCAAAAGATATATCAAAGTTTCCGTAAATTCAATGATTATGTTTCGGGAAACATTCGTTAACTTCTACTGTAGGTTTTTGGTAATTATACAATATTGATTCAGAAACGATGCAATATACTGCTATATTCATTATGTCGCCTTCTTAGGTATAATAGTTGGACACATTTTGTACTCGTTCCATTACTATTTTCCCCTGTTTTGTACATTACAATTCACTATGCTACATGCATGAGCTCAGTTGGTATATGCCGTCCTGTTTACAGAGATCATTCAAGTATGACACATATCAGAGCATAATCAATTAATAGGACACACTGCCACTATTTGACGGATTTTGTGTATAACCTGTTGAATGTACGACTTCTTATATTGTGTGTAGCTTCGGATGCTCTAGACATTGATATGGGCCATGACTATTCAGAACTGTACGAGCACACATCACTACGGATCGGATGAAACTAGGATTTTGATTATGGTGTGTATGATACGTTCACATAATAGAATCTAAAATTATTTGGAAGATAATTGATTTATATAAAGGGTAGGAACCCATACAATATGTACACAGTTGTGCTATTTAGAAGACTATCCCCACTATTAAAAGATGACATTACTGTACGTTAGGTTATGTAAACTGTTCACTATATTGGTAATATAGTAAGCGTTAATGTTCCCATATCTACTGCAAATAATTTCACGGCATAATCAACTAGTATTTCTCCGTACCACAGTGCTTAATCCTATAGAATATTACATATTGTTGCATCCTATACAAAATAATACGTTATACCAGTATATGTTCTCCTTCACCAGTCAAGTATAAGTGTAACTCTTTTTGCCTATAAATATAAATATATACAAACTATTATTAGTTCTTTCAGTTTGGGAACTCGTATACACTGCCCAATATCTCAATGTCATCAGAGCATAGTTTTATTTGACATGACCTAACGCCATCATACAAACACTCATTCATTTCTATGACAAAATCTCGAAATGCTAGGACTGGATATGCGCTTTTGAAAGCAAGATAAAGGAGCTCTCGCTGAACATCGTTTATTTTATGTTAGCTCTTCAAAGACAAATGCTCAGAAGGACACAGAGCCTTGTCATAGTAAAAGTGCTTGACTGATTAATGAAGATGCATCTGATATATAAACGAATATCAAGTGTGAAAACAATTTTGAAATGATGTTTATTGCACTAAAAGTAGGCAACTGACAAAGATAAATTGTATACTGGACGCTGCATAGTTTCATGGTTTAACACCATTTTCTATTTTGCTTCGGACCGTTCAGGAAAACGTGTCAGTTCAAGGAAGGAACAAATAACATAATTGAGAAACTATAATTAAAATTGATAATGGGTGCTCGTTGTCCAATTTTGTTTTGTATTATTATGTAGAATATGAACATAAAAATATTCGCATTTGCTATATTACGAACTTACTGCACTGTATAATTTCTTGAGTATTTCGGCTGTCAAAAACGTTTTGAGATCGAAGTCATTATCTAATATCAGCTTCACATATTCCACCTTGTCCAGCAATATGGCAGCCTCCATACAGGATTTAAGGATGTCTTCCTAAGGGTGTACAATTAATAGACAAACATTTAGTAAGCCTGTAAGAACTATGACTAAATATTTGTAAAATGCTGACGTTTTTGCGACCGACACAAGAACGTTTCTAGAACTATACATTCAGACATTATCTAAACAGTCCATCAGAGTGTAATCCCCTGGAAAAATCTGGGAGTTATATATATATATATATATATATATATATATATATATATATATATATATATATATATGTGTGTGTGTGTGTGTGTGTGTGTGTGCGTGCGTGCGTGCGTGCGTGAGTTTTGTGTGTGTGTGTGTGTGTAGAAATCGGTATCACAAGCAGTTTGTGAACATTTGCTTTCGGCTATATGGTAGTTGTAAGCTCAGTGTCATTTTAATGTTCAATTATGATCAGTCTTTGACATATCTCGCTCGTGGTAAGTCTAAGTTACAAATGAAAAGAATGTTCGTCCTGATATGCACACTGTAATATTGTGCTACAGTTTATTACGTTGGTTCCCTTCAAAAGCAATTGATCGTGGTAAGATTGAATCAGTGACCAAATAAGGTAAATTGTCAAACTATTGCTTTGATTTGAATTGCATGTCATATATATTATTTCCAAATTATTTCTGCAGGAAAACATCTTACTTTTTTATATGATAAGGGCAATAAGGGAGTAAGATTGTATCATATAATATGAAGTACATCAACATAGCACTAACAAGCAAACAATTAGATCCGATCCATTGGGGTTAAGATGAATACTGAGATTTATTGAATTGAATTAATGCGGTATTGCCCTTTGCTTTAATGTGTGCTTATCTCTTGGCCTTAAGAGCTATTTTTCCAAAAAAAATATAAAAGTCAAGTAAAAGTAATTGTTATTGGATTTGGAAAAACTTTAAACAGTTTCTGTTTCATACAATGTTTGTGAATTTATGATAATAGTTTGTAATTATGTTCATATATAAGATTAGACGAGTCTTTTATTTAACTTTCTAGTAAAAATGACAAAATGCCCATCAAGTGTTTAGGCTTTACATATACCGTGTGATTCTTGAGACCGTATTGAAATACATTATGGATGATACAGTTCTTTAACATATTGAAACAGTAAACTTTAGAATACGTTCGGAACATTATATAATGTTCTAAGTTTGCTAAAAGAGTTAGGACTAATCGATATTGAATTAACAACAACGACAACGTCAGTTAATTTATCACATAGTAGATCAAAAGAAACACATTCTTTGTTGTCGTTAATATATATATATATATATATATATATATATATATATATATATATATATATATATATATATATATAGAATATATGTATAGTATGTACGCTGTATCAATGATATACCACGAGATGTATAAATTTTTCATTAAAAGGAAACGAGGCTTGTCCGAGTTTCCTTTTAATGAAAAATTTATACAACGAGTGGTATATCAATGATACAGCGTACATACTATACATATATTTTATTTATATCACATACAAATACAAATATTTGCAAGTTGGAGTTACGATGTGCTCCTGATATATTGCCCGAGTAAATGACCTCCTCACAACCAAGTGGCTGTCTGCTACAAAATCTAGTTCTACGATTTTTCTTGTTATTCACAATCACATATTCAAATTGATAAGTTGATTGTTTTCTTTTTCATTTTCCTTTTTTATTCACATTTATTAAATCATTATAAGACACACGCATTATTTAAACATAAAATATGTCGTTGTGTTGTTTTTTTTAAATGAAGAAAGTAGTGCACTGCAAACACGGTGATCTTATTATAGACTGCATGTACTCATTGACCTACTGTCGTATGGAAATTCGCGTGGAATATAAACGAATTGGAATCACGAACAAACAAGAGGTAATTAAAATATTTTAATATATTGACCGTTCAACTAAGTCATCATTTTGATTTAATTAGCGATTCTACAGAATAAACATCTCTCTCTCTCTCTCTCTCTCTCTCTCTCTCTCTCTCTCTCTCTCTCTCTCTCTCTCTCTCTCTCTCTACGTCTTGACTAACATTGTCATCATTCATAGGTACAGATACATCGTCGTATGACACAAGCAAAAATCCACAACGCTTGTATTTTCGTGTATTTTTGCTCCAGAGAGGGGGGGGGGGGGCTGGCGACCATTTGGACAGTTTTATATTTAATTATTAATACTCGATTAAAACGGGTTTCAGAAACAACAAAGGCTTAAAACACAATACAGTATGTGCGCATCGTAACCGACAAATTTAACATCTAGGCCTTGTGTGTCGTCTGACGATTGCAACTATGTATCATTGATATTATGAATACTGTAAATAAATTCCAAGGAAAGCGTAAGCATAGGTTTACGAGGAAACAGAGTACTGTGGGTGACTTGGTACAAGTTCAGCTTTAATGTTTTCGTCCAGCGCAATATATTTCTCTCTCACTCCAGATTTGTGCTTATTTTGCATGAGAGGGGGAGAGGAAAAAGACAGGATTCCGATGAAATTGTGTACCATTTTAATATTTAGAAAACAGGGACTATTAATATTTGTGTCGTTAATTTCATGTCATTTATGATTAATGAATGAGTAGAAATTCTTCATAGAGCTATAGGCCTACGGTAGAAAGAATGTTTATATATTCGTATTATTGCGCTATGGGCGGATCACTATTTGATATACCAATAGTATTGGTATATAGATTTGCTTTATACCAACACTTTAAATGCCATGTTATTTTTAATGTATGTGGTATAAATATATATATATATATATATATATATATATATATATATATATATATATATATATATATATATATATATATATATATATATTAGTTTAACTTGTTTCTGATAGTTAGTGTAAGTCGGAGACTCGTAATAGCTGTTACAACTTAGCAGTGTGGCATAGCAGATCCGAACTAAGGCAAAACGCCAAGTATTGGAAACTATTGTTGAAATGTATGCATTATGTTAGTATGCTAACGCAAGACTTTCTCGTATGATCCATCTCACTGTACATGGATACTGCTATTTTAAAGTCTTTTAAATGTGACAATATATTTGTTACATGCTAAAATGTATATTCTAAACAAAACGTATTGTCCCATTATATAGATTATATTAAGGTCAATATTGTTTTGAGTAACTCCACATTGTGTTACAAGTAAGCAGCAGAGAGGCTGCGTCCACATCGTCATATAATGGGCCATTTGCTAAACTTGATCCATCTCACGATCAATGTAATTTAGCCACAGTTATAACAATGGAAACATAGAATATGGTGTAAAATGTTCAGTATGTGGGAAAAGATCTTTTTCGTTTTTATCTAAATTTCAGCGTAAAGATGGTGGTGATATTGGTATGTTAATTTCAACATTCCTCAAACGTCCGTGGGGTAAATACCCAAGAAAGAAAACATTCTCCTCGATATAATTGGTATGGTCCTGAAACTCGACTTGATATTCGACTTAATAATCAGGATCAACCAAACTCAGGTGAGTATCCAATAAATTAAATTTGTAAAGCATGTCACACTCCTGATGAAGCTTACAGCAGTAGCTATCTGAAGCATATACATATTGCAGAAGTAAATTTAATTCACTAGTTAAATTCCAGGCAAAATAAATATTACAAATAATCATGAGTAAATGGGTTTGTGAGATCTGCGATGAAATGTAAGCGTGTGCTATGAGCCGGTAATTAATCAGTTTTTGGAATCGATTTATTTCAGCCCAAAGGAATATTGGAAAGACAGATCAGCAATCAATAAACTCGCTGATGCAGCGTGGTTAGCACGAAAGGCCATATGTCAAATGTATCAACCACCGCCAAAACGAATTCAGTACGGCCATGTCGATGTCAGCGTTTCTAAAGTAGTTCATCAGGCGGATATTTTATTTTTACCACATGATATCATCATAATTGATAGACGTCAGATAACGTACAAATAGGAAAATGATTGTCGTTGACGTTGCAAGTAGATATAAAGAAACAGGGCCGTTGTCATCGAAGACCGCAAAGGAAATTGCATTAGCTTTTGAACAACTTTATCAACGAGGATCTTGACCACAAAGTGATCTACGACGGCCAAAACAATTACCGGTCGATCAGGGTAAGGAATGTATTGGTGCAGTAACGTCATTGAAAAAAACACAGAATGTCAAAAACAGACGAGGGGATACCGCAATTCATCAGGATCAGGAAATCGTTGAACGATTTATTCGAACTCATATTGAGCGTTTATTTTGGATATGATAATGCAAAGGAAATAATTCTGGATACGAGATCTCGAGAATGGATTGCAAGGTTACCTAGTGTGATTAATGCATTAAATAATGTAATTACTAGAACAACCAACGTAAAACGTTTTAATGTAAATATAGCAACAAAAATTTAAACAATTGTATCAGAAATATGCAGTCCGTGAGCTGAGTGGATTGTCCTTGCACATCATAGCGTCCATGAATATTTTTCTTATTACGCATCAGACACTGACAGGACATATACCAATATCATTAGCGAAATATTGAATTGCTCTGATGATCCTGGAATTCCAGCATCAATATTCTGTTGACGAGTATCTGCTCGTACAGGCACTTCTGAAACCCATTTTGTATGTAACTGAAATAATTTCTGTGGATCACGAACTATCTTTCTACTTGCCAATATCAGACCGTTAGGTGTCCATTTATAGAAAACATTATTTATGGAAGTTTCTGAAAGTATCTTTTGCATTTTGTTTTGCAGTGACTTTTACGCGATTGTTATGTGATTAATAGTTCGACTTCTTTTCAATTTGGATCAAGCGTGCTATGATCTTTAGTTATGTTTTCATGATAATCTACAAACTTTTTGACATTTCGTTCGCAGACACACTAACAAATGGCCGTGGTCGACCGTGATCACCACTCATTAGCACCGTGGTGTTTTTTAATAATAACCATGAAACATGTTTAGGAAACCTTATGAACAGGTGCATATTTCATCTCAAATTATTAGAGTATATATATATATTCTCGCCCTTTTGTTCAGTCCATGCATCAACCAAAGCTATGATAAGTACATTAATGTTCTCTTGCGAGTCTGTGTTTCGGTGTTACCAGAACCATTTCATTCTAACCCTGTGTAAAGAACGCGATCACTCGAGTTGTTTTACAGCCACCACAAGGGCCATTCAGAAAAGAGTTATTTGTCTGGATTCTGGATATGATATGGATGCCGAGGACGATAATTATGATATTTGATATTTTTGTCTGATTTAATCATGTATCTTTAATTTCAACATCTGCACATTCAGAATGATTATATAACAGTTGTTTTATTCTTCATGATCCCCATGGTACATCAGTACTAGTAAATTGGTTCATTAGTTTCATTTCTTTTATATCAAATGAATCCCTTACAACTCTGACTGCATTGACAGGGAAGTTATGTATCATCGATAGCAAATTTATAGAAAGAGAAGCGAGCATTGACGATATTAGATGTGTATATTGCGAAGATATATCATCGATATAACCGACATTTGTACCTAACCGTGTTCCGTTAGACAGCGATTATACAGTCATATTCAGCATCATCTAGAATTAGTCGTGAATAATGTTGTATGCTTCACCTGGAGTAAATTTACCGATTATTCTTCTACGGGTATCTTTTGCGGTTTTATCATCAACGTGTGGTAACCAAAATTCGCTTTGCTTCTGATATAATATAACTGCCTCCTTTACAATCAGTGATATCAGTATCTTTCAATCAATCATGTATCGTAATAAAGATATTTATTTTCAGAGAAATGCCTACCAAACCAAATATAACGGATCAGATGGAATTCTTTACCAAATTCGAATGATATTATACGAACAAATCCGTTTTTATCAAAATCGGATAGTGGTCTATTTATCGATACTCCTGTCATTTTGTTAATGGGGTGTCCAAAACTTTTAAAATATCCAGAATATTCTCCATAGCCAAAACAATGTCCAGGATAGCACGCTTCCATATCCACTTAAATAACGTAGGTGTGGTTATATTTTATATTACATATTAAACCGTGTTTGTATTAACAGCGACTTAATTGTACGTCTCCGATCAAATCGTGTTGGTTTCCAAGAATTGTTATATGTTGCAAAGTGAATTGTAATTGAATTAACTGTATACAAATTTGTTACTAATTGCTCACTATTCTCTGATGAAAGATTTTTCATTTTTTATGAAAAGATTCTGTACAATATTGTTCGATTCTAGGTCTCACATATTTATCAAATTTAGCTTTTTCTTTGATACAAATACTTCCATCTGGTCTAACATGTTCATTGTCTTCTTCATAACTCTGACATAGCCATACTCACACACGATCATATTTATTTATTTTATGAATTCATTCAAATAGGTTTCTACCACCAAAGTCTTTTTCTGGGTAAAACCGTACGGTTCGATCTCATGAATATATTGTTACTGCGTTAGCCCACGTGTGGGCATTACAGTCAACGATATTTATTGGAGCTCCGCCTGTTTTGAAATGTTTCGAATGTTTTAAAATCTCGCATGTTATAGTTTTTACTATACTTTGAAATTTTAGTTATTATTTGTAACTTAGATGCATCATTAATTGTAGCTCCGGTATGTTTGACTAATTCAGTACAATCGTTTATTTGTTTACGTCTCAGCTGACAATTTAGTTTTTGACATTTTCGTCGGTTTCGTATTACCAACACTGAGTTTTTCATTTATCAGATATATTTCATAACTAACAACGGTTACAGGAAACGCTGTTGCATAATACGGTTTGTGATTACCAGTCAGCATTCTTGGTTTGGAATTTTTACTCACTATGACAGTTGTTTTCTTATGACAAACATGATCGTATTTATCAGGAATAAAAATAATATCAATTATCGAGATAATTAATTATATTTACTGATCGTGTGTCGTTTGATTTTTAACGTTGACCATACGTAAAATGCTAAATTTCTTCCTGGCATCGTGAACTATATTAATCAATTTTATATTATTCGGAACGCCAGAGGTTTTCTTTGTGTTAAGTAAGGAGATATTCTATCAGTATTAAAGGTATCTCAAGAAGGTTTGATTTTCTATATTCTAGCAAACTTCTCCATATTATCAATCAGACAAATATTTAAATAAAACTATTGTCAATACAATGCCTCAAACAAAGAATCTCTGTAGGTGGTTGATGACAGGGTATTCAACATATTGTAATAAAATCTGTATACATGAATTATGTGGGCATCATTTGCAAAATGGTCGGCGAGGAGTTTAGGATATAAACCTTGTTTATCATTTAATGTTGGAGCTAGAAAAAAACAATTATGTTTGCAATGTAGCAGCAAATGATATAGAAAACTTAGAAACTATTATAATAAAATAAATATAGGCAGTGACAAGGCCTTAAAAGTGTAAGATAATATTTGTCTAGATTGTCAAGTATCAATTTGGACAAACAATGACTCAAACAAATATTATTATAAATGGGTTAAGCATTTGTAAAGCATCCTATAAAAACAACTGACGAAGCATCTGGTGATGGTGTAATCATACACTATCGACTAAACCGACCTTTAATTGGTACTGTAACTAATACTGGCTATCTAAAGACTAATACTAATATGAGTATTCATTATTGATGTCACTGATTCGTATATGATTGTTTCAATCTTAAGATCGATCATTTCAACGGTCACAAACATGATAATTATCTGGAAAATGTACAAAGAAAGAATTAATCATGAGGTCCAAGTGGCAAATATTCAAAGATTGCCAGATCAGTTGTATCCACAAATGTAAATACTGGCGAAGAAATATTATTCCTTGCAATGACCTTATATGGTACATATTTTGATACTAACCCGTGTGTGGTACAATAAGTCGCAGAAAATACAATCTACTCCCTCTAAAAGATATAAACAAAAATTGATTTTTCATTATTAATATAGCTAATTAAGGAAGAGTTATTAAGTAGTTATTTAATTAAGATACATGTTAATTTTGGCTTAACCCCCTTTCATATACTATTTTTTCCTACTGTTTATGACCTGGTCGAAGAAAGATAACTTCGTTTAAACTTATCATTTTACATATTATTCTTTTTTGTAAAAGGGAATTACGTATTTAGTAACGTAAGTTTCAATTGATTTTGTCATCATAACTGCTTACTTAACCATCTATGTGATAATTAATCAGTGTATACAATAATTGTAATATTGTAATTGTAGGTTGAAATCTATATCTGTACAGCACAATGATTTGCTTGTAAATATACAATATATTTATATATTAGACAAGGTAGGTCGACATCTGCATATTTTTTACAACACCTGTACAGTGTGTTCTATCTAGATCTTTTATTTAAATTAGAAACTAGAAATATCCTTCTACAATACAATTTTTTTTTTTACTGATTAGTTATCACACAGATGATTAAGTAATTAATTATGATGACAAAGTTAATTAAAATTTACAGTACGATATGATTATTTATAGAGATTGCTGAAGATTATAATACCAGATCCTGTTACTTTCCAAAACGCATTATTTTTCTGCCAGTCTAGCAAAAAGGCAACTCTATCATTATTTCTTTAGATCGTTACTAAAGTGTCCGTGTGGTGGTGGCTCATTCTGCACGCTTCTGTTGTCGATTTCGGAGGAGCGTAGACAACACTGTTTGTTTTTAGGTGTCCCTGTAAAGGATTCCCGCAGTATCGAGTACACGGTATTAATATTGTGTTTATGCGGAATTTTAACATTATCATTCCTTTCAGCAATAGCAGGAAAATCACTAACAATATTATCCTGTGTTTGTTTAATTGTCGTGATATCATAAAGTTTTATGACAACAGTAATTTTAGTAGCAAAGAAATTATCAGCGATTTCATCAATTGTTCTAGAATGTCTATGAAAAATTGAAAACGAGCGTGCACAAACGTCATACGCGGCTGTAAACGTTCATACTTTTGTGTCTACGGTGCTCTAATTAACATCGACGTCATTTTTTGTTTCCGCTTCCTTGGCAGCTGCTTAATCTCCAAGTATGGATATTTTATATCCGTTCAAAATAAGTTCGCCTGTCATTGTATCTCCGGAGTTTTGCACTTGCGTGTACATATGATCCAATATCGTTGATATAGTAGCATCGGGTGTAATTCTTCCGTTATTACCAAAGATTGCTACGCTATATTACGGTGCTCCATTAATTCTGACGATAATATCCTCCAATGAAAGATTACTCGTTTTATATATGCATTGCTTATCCTGAAATATAATCATTTCGTTTGGATCTATATTTGCAAGATATAGTAATTCGATAAATTCGTCGTTAATGATTTTTTAAACTATCATTGTTATTTCATCAGTGGGGTATTTTTTCGAGAGAAATCGGCCGTAAATATATTCTAAGATTTGTTTAAAGGGTGATTAATCCTGGCTTGGTATTCAACGTTGTGAGTTTGTTTGGTTGATTTTGCTACAGCAAAACGTACACCAATTACTTCTCGGCCGCATATTGGTGGGTCAATTATTGTCTGTGTTGATTATGTTTAATACCAGATACTCACATTGTGAGGAGTATTTGCTACGCAGACGTACTCGATACATTCAAATGAATGTGCTAACCAGTATGAATCAAAATAAACAAATTAATGTGGATCAATGAGATCTGCTGTCCAGTGAGTTCCAGATTCGGTGTAATTATCGATAATAATGATACCAGTTCCAATATTATTTTGTCTGGAAGTGTCACGGAATGATGTCGTTTTTATTCAGGCAATACATGTACTTGGGTTTTGTTTATCGTGTGCAACGATACCTGAGGGTGACTTTTATATATATGGGCAATTTTACTTCGGAATCGTGAGTACAATTCGCTCTATGCCGCACGTGCAGGGTGTTCTTAATACGGAGAACGAATCAGTATAAATAATTTGCTATATGTGAAGGATCTTTACATTACTAAGGGTTTTGTCAACAAGCGGCTGGATTAAAGGACTGTAGTTGTAGGGCTATTGATCCGAGGGAGTGAGGATTGGAACAACTTTAGCTGTAGGGCTATTGAACCGAGGGTGTTAAACATCCGGGGTGTCCGGAGCTGTCAAACGTCGGGAGCTGTGTTTAAATGCACTGGTGTGTCCAGAGCTGTTAAATGTGCCGGAGTGTCTCATGTCTAGCGTCCGGTGTGTCTAATGTCAAGAGTGACAAGGGTGACCCAGCTGTGGAGCTGTCTAAATGACCAGAGTGTCTGGAGGGTCTTATTTTTCGTTGTATTCCGAGTGTCCGAAGTCTGTAGAAATTGTGAAGTTATATTGTACCAGTGTGGAGCTGTATACTAATAGTCGGTTATATCTCTTTATTTGTAATGTGCTTGCCGTGGGCTAATATGGGTTTGCGGAACCCAGTTTATGTTTTGGGACTGGAAAGATAAGTTGTTATCTGTCCCTTTATTATTTTCAAATATAGTTTCGCTACTTGAGCGTATACATTTTTACTATATGAGTAATCCTGCATTGTTTACTACGTGAGTAAACTGTATTCATCTTTTTTGTATATTTCGCTGGGGTTTTGTATCATTCTTTTGTATCATTGTATCATTGATTTGTATCATTGTATAATTTGTTCGAATCTTCTACTCTGTGAGTAATTATGTTTAATTAAAAACAATATTCGGATTCCAATACGCACGCATTTCATTTTTCTGTTCATACATATATCACCACATTAAACTATAATTTATTATCAGTACAATCAAACGTGTTCTGTTATCAATCCGAAATATCCGTCCAAGTTATCTCGTTACAGGAAGGTAGCTGATTTCTCATAAGAACACCTCTAAAGTTGTATGCTTTTATTTTTAGTTTTGTTGCAGTATCGATTCAATCAAAATTTTAATTTGATGTTTTTAAACAGTCCCTGGAAGTATCATATCTTTTCCGTATCGATAAGGAATTCCTGGTAGCCTTATACATTTTCCTTTCTTATATCCTTTTCCGGTTCTTTTGTTTAATGCAATTCATATCGCTTTCGTGGAACCAGGGCAATAGCTGCAATTAATGCTGGTATTGCCGCGAGGTATTGCCATAATCCCGTTGTTAATAAAAAAAAAAGACTGTGACATCCCCCCCATTTTGTTAATCATCTGTCTTTTTATATTTTCACCTTCTACTTTGATAAATGCATCAGCTGGTAGAAAATAATGACTTGTATCCTGCACTTGTAGCTCAATTCTGCCTCATTGACCTGGCTGTATTGCGTCATATGAATACCACTGCTACTCGTGTATAGATTCATCCTCGATAACCGGAGAGTCTGTATCAAATGCTAGGTCGGACACACCATTAAACATGTCCTTATATAACAAAGTCGCCTACACAGTTACAAAGTCTGTCTCTAGTAAAGCTAGTATTGATACTTTTTTCTGGTTCTTGACGGTGAATTTCGTAGTATAATTCGTGCTAGTCTATCCTTGGCCACATAAAACTCCAGTAGCCATTTCACTAATCGCACTCATTGGTTTCATTGATAAGTGTGTTGCGATTGAAGCTATTGTGGGGGCTATTCGTGCAAATAATTCTTGAATAACATTACCAAGACTATCAAAGTATTCAGCTAATTGATCATCATCCATATATTTGATTTTTTTATAAATTCCTAGTTCAAATTTGTCAATTAATTTTTAACGGTATTAATAATATATCTACATTGTATTTTCTCCTGTTTTGTTCCGTTTTTCGTTCTTTAAATTTTTGCTCTTTTTCATTTTTCATATTGACCATACACTTTGGCTAACGCATTGATATATTCCATGCAACTTTTGTGTCAATTCGACTTGGTTTAGTTTTCATTTTATAAAAAAGTCAACCCAGCGTCGACTGGAAATATATTTTCTATATGTCGGTCTCTTCATTTTGTCTTGTATTTTGATAAGCCGTAACAACAATTGCTCATTTGATCAGTTTTATCGATACATGTTAAAGCATCAGTAAATATATGGCCTAATTATTTTAATATTTCGTCGTTTTGTTCTGTTTAGTAATATGTTTTGCTGGTTGAGGCATTCTAGCATTGTTGTTTCTTCAGTTCTGTTCAGCTATTCTCTCGCGTTGAGAAAGAATAGGTTTAGTAGTTTCAGTAACAATTTCGAATATTTGATGAGAACTTTCTGCATAATAAACAGGAACTGTATTGCGTTTTTGTAGTTTTCGCCTGACAGAATCTCTGACTGGCAGACATTACGTGTCTTAATTGCTTTCAATCGCTTTTTAACTAATCAAGCTGTATGGACTTTATTAATCATTGTCTAATACATAACACTAATGATTTCATTCACAGCGTCAGGAAAGGTGTAACATCGGATAAATGTAATAAGGTAAATATCACGCGACAGAGAAAGTAATAAAATTAACCAACCCGTTTAGAAAACTCTTTTTTGTAGGTTTTGGTTTGTGTTATTGACATCATATTTATTTTCCTTTCTGTTATTGACATCATATTGATTTTCCATGTTGTAATAAACTTTAGTTTAGCAAATGGATGGTTATATTATAAGTATTAATATTATACATTACTCATTATCCCAGTCTTAATTAGTGTGTATGTAATATGCTGAAGTGTAAATCATTTTCAATTTCACTTCACTTTACTGTATAGACGATCTTTCGAGTAAGGCTTCGAGAATGCTAAAACTTCTAGAATTGTAAATTTACAGATGTTTAAAATGAATATCGTTATTTTCCGTTATTTTCCGCTATGGTATCACATGTATCATAGTGGAGGCAGTGCTACTTCACTCGTTTTTACTTAACTAGATGAGAGTTTCGTAGCATTATTGATAACATAAAACATAAATGAGGATTATATACCTTTGAACATTAACGTATCTATTTACTACGTATCTATTTCGATATGTCTTTATTCTGCAAACACGCCTCAAAAGGTCGATGTACAGGTCTTTTGAAGTACTAAATAGTATGGAGATCATACACATGAAAAGTTAGGAGTATCAAGACATACCTGCTTTCTCGTATCCATTGAAATGTTCTTGGCAATGCCAAACATGTTCCAGGCAACCGCCAGTTTCAGCTGGTACATGTGATCAGTCATGTTGTACATTTGGTCAGACGAATTTTCCTTGGCGGCTGCAAATGCAAGAGATCATCAACGAGGCGAAGATATAAACTAGATGTAACGCGCAGTCACTGTATATGCATAAAACATATACACATAATATAATTCCTAAAGATGAAGATGACTTTTATATTTCATTCTTAATTAATAAACATGACTCTGAGAGGAATTAGCACACATCCTCATAGGATGACAATTATCACATATGGCTAATCCTGTAAATACGAAACAACACACATAGCTTTTCATGTTTCCGAATTCGAAATATACAAGAAATTAATTTAACATATTTGTATACTGATGCAATTTGCATCATGTCAAGTCAGTGTGGGTGATGTTAAATACATAAATGTTTGTTATTGGCATCCACACTTCATTTTTATATTAGTGTCAGAAAGTATGTATGTCCTAGATAACAGTTCGTTTAGTGTTAAGAACATTGTATTATGGAAAGCAAAAGAGTGGTATATATATATATATATATATATATATATATATATATATATATATATATATATATATATATATATATATATATATATATATATATATATCGTCGGCATCCGTCCGTCTTCGAGAGACGATGGTGTAGCTTCCGATTTGGGTGTCCTATCTGCACCTTCGCGAGTGGAAGAAGAGTCAGACCCTTGAGTGACAGTCTCTATTGCACTTGCTGCAGGTGTATGCTGATGCTTGCTGCGGATGTTTTTGGTTCGCCTTCCTCCTGCATCTCTTTGCAGCGAGGTTTGTGTTTCTCATCTCCTCAACTTTCTGAGTGCCCTGTCTGACAGCAAGACGCCACGCGGAGCGGTCGTCAGCACAGCTCTCCAAATTGTTTATGTTGATGTTGGCTGTCTTCATGTCCTTATTGCAGACATCTTTGTATCGCAGACGTGGCCTTCCAGTCGTTCATGCACCTTCTGCCAGTTCGCCGTACAGCAGGTCCTTGGGTATGCGGCCTGGGTCTATTCTCCTAATATGGCCTAGCCAGCAAAGGCGCCTCTCGCTGAGAATGGAGAACATGCTGTTCATGCAGGTGCGTTTCAGAACCTCTGTGTTGGGAACTTTGTCATACAACTGCATCTCAGGTGGAAGCTGTTGAGTTTCCTCACGTGACTCGCATAGGTGGTCCATGCCTTGCTGCTGTAATGGAGTGTGCTGAGCATGCATGCCTGGTAGACACGCAGTTTGGTCTTCTCGGTGAGGTTATGATTGTCCCAGACCCTCTGATTCAGTCTCGCCATAACTGCCGATGCCTTGGCAATCCGGCCATTTACATCAGTATCAACGGAGAGCGAGTTGGAGATGGTGGACCCAAGGTATGTGTAGTCCTCAACAACTTCCAGGTTGTACCCATCAATGGCGATGGTGGGAGAGGAGTCTGCATCCTGCACCATTACATTCGTCTTCTTCAGACTGATGGTCAGTCCGAACTCCTTGCAGGCGTGGGAGAGGCGGAATACTAGCTGCTGCAGTCCATCGTCCGTGTGTGATGTCAAGGCTGCATCGTCGGCGAAGAGCAATTAACGGATGAGAACCTTTGTAACTTTAGTCTTTGCACGGAGACGGGCGATGTTAAACAGTTTTCCGTCAGTCCTAGTGTGTATATACACACCCTCGCTGCAGTCCTTGAAGGCGTACTGGAGGAGAATGGAAAAGATGATGGCAAAGAGAGTTGGCGCAAGGACACAGCCTTGCTTCACTCCGCTGATGACTGGGAAGGCCTCTGATGTTGCGCCGTTGAAGCACACTGTGCTGTGCATGTTCTCATGGAACGATGTTATGATAGCGAGCAGTCGTGGGGGGCAGCCTATCTTCTTAAGGATCCTGAAGAGTCCGCTCCGGCTGAACAGGTTAAATGCTTTGGTCAGGTCTATGAAGG
This sequence comes from Unio delphinus, assembly GCA_029339505.1. NCBI lineage: Eukaryota > Metazoa > Mollusca > Bivalvia > Unionida > Unionidae > Unio > Unio delphinus. The sequence continues at coordinate 448,202 of JAQISU010000152.1, read as the reverse complement.
CAATGTAGAGGGGCATCTGCTGCTCACGATACTTCTCCTGCAGCTGTCGTAGTGAGAAGATCATGTCTACAGTTGACCTGCCTGCTGGGAAGCCACACTGTAACTCGGGGTAGACTCGGGATGCTAGGGTCTGCAAGCGTGCCAGGACGACACGGGCGAACGCCTTTCCAACAAAACTGAGAAGAGAGATGCCCCGGTAGTTGTTGCAGTCACTGCGGTCTCCTTTGTTCTTGTATAGAGTGACAATGTTTGCATCTCGCATGTCCTGGGGGATGTGTCCTGGTCCCCAGCAGAGGCAGAGGAGATCGTGCAGAGGCTGGATTAGTGCTGGTTTCCCTATCTTTAGGACTTCAGGAGGAATGCCGTCACTCCCAGGGGCCTTCCCACAAGCGAGGCAGTCAATGGCTTTGTTAAGCTCTTCCACGCGGTGGGTGGTGTGTCTAGTTCCTCCAAGACTGGTAGGTCTGGGATGGCGTCTAGGGCGGTGTCCGTGACGACGTTTTGGGTTGCATACAGCTCAAGATAGTGCTCAACCCAGCTGTTTGCCCTGGTCTGTGATGACTTCGCCAGTCTTGGACTTGAGTGGGGCGATCTTGGATGTGGGTGGGCCTGTTGCCTTCTTGATACCCTCGTACATGCCCCTTGCATCCCCGGTTTCGTCACCTATCTGTATGCTGGTGCAGAGGTTCATCCAGTAGGTGTTAGCGCAGTGACGGGCGGTCTGCTGGGCATTTTTTCTGGCTTTCATGAGGGCCTGTAATGTACCAAGGCTAGGCGCAGCCTTGTAGGCCAAGAGGGCTTTCCTCTTCGCCTCAGTCACGGGTTCCATCTCCTCCCAGCTGGCCTCATACCAGTCTGTGTTTTTGTGCTCTTTCTTCCCATAGGCAGTAATGGCTGAGATGTACACAGCGTCTCGGAGGTGGGACCACTTGGAGTCGATGGTGTCATCAGGTGTCTCTTTGGTAAGAGCCTCGTGAAGTTTGCAGATGAACTGCTGTGTCTTTTCTGGATTGCTTGCACAGCAGATGTTGATGCATGGGCGACCATTCTTCTTTGCGTGGTGCAGTTTCTTGGGTATTATTCGCACCTTGCTGGCAGCAAAGGAGTGGTCCTTGTCGCAGTCGGCACTGTGGTAGCTGCGGGTGAGAAGGACGCTGGCTAGTTCCACGCGCCTGGTGATGACTAGATCTAGCTGGTGCCAGTGGCGGGAACGTGGGTGTCTCCATGCCTCGTAGTTAGCTCCCACTCGCGCATTGAAATCCCTAGTAGGTAGAGGCCCTCGGTACTGGGTATGTTTGATATTGCTTGATGCAGAGCCTCGTAGAACTGGTATTTTTCTTCTGGGCTTGAGTAGAGGGATGGGGAATACACGCTGAAGATGTTGGCTGGGCCTGAGGATGTTGATAGGCGGAGGGCAAGGATCCTCTAAGTGCCTGATGATGGAGGCTCAATGAAGGCGACAAGGGTGTTCTTAACAGCGAAGCCGACACCGTGCTCCATGGGTTCGTCTGATGGTTTTCCTTGCCAGAAGAAGGTGTAGTTGGCTTCCCTGATGGTGCCACTGTCAGCCAGTCGGGTCTCTTGAAGACAGGCAATGTCAACATTCAGTCGGGAGAGTTCTCTGTCAATGACGGCAGTCTTCCGTGCGTCGTTGATCTTCTGCAGGTCAGTGGTGAGTCCAGGGCACAAGGTTCTGATGTTCTATATATATATATATATATATATATATATATATATATATATATAGATATATATATATATATATATATATTTACAGACAGGCAGACAGACAGACACCGGCAGAGATGGAGACAGAAAAATGAGGAAGGGCGAGACAGAGAAAGAGAGGAATAGATAGAGAGAGAGACAAAATGAGAAAAACATAGATAAAGCACCTTATACAAAATATAAGGAATGCTATTTTAGCAGTTAATGCTAGCCTTTGGTTTCATAATTTTCCTTTTAAACCAGTAAAATGTTTTCAGAAATACCAAAATGGATGGAACAACCGACCGTTCTCTACTTAGGTGCTTTACGCCGGCTAGCTTTCAACCAAGTTTATTTTTTGTCTATTTCATTTATGTTGAAGCTATGATGAATTCGTTTAGTTTTAAGTACATTGTAGTGTGGAGAGCAAGAGTGGTCATTTAAAGCAATTAATAAGTGTATATGATAGTATAAATAGGCTGAATAGCGATCACGTGATGGCGGATTATTCAAGAACAAACGACGTTGTAGAAGTGGAAAACGGCAGCTGAGAAACACATTAAGTCTTGTCATTTCGAAATCATGGAGATGAAGAACCACAATGTGAACTCAACAGCCAATGCATTTGGAGAAAGATAATGTAGACAAAGATAGAGAACAAGCAAATATCCCATGAAAAAGGCAAAACTACGGAACAGCTGCTTCAGCTGCCATCTTGGAAAAATTTAACAATGTATTATATAAACTCGCTATAATACCGATGTATTGTTCCAGTCCTAGGTAATCTTTAAGCATTTTGACCTTCTCGCAGATAATATATTGAACAATTAAATCTACACAAACGAATGAATAAACACGACAATACCAATCATTATGCTTCGGCTGTTACGACAATAATGAGCAAGATTGTGATAAACAAGAGTATATTCCATTGCTTGACAGCAAATTATTCTTTTAGTTGTATATTCTAGACGATTCAAAGGCCAGAATCAGGCGAATACATTAACTGTGAGTCTGAATATTGTATTCACATTCATGGACTACATTTTAACTATTTTGTATATTGCTTTAAAATCTGTCACTTCTCAGGTATATAGTGAACGGATGTTGGACCGCGTCATGTACAAAACGCATATATACATAATATACAGTCATTCTAAAAAGTCAAATAATAAATTATACAAATCAAATACAAATACCAAATATAAATGCGTGACATACTGGAGATAACGTTAGTGTGAGGAAGATTCATAAGAGGGGTATATAGGACAATGATGATAATGAATCAAACGTTCTCTGAAACCACTGTTTTTTTTCAATGAACTAAAATATTAAATCGTAAATGTGTCATCATGATAACATTTACCTTTCGATAATGCCTTGACGATAGCAAGCCCTAAATCGGACTCACACGAGTCTATGTTCCACTCACATATATGAGTAAGCTTGTCTTCAGGGCTGGGAATAGAAATGTAAGCTACAATTAATTTGTAGGCAAGTTAAATATTGTGGATTTAATTGAATGTCTGGTAAAATATCAACAATAATTAAATAAATACAATGTTTTCAATTCTCAATGTCTCTACAATATTAAATGTACATGATCTTTTATTATTTTTAGAAACTAACAGTGCACTGTTTAGTGAATATTTGACACCGAAAACATAGTAATGTGAGAAATAAGGTTTATGATTTTTTAAGTATTCTAAATTGTCGCTTAAATTACTTTGATTCATACATAATTCTATACTGGTAATAAATCGCAGCAAATTATAGAGATTCAAGTGCATTCATCACTGTTCTTTGTTGCAAAGACTGGTTATAGAATATCAAAGGTTATCTTAATTTTAAAGAAGATTTTACAGTTCAAAAACGTAATAAAACATTGACAAATTAAATAAAGAAGCATGATTTGCTTTATTGTATAAGATAAAATCATGACTTGTTTCCCCATCGAGTTTTTAATAAAGCTGGTGATTGCGGAGTTATGCGTGTCAGCCTGACTATACTAATCTTAAAATAAACCTTTATATGATTTAAGGTAATCTTATAAATGCATTACAATTTTAGTTATGCCTCTTTTGATGGGATACACTTATAGAGATAGTATTTTAACAATGTCTAGAACTTTTATGTCGTGACGGTAGAGATGTAAACGTTGGTTTATGTCATTTTCAAGATATACATTGGACATACGGATTACACCCATTAACCATGACCATGGATGGTCTATGTTTGGTCACTGGAGATCTACATGAGAACTCTTGAGATAGGTACCAAATAGCTTGATGGACATATAATTAATTCTCAATAGGGATATATGCGATACAGACCATGGTTTATGCCCCTCAGAATATAGGCCTAACTCTGTACCATAAATTGGAATCAGTAAATCTGTTACAATTTAACAAAACATTTCTTGAAAAACATGATAAGACAGTATACACATTACCATACAGAGACTTGTTCCTGGGAATTATATATAATAGTACTACTACTACTACTACTACTACTACTACTACTACTACTACTACTACTTCTACTACTACTACTACTACTACTACTAATAATAATAATAATAATAATAATAATAATATTAATATTAATATTAATAATAATGAGGACTTTTGTATAGAGCCTAATCTTTAGAAGCTCTACACTACAGAAAAACAAATGACAAAAACAATGAAATTGTAAAACAAAACCTGCTGAAAACACTTCATGTACTAAACATTATTAGGTCTCTAAGTTTATTCCTGTAGTACAAAGAGGTATATATATATTGGACTGGAGACTATCGGTGAAACGTAGCTCATATAACAAATGTTGTGTTTGATTCTGTATTGAATGGATAGCCAGTGTAGGGTACAGAGCAGTGGGGGAGATGTGTTCTAATCGAGGTACTCTAACGATTATCCGTGCAGCTGTGTTTTGAACTTGTTGAAGTTTCCGTAGTTGATATTGTGAATAACCAGACATAACTGAATTGCAATAGTCCAGTGTTGAATGTACTAATGAACACACAAGTGGCATCAACTGAAAGATATTTGCGAATGGACCTGATGCGTCGCAGCTCAAGATATGCAGCCTTGCATATGTTCATGACATTCTGGTGCAATCTCATAGTACTGTCTAGAGTAGCACCAACGTTTCGTTCTGACTGTGTGATTTTAATGTTGGTGTTGATGTATGTGTTGTCTTAGGTAAACGATGTGAATGGGAAAGTGTTTTTGTTGTGATAAGAATACTTCAGTTTTATCATCATTTATCTGCGGTTTGTCAACCATGTTTTTACATTAGGCATGCACCTCTCTACTTCAAATATGGTAGCATCAACTTCAGTTGGGTGACTTGACATGTATTTGGGTGTCATCAGCTTTTAATTGATGAGACACTGGGTGATGATCAATGGCATTTGAGAGCGTCTGTTTATACAGAATGAAGTGAGAAGGACCAAGAACAGACCCGTGTGGAACACCAATATTTGCAGATACAATTTGCCTTTCGGTTGACTATGTAGGACTTGAGCCACTATTAGGATGTATTTTGAATGTCAAATATATGCTGGTGACGGTGAAGTAGTATATCATGGTCTATTGTGTCAAATGCTGTCGACAAATCAAAGATGGCGCGAACTGTAGTTTTTCCACTATCCAAAGCATGTCATTAAATACTTTTAGAATAGAAGTTACAGTGCTGTGGCAAGGACTATATGCCGACTGTACGACTGTTTGAATTTAAATGAGAGGCATGTTATGTTAGAACAACTTTAAGATTTATTTATATGAACAGGATATTAGAAACTGGACGGTAATGCTTTAAATCTTTATGGTTAAGTTTCGGTTTTTTCAGCAGAGGCTTTACAATTGCAGTTTTGAATAGTGATGGGAATTCCTTCGGATGAGAGAGATATACTATTAACATCAGTTCGTGAAGGGAATATTGGGTCCAATCACTCAAGCAGCAGTGATGTTGGAATTTGACGAAATTCACCA